>JAWWTY010000088.1:61344364-61359133 GCA_035222235.1 Margarornis squamiger
CAAGAAGGCCAATGGCATCCTGGCCTGTGTCAGGAACAGCGTGGCCAGCAGGACCAGGGAAGTGATTCTTCCCCTGTGCTTGGCACTGGTGAGGCCACACCTGGAGTTCTGTGTCCAGTTCTGGGCCCTTCAGTTTAGGAAGGATATTGAGGTGATGGAGCGAGTCCAGAGAAGGGCAACAAGGCTGATGAAGGGTCTGAAGGACAATCCCTATGAGGAGAGGCTGAGAGAGCTAGGGCTGTTCAATCTGGAGAAGAGGAGGCTCATGGGAGACTTATCACTCTCTACAACTCCCTGAAAGGAGGTTTTAGTCCTGTGGCAGTTTCTTCTCCCAGGCAACCAGAGACAGGACAAGAGGGCACAGTCTTAAGCTGTGCCAGGGGAGGTTTAGGTTGGCCATTAGAAAGAAGTTGTTCACAGAAAGAGTGACTGGGCATTGCAACAGGCTGCCCAGAGAGGTGGTGAAGTCACCATCCCTGGAAGTATTTAAGGAAAGACTGGACATGGCCCTGGGTGCCATGGTCTAGTTGATGACATGGTGGTGTTGGACCACCAATATAGGTTGGACTTGATAATCTCAGTGGTCTTTTCCAACCCAGCTGATTCTGTGATTCAGGTATTAAGGGCAAGGTCTTCCCTAACTTGACTTCTGTTCAGTGGACAGCCCGATCTCCAACTCCAAATTAGACATACATGTCTTTTAAAGCATAACATCTTCTGGGTAAAGCTTCAGCAAAACTCTGGCATATATGGTATATAACATATGGTTAAGGAAAAGCATAACCGACAGACTGTAAGAACACATTCTTTTAAAATATCAGTTTGCATGCAATTTCCCCAAAAGAGTGTATTGTAATTCTAATGGTTAATTTAAAAAAAATTTCTAACTAATTGTCAAAATTTCTTCTGCAATGTGACCAAGATCCCTCAAGCAGTAGGTAGAAAAGGTGTTTCTTATCCATTTAAATAACAATTAATCATTCTCACAGTTTCAACAGTCAAAAGGTACAAGCTGTGTAAGCTATGTAATGGTTGAACTCAACTGTCTATGGTTGGTCTTTTCCAACCCAAAACAATTCTATGATTCAAGCTGTGCATGATACCTGACTAGCCAAAGGGTGCAGAAAGGGTTTCTGCTGATAAGGTGCTGGATTAAATGCTGCAAAGCTTTCAGGTTTTTTCCTTTTATAATAATACCATTTACATCATCTTACCATGTTTTACTCACTCTCCAAGCTAAGAACTTGAAAAGCTAAGAAATTATACTACACAGGTAACTTCAAGTACAGAGAAATGCAATTACCATTAATATTAACATCTGGTCTCATACTACCTCACTAGCTTAAAACATACAGTTGGATAGACAAATCCCTATGAGAAATAATAAAGTAATTTCCAACTCAGGAAGGCATATCTTTCCTGCAGAAAACAAGCTGAAAGGGGACTGACATCATCATAGTGAAATAACCAAATATTCTGAAAGGCTACTTTTAGGAATCAATGCCTTTTTGTTTGTTTGTTTGTTTTTTTGTTACGAGACACAGTTTGTGTTTTTTTCTGGCTGGTACTCAAATCGGTTTTCAAATTATACATATGTCAGTTCTCCTTGTATCATATATATAGACACACACTCAGATAACGCAAACAGGATTAATGATATTGAGCCAATCATAAAAATGTCTGGCCAGTAACATTTCCCCAGTAAGAGTAACCAAATTAACAACTACTTTAGTTTAGGTAAATTAAAGCTGCAGTTACACCTGTGGCTAGAAGAGCAATATCAAAATGAGGTTTAAGAGAAGTAACACTGTAAAACTAGAAAACTTTTAGCGGATTTCAGATTCTATTAGTGTTTTTCACAATTAAACTCCTGCATATGACAATCTGTTTGGTAAGATGATGTAAAACAAGCAAATGCAAAACTCTACATTTTCAACCTCAAACACAAAACAAGGGAAGGGAAAAATATACAATCCAGAAAAGACTCTTCAATTAACATATAATGACCACACACAACAGTACTACCACAGATTTTTAATCTACTTTTTAAAAGACTGTCCTTTTCACGGACATAAACTAATTGCAGAGTTAAGGAGGTTCCTACCACAAAACGTAACTAAAACTTGATAGAGAGGTTTCATTCACCAATTTTGAATAACACCATTTTCCCCAACTATTCTGGTTCCAGAGCATTAAAAGAAGGTGACCCTGTACATCAACTATTTCTCACTACAACTCAACAATTCTGAATAAACTAATTTAATAGACTCATTAATGTTATTAATTGCAGAACTATTGTGCTACCTATTATGGAAAAAGTATCACTGTTCATATAAACAAATAACTGTTCAATAATTTAGGATAATGTGTGTACTGACTAAGCCTGGTCACTCAAACTCCCTGAGTCTAAAATGAGATACTTAACTTCATTTCCCATGACCCCCAAATGCTTGGATTACTGGTCTTTATGCTCCCCAAGTACTATACTGTCAGGCTCATATAACTCCACTGTCAGTTCTAAAGTATGAGAAATTAGAAAATTCAGCCATAAAGTTATACTTCATTGACTACCATAATTTCCCTAGCTGGTCTTAGTATAATCACTTAGTATAAGCACAGAGTCTTTTTTTCAGCTTAAGGAAATTTAGATGTAGCATTCTTGGAGATAGGAAGCTGAAAAATCACAGTTGTTCATATGACCATTGTCCTGTCACATGAACCTGACAAAAAAAAAACAAAACACAAAGAAGCATAGTAGACAGGGTTATGGATGAGAGATGACAAACTGAACCACCACCACCACGTTAACTCTCTGTGTCCTGTTTTTTCCAAATATACATCTGGTAAACAGGAAATTGTCATTTGCTAAACAACAACAAAAACAACAAATTTTTTAAAAAATTTCACATTAGCGCCAAGACAACTGAACCTCCTTCAGAAGTCCCAGCCATCTCCTGTAATCCCTTAGTAAACCTGCCTATTTAGCAAAAATTTGAAATAATCCATGAGATCAAAGTTGGCTAAGGCTCTCTGAAGTGGACTGTGATAGGATCTAGAAAATAACAGGAAAAGCAAGAAGCATGCAAGATCTGCTTGACATCTTACAGCTACTAACTTATATAAGTATAGAAAGCCAAACAATTTAATGGCCAGAAATTTTAGGATGTTATTCAGATTAGGTTACAGCATATAAGATTCCTATAAATAAAGTACAGAGGAGAGACACTGGTGAAAATCCCACTTGCCTCACCTTAAGTAGCTAAACAGAAGACATTTGTGGCCTCTCCCAGACACCTATCTGAATGAGAATATTTTAAATTAGAACACTTCACTGAACACTGTCATTTGTCAAAGTGGATATTGCTTAGGAAGTGTTTCCATTTAAATAGACTTGATTTTAAAATAACAGAACTAAGTTGTTTTAGCTTTATAACAGTACAGTATTTCTAAAATAAAACACTTCAGACATAGTACACTTTGATTAGAATTTTTCCCACAAATATCATTAGATTGTTTTCAAATGTCAGACTAAGGATTTTTACTGACATAAGATTTCAAAAGATCAGAGATGCCATACACTGTTTTTAATTTGCTTTGGAGCAGAATGTCACCAAAACCTGTACAACATACCAGAAAGTACTCATTAGTTCTTCTAAATGCTAAAACTAAATGTAAGTAAGAAAACAAGGCAACATCTTCATATATGCTAATCCATGTTTCCCCAAAAACCAGGAAAACAAGAGATCCAGGCAGAAGTATCTGTTCCATTACACTGAAATCTGTAAACTGTTAACATCTTCAATCAGCCAAAACATTTCTTGGGATCTATTTTAGCAACATACTTTGAAAGTCAGTATTCCCAAATCATTTATAAAGACTTTTAATCCAGCACTGCAATACTGTAAAACAAACAATGAAATTGATTGCAAATTAACAAGCATGCCCCTCAGAAAATCCTAAGAAATCACATTTTCTCCCACAAACATACCCAACTCACCCAAGTCAAAATGCCTCTCTGTATTTCCCAACAGAAAGGGCCTAAAGCCTTTCCATCTAGTTCACATCACACACCTGCAAAGCTACAGCTTCATTCATACTCCACCCAGCTGATATCTACTGTTAATGCTCCAAAGTAAAATGGGACAAGAAAAGCTTTTATTTCCCTGTACCCCCAGAACAGTCTTTCATGATATGGATTCCTCACTGGCTCATGAGAGATAGTATTAAATAGCCAATTTCAAAATTGTGGGGGAGGAGAGGGAGAGGTGAGCAGGCTTTTGCTAATGAAAAGTAGGATTATACTTTTTTAAAAAGTAGGACATTTAAACTGACATAAAAAAAAAAGCAGAAATCTAAGTCTCAGTGGAAGAGCACCTTGCTTTTGTTTAGTAAAGCCTGTCTCTCACTTCACTTACTGAAGTATTCACATGGCCTTTCCAGAAAGCATATTCTAACTATGCCACATGTACAAGCGCTCACTTTCAAAAGCGAGGAGATAATGAAGTTGACAAATAAAAATAATGCCAAAAAGAAAAAACCCTACACAGAAAAAGAAAAATGTGCTCTTAGAAATACTAGTTCAAAGAAGTCACTGGTAAAATTTCAGAGGGGATAAATGCACTGCCACTGCTTCTCTATTCATTAATATATGCAAATATTACTTCATTATTTATTTAAATAAGTCACAACTTCCAATACAAGAATGTTGGTCATCAATTAGTGACTGAAACTGCAAAATCTGTATTGTCCCATTTGTGAACTTTATTTCTGTGAGTTGCAGATATCAACTAATTGATTAAATAAAAATTCATGTGCATCCTAAAAATAAATCCCTAAATTCTAAGCTGATGGGCTAAAGTAAAAGAGATGTCTTAGGCCAGGCACAGTTCCAAGTTACTGGCTGAATTATCAAGCTGACTATATTATGGGCATATGGAGAAGGCCCAAGAACTGCTTCACAAAGGTCAAATTAGTCTTCACAGGATCACACCAAGGCAATCCAGACTGAATCCCTCCATTACTGCAGACCCACAGATGTTCTGCTTATCAGCTATATACTTTATTGGCCAGACACTTCACTCTAAATGACGGCCATCTCTTTTTAAAAGTCTAAACCTCACTGCTGTGGAAGAGAGGGCTAATTATAGCTCTCAAATTCTCCAAGGCTTTAATACAAAGCTTTCAAACAGAATTTACATAGCACTACTGTCCCAGCTGTTCCTAAGGTAAAGGTGAACTGCAGCCCATATGCTACAGATACAGGGATAATGACAATTGACCATGCAGATAATCAAATTAATGAATAAACCAAAGACTAGATTAGTGAGTCATGCTTAATTTTTTAGTAGAATTTACACAATCACATGCTTAGCACTTTATTTCCATAACCTGTTGAACTGCAACAATTTGCAATTAAGTATTCCCTTTTTCTAGGAAGGGGGTGAATTCTAAAATACAGCTAAGTTACACTTGAAGTGTCACAAAGCGTCTCACCTATGTTGAAAAATCCCATGAAATCGAACCATCATCATTGTATCTTCTAATTATTTTAAAATGTAACATTTTAAAATAGCCTAAAATAAGTGTGCTCTGTATTTCAGGCCACTGTTGTAATAAAAATACAGTTATAGCTGTTTGCCCCTCATAAGTCACTGATGAATGAAAGTAAGCATGTACAAAGTGAGATGTAAGCCACAACACTGCTATAAATATATACTTGTAGGGCAGTACCTCTGACGGAAAACTAAAACTGATCTTTGCAAGTCTTGCCTGAGATGCAGATGCCAACACTCGCCTTTTGGAGCGGTAGCTCAATCTTTCTATTGTGAAACATTAACATTGTTTCACAGGTCCCAGCCCATTTTGGAGACTATTTTCAGTTCCTTGCATTTTTGCTGGTGTAGAAGGAATAGAATCCATTTACTTTTCTTCCAAACTGAAAGTTACTTTCGCACAAAAGAATAAGAGAAGCTGCACATCTTTCTGGGAATATTCTGACAATACAGAAGCATAAAAAGTGAAGCAGGATACCCTTCTAGTTTCACTTACATGCCATTTGAACAGAAACCAGAAGCAGCTGCAATGGATCAGGCCTCAACTACCTTCGACTTGCACCAAAACTGACATAAAAGACTCACTAAAATAGGAATAAGGAATAGCTAATACTCAGTCTTTCCTTTTTATTTTGGCTGCTGAGGCACCTACACAGGCAGGCACACTATCCTTTGGTAGCTCTTGTCCAGGCCATCAAACTACTGAATTTCTGTCCTGTTTCCCAGTAGTGAAATTGCTAACTCTCCAATCTCTGTGACAAAATATGCAAGTGAGAGGAGGGTAGCTTATTAGCAAGGAAAAGATCTGTTCCTGTGCCAACAGGTTGTTTACCTCCACAAAAAAATTAAACTTTTCACACTAAACTCAAAGGACATCATTCTGGGACACATCTCAATTCATATACTTTTTTTCTCTTTAACAGTTGCCATGGGAGACCATAAATTAGAGCCTGCAGAACCGCAAGTGGCCTCGCCAGGCCACACATTTGGTATTATTGCCTGCATGTTTTGGCACACATGATCATCTATATGAGATGCAAATCTATACTGACAGTGGTATTCTATAGAGTACCAAACTGCTATCTCACATAATCTAATATTGACTTACATTTGTGTTTTCCAAGTTCATATTACAAGGAACTTGAGCTCCCTGCACTGCTACTTATTCCCACTATTTACTCACAACAAATACCCTCTTCTAAGATGCTGACTGTCAAGTAAGTACTTCTTATTTCTAAAAGATGATAAGGGAAATTCTCATACATAACTCTGTGCTTTTAAGTGGACAAGTATCTGAGTTATTACCCAACCAAATATATACGCATTTTACACAGGTGTTGATAAAAAAAAAAAACAAAAACACCACCTTTTCAGTTATCTGAGCTAATTAACACACCACTGATGAGTGTGTTGGCAAGCTAAATGAGTGCTGAATTTATTAAACTATGTTCAGAGTCCAGAAAGTTATTGCAAAATCACTAGATCTTAACAATTAGTATTCCAGACCATAACCCACCACCAACCCCATTCCTCCAAAATACAAACACCTTTAACTTACAAAGATTCATTAAATGCTTTACAATGAGAAAGACAAAACCCAAAGTAACCACAGAACAAAACTAAGTAACTATGACACAATTACAAAGCTGTTGTTGGTCTTATTGGGGTAAATCTAACAAAAAAAAATGATAATATATTATTTTTAAAAAAAACCAGTTTTTTCACCTTGTGTGCACTAATACTATTTACTACTATAATCACTGAGTTAATTAAATAAATATTTTACTGTATTTGAATACCCTAAGACTACAGAACTAGGCTATTAAATCCCTTGTTATTTCTTATTTCAAGAAGCAAATATGTTGATATCGATCAATTTCAACTAATCATACATGTGTAAACTCCCTAAAAGTAATCTATTTGCAGAAATGTAACTTTAAAGCATTATTTGACACAAAACCCCATTAATGAATCCACATGCACCGTGATTTACAGAATATTTATTCATTATAATCACGTACATGAAACCAGACAGAATTCTTTCTATCAGGTTGAATGCAATTTTGCTAATAAAACCTCTGAGTTCTGTATAGCAAGTTTAGTGGTTTTGGTAACTATTTGATTCTATTTATATATACTATCACCTTTAAAACTAAAGTACACCTATTTTCTAATTTGTATTTGTTTTTCATTAAAAAATAGCCTAAGTATGTAAGCATCATCATAAAATTGATGAGATTTTTCTGTTCTTGTTTAAAATAGTTATCCACTATATCTATAATAAGCTTTGTGATGCCTTCTATCAGGATTTCAAAATTACTGTATTTTATAATGGATTTCACCCATTTCTACTCTCCTTCCCAAAACAATTGTTCAAGCTTACACCTCTATCAATAATTAGATACAGATAGGAGACCTTAAATGGTTTTGTTTCAAACAAATACTGTTCTCTCCCAAAATTTACATAGGGTTACATGGAGTGTCAGCCACTCTTGGGCAAGTCGATTAGAGTCTCCAGTTAACTGTGTATCAGCTGACTTTCAGTAAGTGTACATAAGGTCCATGAAAAATGCAAATTAATCTAACCTTCCTTAGCCAGCAATGAAACAGAGTTAAATTAACCCAAGTTATGGGCAATTGACATAGGCTACATATACACAATAGAAAATTCACTGTAACTGAGCATGCAGTAACTTCCAATTGTCAGGACTTAACAAGCTATGTTGAATTCTTAGAAATCCATCTACAGAGCTTTTTATAAGACTTCACTGACTAATTGTTTATCAAGATGTGATTAAGAATTTACTTAATTCCATGACATCATATATCTACTTTGAGCCTAGAAAAAAAAGATTTGCCAGGAATAAACACAAACATTTAAAGAAGAAAAGAGAATTCTTATTCCAAAGTCTACTAATTCAATACAATAATTCAACATGCCACTAAATGAAGTAAGTACCTTCCATTATTCTTTCTTCAGGTTGTAGGGTAAGGTTATAGTGTGATGTGAAAACTGAGTGTTTACTTTCCAGTAATGCCATGGCTTGTTTATGTAATGATATTCAGTGAAGACAAAACAGTCTTTAAACCATACCGTTTTTATTGCAATTCCTCAAGTATTTTAGTTATATTTTCCATGGTAAAAATAAATTATCTATTTTTGCAAATAACATGACTAAATTTTACATCATGCTAGATAGAATGCCAGAGGGAATTACTCCAGTGACTAAATATGCAGAGTCACAACTCTAAATAATCTTTTGTAATAGCAACCTTAGAGTACGTAGTGTGTTCCTAACACCCTCTAAGTCATTAGTCACCTAAATTATCACCAGGAAAGTTCACCTACAAGTTTGCTTCAGTGTATGTCAGAACTGCCATTATTTATACAGAACTAAGCAGCTCAACACCTGTTTTACATGTAAGCCTGGGCAAGATCTTCAGAGTAGGAAAGTCCAGTCATACAAGTGCTTTGAACATACCTGCCATACAAAACTGACTACTTTGCATTGCATACTGGCCACTGCCTCCAACACTTCACTCAAAATCTCAGCAGGACAGAGAAAGAACACTTACTCAGGGTATCAAAAACAGATTTTGAAATGCTCCTCAGTAACAGGACATTCAAAGATGCATATGTCACTATCCATTAGAGTCTTTGACTGGTGCAAAGATTTTATTCCCTTACCCTCTTGCTGAAGTACTACTACACCACAGTGCAAAGAAAATTAATTAGAACAAGGAAAAAGCCTGAAAGAAAACGATTATCAAATAAAGTGATTTAAACTGCCTTCAAGGATGTATGAATCTCGCCAATGTTTCCTATTGACTAACCAATGTGGATTCCTTAGTCAGCATCAAAGGAGTTGTGAGTTCCATTTAGCACACTCACACATCTCAAAATTTTGAGTGACATTCAAGGGCTGACCTTTTCAACAGCAGTAGCACAACACAGTCCCTTTTCGATCTCCCTCCAATTCCCTTCTATGATGTAGAAATTAGGATTGAAAATTTTATTTATCTCACTGTAGCAGATATTTTACAAGGCAACGCTTAAAAATGTATCATATATCATATGCATATCTGTATGTTATAATTCTTCTAATAAAAAATATTAGAGATCTGACCTTAAATAACCCTCTAAAACAGAACACTCAGCACCAAAATGCTGATATCAACAAATACTAAAATACTACTTTTTCTGAGCACTAACTCAAATCTTTCTAGACTTTTGTGAGGAAATCTCACACCCCCAGGCTGAAAGTCTTTGCAAAGTCAATCAAAAGTTAATAAATGCCCCTTGCCTTCAAGAATTCTGACAGTCCTTGGATCACATAATTGCGTAACATTCCCCTACCACTCCCAGGCCTAATTTTCCTCCAGTTTACAGGAGGAATCTGCTCTGGAGATGAATCAAAGGCTATTCATAAGGCTGTAAGGTCTGTTGTATATATGACACTTCAACGACAAGTAAAAACGAAGAGAGTATGAAGGGAATGAGGTTTTAGACCAGATCACAGGAAACAGAAAAATGCCACTCTTGGGAATCTCATTCTATTTTTATTACCAATGGTAAATATTTCTGTGTTCTTTTCTTCCTGCAAACTCTAAAGCCTAATTTGAAGAAGTGCTGATTAGTCACATTTGTAACCAAAATTAACAGACTCTGTTCTACTATTACCATACACATTATGATGCAAAAAAAAATAAAAAAAAAAAATCAAATTAATTTAAAGGTGAAGTTCTGCAGTTGTTCCAGTTAGACTTCCAAAGTTAATAAAGACCAACTTCTGCATCTCAGTTCTGAACTTGCATAATTACACATCACCCTTAAAAAATGAGTTTTTGTGGAATATTACAATATTCCACAGAATACAGACCACAGAAAAGTCTGTGAAGAAATTAAGACTTCTATCTCTGGAGCAGGGCTTAATGATGTGAAGCAATTAAGGCAAAAAGCCTTACACCTTGAACACTAAAGAGAAATCAAAATGTTTAATCACAGAAGACAGGACTGAAAGCAATCTCAAGAACTTATCCCTTTCTCTAAGGCAGAATACACAATATTTAAGGCAAATCCTAGGAGATATTTATGTAACTTGTTGTATGAAAAAAAGGTAAAAAAATACAATTCATTCTACAAAGTCAGTGAAACAGACATCCTGTTGTCAGAAAATAAAAGTGATGACAGACTTAGAGTACCACAATGCACTACAAAGATAGCAAATGCAGACTACACAGGTAATCTGAACTACATAATCTCATATCATCCACTCTTACAAGAAGAATTCCATATTTCTGAGTTGTTTTGGTTTTTTGTTGTTTTTTTTTTTAAATTTGTAATTTCCTCAGTTAAGAAAAAAAAAAAGGATAATTCAAACAATGAATTCCTCTGTGTGAAATAATGTTTCTTTGCCCAGCCAATCCTTGTTTTGTACTTCTGGCTTCTCAGGCCATTTCTTCTCTTTCCCCTCTCTGGCCTCTATCAGAGCCTTCCCACCCTTTCTCATCCCTGAACTACTTTCCTTGACAGTACACACAAATCCAGAGTACCCTTCTGCCTTGGCTTCTTGTTAAGACTGTTTCACAGCTTTTCTTTTATCTTCTTTAAGGACATTTGTATCTGCCCCACCAGCTCCTTCACCCAGTCCTCACAGCATTCGGGTTGGAAGGAACTTTAAAGATCATCCTCTGTGCCATGGGCAGGGAAAGCTTTCACTAGCCCCATTCAATGTGGCCTTAAACACTTCTATGAATGAGGCAGCTACAGCTTCTCTGGGCAATCCGTTCAGTCTCACCACTACAACAGTAAAAAATTTCTTCCTGAGATATAATCTAAACCTGCCCTCTGTCAGTTTAAGGCCATTCCCTCCGTCCTAATGCTAAATGTCCTTGTAACGGTCCCTCTCCAGCCTTCCTGAAACGCTCCCCTTAGGTACTTGGAAGGTGCTATAAAGTCTTCCCAGAGCTTTCTCCTCTCCAGGCTAAACAATCCCAACCATTCAGCCTGTGCTCGCAGAAGATGTGGTCCAGCCCTCTGCTCATCTCTGTGGCCCTACTCCTTAGGAGGTTCAAGCTCCTACCTCCTTCCTATTCCTATCCTTCAAACTCCTATTTCCTTCCCATCTCTTTAAGACTGGTTCCAGTACACCACTATCCTTCTGGATGTGTCCACTCTTCCAGGCACCTGCAACTTCAGTTCTTGTCTTTGATACACTTAAATTAATCAGTACGGTGGATAAGCAGGGAAGGAACACCAGAAAACCAATAGTCTGTACCACTGTAGTATCTCACTGCTTGGAACTTAGAAGAAGAAGAAGAAGAACTTAGTAGAAAGCTCTGTTGTGCATGCAAAATTTTTCAACAATAACACCTACCATCAGAGAAGTCAGCTAATTTTTCAAACACTAATAGCATGCCCAATTTTTGGACTGCTTTTCAAATGGCAACAAAATACACATCCTTAACACAAAAGAATCACCTCACACTCAAATCTTATATTCCTTTTCCCAAAGAATGATGGTGCTACAACTGCTTGAAGAAAAGGTCAAGAATAATTTTTAAACATTTTTTATTTTGTCATGACCCTAAGGAGCCAGAGAACTATGTTTGCTTTAAATGTTACTCAGAGAATAAGGTATAAAGGGCATTCAATCAACATGGAAGATTTTGCCCCAAATGACTGAAGTTTAGCAAAGTCAGAAGCAAAATTAAACATTAAGTGTCAGCAAACTGAGAGGAGAATATACTGGTTCTACCTACATGCAGGGAGAAACATGCATTCTTAACGCCAGCTAGTAACTTTGTTAAGCAATGCTGCAGTTCCCTGCAACTGCTGAATTTTAACAGGATACACTGAAGTTTTGCTATGTTACAGGTTATGCCTCAACATAAGTTTTCAAAGGCAGCTGCCAGGAAGAACCATTACTAAGCATTCTAGCACTCCCCACAAGTTCTCAGCACAGCCTCGTTAAGAGTCGTATGAAAGGTTTCCAAGTTTTTAGACTACAAAAAACAGGTTCCAGAGTTGTTAAGATGGCTGCTGCACATAACACCTGAGGAAAGCCCTCTAAATTCTCCCTCCCATACTTAATATCCAGCAAGCATATCTGAAGAAAAAGCAACCCATCTGAATAGAAAATAATGTGCAAGAAACAAGGGCTGTCTCTATTAAGAACTAAGACTTGAAAACAAAATTTCAGACACAAAGTATTTGCAGTTCATCTTTTCTGAGTACCTGGTCAACACAGAGGAAAGACTTAGCTCAAACAAAAGAGACAGGGATTTCACTATGTTTGTATTCAAGGAAATTGAAAAATTACATTGTATTAACAAAAAAAAAAAAAAAGAGAAAAAAAGGTTAGTACTATAAAAAAGAGCATTAAAGTATTAAGCAATATCAGAGTTACAATTGCTTATACCTGTGATAGTCATTCATTAAATGAGCATATACCATTTCTTGTTATTCACAGGAACACTCCCCCATATAAGGCACACGACATATATGTGACGAAACAAAGCAGAGTTAAAGAGGTGCCTTCTCCGGGACAGATCACTTTCCTACTAAGGAATTTGGATAAAACATAGCTAATAAATACAATTGATTAAAAAGTTTCATATTCAAGAGATCTTTCACGGAAAACTCATTTATAAAAATCAACTCATCTTAAAAAAAAAAACCCAAAACCAAAACAAACAGAAAACCTCACAAACTTACTTTCACAGAAAACCTTCACAAGTAAAGACAGACATGAAAAAAGTTAATAAGATGAAGTGCTACTTATTCTACCTGTTCCATTATATACTCACAGCCTCTGAGCCATGCCTCGAGCATATCACATAAGAAGTCAGAGGTGGAGAAAAAAGTTCAAGAACTTCTCTGCCTGATACAAATTAGACATTTGGGCCTGGACTTCCTGACATCCTGAAATAAACTTTCTGGCTGGGAATGCAGTTACTACACCTCAGAACTGTCTTGCTTTTCTAAAGAGGCTTAAAGGAGCTGGACAATACCCCGACATCGCAGTGAAGTGTTCTGACCACTAGGTGCAGAAGGTTTGCATTCAAGCACTTTACATCGGCTGCAATGATTATGAGGTTAAGAGGCAGAGTTTTATCCCAAGAGCCAAAAAATAAAGCTTAGGATAACTTCCAGCAGGAAGGAGCAATCCTGGATAGTGACAGTAACATTCTGAATTTCTGTGTTCAACACTGTAGCCAAAAAATTTAATACTTGCTGGATTTGAGTTATGATCCAGTTGTTATCTCTGTTCTCCCTGAAAAACTAAGAGATTTTGGTTTCTTCACAATATGGAGGATGATTCTTTTTTAGGTTTCCAGGGCAGGAGATCTATTCTTTTTCAGTTGTTGGCATAATCAAGACAGTTAAAATTTAATAGATGTTTAAGGCTGTCAGTAAGAACCCATTCTATACTTCTTGGGGATTCAGGAGGAGAAACAATGAGCCTAACATGTTGAAATGTAGTGTGCACACAATCACAAATAAAATCAAGAAAAGCAACGCTATGAACTTCCTAAGTGCTGTAAAGTAACTTTAAAAATCTAAAGAATAAAGCATGTCAAATACATAAGCTTTATAAGCTTTTAAAACTCATTAATTTGATTTACTTTCAGTTTTTCGTTCATAAAATGGAAATAATACTTTTAAGTGTGCAAAAAAAAAGATCTCGAATGTTTGCAAAGTGCTTTATTTTGAGATAACTGTACAAACCACAATATGAAAACACTTCAGCCTTCATGAAAGAATTGTATGTGTACACCATGTAATAAGGCAGCGGGCTGCACAGTGAATGACAAGCATACATGTTATACCAGTACCCCAGTCAGCTGGCATTTCCCAAGCACTGTATGAGGCATTGAACTCGGGTAGGCTGGAACACAATGGTGCAGTTAAAGGCCCAGCTCCTTGGTCTGCTGTTTCCTTGTCTGACTCCCTCACTTTGAGGCCTAGTGCTTTCTGCTCTAAAATGCATTGCATGTCTACATATACACACTGCTACCAAAACCAAAGTGCTTCAAGTCAAACCACAGCAATAAACTGAAAAATTAAATTATCTATTCATATAAAGAATTTAGACATCTCTATTTGGAAAAACTTTAAAGGCCATAAAAATTAACCTATTTCTATAAAATTTTTTCCGATTTTAACATGAAAACTGGCATTTGATGTTTATATTTTTTTAAAGTTATTTGTGTA
>JAWWTY010000088.1:61364482-61404613 GCA_035222235.1 Margarornis squamiger
TTTCTCTTTCTTTTCGTCCCCCCCTCCTTTTTTTTTTTTTTTTTCCTCCTCTCTTCTGGTGCGCGGAAGAAGAACGAAATTTATGCTTAAGCCTGCGCTGAGAGGATTTGTGAAGAAAGGACCGTCGGAAAAAACCCCACACGTTTTGGTGTTTATTTTTTGTCTTGCCTAAGGACGGTGGGGAGGAGGAGGACTGCAAAATGCCGCCTCTGCAGGAGGCAGACCTGGGAAGGGGCCTTAAACCGAACCCTCAAAGGCGGGAGCCCCAGCGGGTGCGACACTCGCTGGAGTTGCCCTTTCCGCTCGTGTCCGTCTCCGTGGATGGGAGAGGCCGCCCGCAGGAACCGAAACACCCGCTGCTGAAAGCGTTGCCGGGGCGAGGGATTTCCAAGCAGACATAGCGAACGGGAGCGGCTTTCAAAAACCTTTTCGGACGGGCATGGGGGACAATACTGATGTTCAGGTGAAATGTTCTTCGCTGGAGGCTGATGCTGCATTGCCACCAGATTTACTGGAAATATTTTAATCGTTTATTATGAAGGAGTGTTTGGAGGTAGGAAATGTCCTAAGCTGAAAGACTTTTCTGATGTTCCTCTGTACAGGTAAAAATGAATAATCCTAGCACAGGATAATAATGAAGAAGCATTTATATAGGATGAATTAACTATATTTTTTGGTACTCACTTAATGTCGTTTTGATGCTCAATACTTGGACAAAAAACCCTTCATTTCTAGAGGAAGCATTGCTTGTCTGTCGACTTCAGGATTCTGCTGGGCACAGCTGTAAATACCCTGTGACATATAAACACACCCTTTCAATGCCAGATGGAAGTTATTTGCACAAAGGGATAATATTTTACACCAATGCACTTGAATCTTCCCAACACTTAGGATTTTCTGAGTAATGCTCTGTCTTTAGTATAGATTTAAAATGCCTCTCTCAAGCTTAAACTATTACTAAATTCGTAATTTTGGATGAATCAAAGTTCGTTTTACAAGTGTATTTGTTTTTGTGTGAGAGTACAAAGAATGAAGATGGCACCAGAGAATATGGTAATTCAGTACTGGAAATACTAATATTTAATGGCTCATATTAATGGAGACAAAGTATTCCATACCTTTCTTCCAGTAAATATAAAAGGCCTCAATCCTAAAATACTGAAGTTATCCATGTGACATAAAGGGAAATGGTGTTGCAAATGAAGTATGTGTGTTCTTAGGTCTTCAAACGTAATTTTTGTGTTGCAACTCTGTAACTCAAGGGGGAAACTCTTTACCTTCTCTTGGTAATAAATAAAGTTTAATGAAGTATCTATCTGGAACTCACGTACCCATGTGTGTGTATACTTATACATCTATGAATTCTCAGGGAAATGTAATTCTAAAACTACAAAATTAGCCCAGGAATACTATATCAATCTACTTCTAACTGACTGATTGTTACCAATTCATATTGATGGAGTCTTTCTGTGATTTTAGTAACTTATTTTTATCTTTTTCTTAATTGGTGAATTAATGTGTAAATAAAACGTAAATACTAAAATTTTAATTTTCAAATGCCAAACATCGTTTAGACAGTACAAACATCATAGTAACTAAGACACAACACCTATGTGACTATGGTTTCAGTGAGAGTGACACTGGACCATTTTATGCTTTTACAATACTCTTCAACTGAAAGAATTCATAGAAATGGCTATTTTACCTGAGTACTGTGTTGTATTACCTGCACAAGAAAACAACTAATTCAAGCCATTAGTCCTTTCAGAAGGTCATGTGTAACACACATGGGCAAATCAGGATTGTTTTTTCCTCAAAGGAAATGAAGTATTTTTTATTCTATTAGATATTCCTGTAATCCACTTTTTAAAATGAAGGATCAAATTCCTTACATTTAGACAAGGCATTCCTTGTATTTGTTTTCAAAAGCCCACTCACAACAATTTATTGCAGAATGGAGGCTCACTATGTTCCTAAAAATACTTCAGTATGCACAGGGTTCATCTTATTACGCATAAATGGCCAGAAAAAGTGATAAATCAAGTATTTCAGATTACCTGAAAACTACTGTGAAATCGTTTAAAAACCTTATTTCTGTTTCAGGCCTTAGTCATGGGGTGGGGATAGTCCTAATCTGTTTGGGAGGAGCTATGCAGTCATGTAACCGTGACTGTGGCACACTAAGGAGCATACACTGCATGAACAAAGCTGGTTGCAGTGTGGAGGAGTGCAGAGTTCCCTGGATTCCCCTGACAAATTCACACCTATATAGTCCAGCAAATGAACTGCAAGTTTCAGGGTAAAGCTGCAGAACTTAATCCCACTTCTTTTGATGTCAAGGGAGAATGTATCTTTTGCCCTAAATGAATGACTGGATTCCCATAAATTTAAGCTGTTTACACAGTCTGTTATTCTGAGACTCATTTCTTGTTCTTAAAAGGGTATTCTAATTCAAAGGGCAAGAATTAAAACTGTTTTAAAAACACATTTCTCAAGCAATTTTCACAAACTATACGGAAAACTGGAGGTATGTCTCTTGCTGCTGTTTACAACTGCATACTGAGATAAAGCTTTCCAGATGCAAAGATAATATTTGTGTGTACACTGTTGAACTTAGAGAAGAAACCTCTCTGCCTCCTTCACTCTGTGTTAACTTCCCTGACTGCTACATGTTACTCAGCTTCATAAATTATGGACAGCATGTAATACTGGAGGATAAATACAACTGGCACCAATGTTTTCCTAGATGTGATTGTTGACACTTTTTTTCTGTAAAATGAATGTAAAATGCATTATGCTTTTCCATTTCTGTTTCTTTAAGGGCCATTATAACATTCAAGTACCTGTCACTTTAAGTTAATTGGATGCTTAAACATTGTTATGTTTACCTTTTAGTAATTTACAGGTAGTATGTATTTTGAGCTAGATTTTTAAAATAACTAGGACATGTCAGTAAAATAATTAAAAAAATTAAGATTGTATATTTTGATATTCTCTCAATAATTAAAAAGAACTTTCCTATGAAAAATGGGAGCTTGTTATCTGAAGGTAATATAACAATGCAATCATTAGCCATCATCCTAAATTTAAGCATTCAAATTATTTAAAATCTGGTGTTGAGGCTGGACCACAACAGTGCATAAGAAGAATGTAATAATGTTTTCTGTGTGACAAGTAATAGAAAGTTATGTTCTTTGCATTGACTTTAGTTCAGAGGAGCAAATAATAACAACCAGGTAATTGATTCACTGGGAAATATTCATTGTGTGAAGTAAGCAAACTATACATGAGGCCTTCAGTGGTACAGGTTAAATAAAAAGCCAAGGAAGGCCCTAGTCTGAGAAGTAAAATATTTGTATCATTACTTGCCATCAGCTTACAACTTGATGGGGACTACTGATGTATTTTTTTTTATGATAAGACAGATGAAGGTAATTTTCTTCCTTGTAATTATTTAACTTACTATCAATAATTTAATATGAAATTAGATAATACTTTTCCATTTTTTCTAAATGACAAAGTTGCATTATCTCTACCATGTCAAGAATGTGCTTCTGTCTGTATATGATATGAATTCTATGGCAGGTATATCTATTAAAATGTATAATTGTCTATGGAAAAAAAATTACAGAAGACAAAACTCTTGTACATTCATTTGAATGTTGAAGTAAGCTCTTAATTATGCAAGGCACTAGGGATTCTGAATAAAGTTAAAAAATGGAAAACATATAATTCAGATTATAAAACATGCATAATAAATAAAACACATTATATAACAGAAAAAAGATCTCAGTGGTAGACTGCTGGACAAGTGGACTGCGCCAGTATTGTTACATTAGGGCCATAAGAACAGACCTAATAACAACTGATTTTGATCACTTACACACTGTCATAGGACGTAATCTGAAATCTGGGCAAAGATACCCTTTAGGCTCTTTTCTGTGGATCCACCATTGGTGAGCTTCAGAAAAGAAGCAGGTGTCATTCTGGTATTGCATGTTAGCTACATAAGAAATCCTGTGCAATTTCATACAAGAGTACTGTTGAGGGCCACTGTGGATAATTTCAAGAGAGAAATATAAAAACGTTCAGGCTTTTTTTTTCCTCTCTCCACTTTTTAAGATGAAAGGCTAAATCAATATAAAGCTTTATGGGCTAGCAAGTAAATGTGGACATTCATCTTCTGGCAAAGGATAGTAGTTGAAAATTAAGGACTGTTGTATTCAGTGCAAGCTGAAAGTCATACTTGTATGGATTAAAGAAATCTGAGAATATCATAACATGCTTCAGATGCCTTGCCACTCCATTTTTAATGAACCTGCCAGTAAAAAGAATATTTAAGACAGAACTATGTTTATGTATAGTGTGTATGTTAAAAAAGTTTCTTGGGCTCAGGGCTTTAAAAACTGCTTTTTTGGAGGACAGCAGAACTTTTCTGTTCTTCAGATACTAAAGTGTTAACTATCTCAGCCAAAGAATTCAGTGGCTACATAAAAAAGAACAGGTTAAACATGCCTGGGACTGTTCTCTGGCATTGGGGCTGGTAACCACATAATGTTTTAAGCTTGTATTATTAAACTCTTCTGTTCTTCAGAACAGGATAGTCACATGCATGTACTGGGAATGGTTCCTGACTCACACAAACTCCTAAACTGTGTAGAGGAATTGTTTGGGAAGTGCTAACTGGCATGCTTTAAGCCTGTGCCAAGGTCTATTTGAACACTTTAATATACACAATTTTTTGACAAATTATTTCTAATGTCCATGTATGTTTCATTTGCATTGCATTTTAGAGGCACATCTAAGGAAATCTCCTTGAACGGATTAGTCAAAAGAAAGGTAGGAAGAAGCTGCAGTCCCCATCTAGAGATAAATCATGTTCATGTTTTCAATCTTTATTGAAACAATTAATCACCTGATTTTTTATCCAGTAGCCTGACAAAAGAAAGTTGATTGAAATTTGGCTATTGTTAGATATTTGTTCATGTGAAGCCATTTTAGAAAGTCCTACACAGTGGCTAGACTAGACTTGTAACCTGCAGCAGATGTCCCTTTTTGTTTTAGACATCCTGTGGCTTTTAAGAAAGGATGTTACAGTGAGAACAGGAAGAGAAAACACACATTGTGCAAGAAATGAAATAAATGCAAGTAACTTTTGCGCTCCTAGAGGTTATGGCTGTAAACATCAATTTGTAATGAAAATTCATTTTAAAGTATAATTTATTGATTTTAAGGTAAGAATGGAAAAGGAGTAGGGATAAATAAAACACTACTGGTGATTTTCTGAATGCTGAGCATTTATCTTATAACTTCTATTACATATATTATTTCATTTTAAAACTGGACATATGGTGGAAATTTGCCTCTCAGTATGGCCACAGGGACAAATATCAGTGCATCTTCTTTGTCAGGACTTCAAAAGATGTGTAGGTGCTTCATAAGTGAGCCAGAAAGCAGTATAAACTTGTCAGATTTCATTTCTCACAGACTGGCAATACTGTGCATTCTGGAGCACAAATCCTTTTTTAAATTTTTGTTTAAGCTTTTGACAAGGACAATAAGTGGGCCATAAAGCTGAGCTGTTAACCTAGAGAAGCTGCAATTAAATACAAATAAATGTCTCTGCCTAGGTGATGCAACTTCGTTGAAATAACAAAAAAATGACTGAAAGAAGAATATACCTTTTAAGAATGGTTAGCATGGAATTCTCAAAAAGACACATTTATAAAAATGTCCTTTTCTGGATCATGATGTATTCAAAATCTAGTTATTGATGGTTAAATTTCTGTATTTATCCTCCCACTATTTTAACTTACATACTCAACCTCCTCAGGCTTCCTGAACATAATTCATCTTATAAAAGAAAACCAGCATAGAATTTTTTAGCTGAGATATATATATGGAGAAATAATAGGATAAGCATGAGCAGTTTTCCCAAAGTTTACAGGGAAGTGGAAATAATTTAAAAATCTTGATGATTGTGAAAGACCAATAGTGTGCACAGAATTCTTAATTTACATTAATTTATAGTTTTGAATGATTATTGAACATTATGTAGGTTTGCCAACTTTCTCTACTGTTGATTGCATTCCAGTGCAAGGACTCATATCAAAGATGATACAGTGACTCTCCTGAAGAGGCTGAAATCTGTATACCTGTACTTTTGCTAATATGTTTTCTATGCAGGGTTCAATTCATTAAGGTGGCTTGTTATCCATAAAATTGCTGATACATAAAACATATTACAGCTAGACAGTGCTCTTCAAAATTACTGTAAGAAGTAGTGTAACTTTCTGAAAAAAGAACAGCTTCCATGAGAACATGGGTACATGTCACAACCAAAAACAAAGACACATGTGGTTGGCACATGTTTTGTTGGATATTTGAGGACAGGCATGTGTGCGAAAAAAGATGTAAAATGGCACAGAAACAGATGCAGAGAAGACACAGAAACACATACACAGGCCTGAGCAACCACTGAGAATGTAGCTGTAAGAAAAACAGCAAGAGAAATTCAAGATGACTATCAACAAAAAAATGACCTGACACTTTGGATGAAACTTTCACATGGTTTCAGAGGAAAAGAACATATGCACAATCTTTATAAATAGAGTGCATCAAAACACCTGATGCCATAATATATTTTTTCTGACCATAAACCCTGCACTAGCCATTCAAGTCAAAGCAGGTGAGAATACATTGCCAATTTTAAACACAGTTGCATTCTAAATAGATCCATAAATTACAATAACTTGGAAGGATTAAAAAAATTAATTTTCCTGGCAGGAAAATATATACACATACACCACAAAATACTTTTTACACTTCCATTCCCTAGACTTTTGCCTGAACTTACTCATTACTTTCATACCTTCCATGGTTCCACTGCTGTTTCTCCTCATTTCCAGACTGAAGTCAGTCTTTTGTTTACTCCAGGCTACACTAGTGATCACTCTCTTCTGGTCTAAGTGCTTTTTTTCTCCTGCATTTCCTTGGGCATCGTTTATCTTTTGTCTGCCATTTAACTGTGTTTTCCCTAAATTTTTGGATTGCTTCCTTCTTCCTTGCTCCCAAAGACAGAGGCAGCATATGAAAGCCTTTTATTTATTTTCCTATTTTTACTCTTCTTTGGCGAAAATAATCCAAGATATGAACCTCTACCTGTTTCTCTTAAAGAATTACTGGCTTAAAAAAGTATGTCTCTATAATGGTCTTACTGGTTTTATTTTTTTTTTTCATCATAATTGTGTTTACAGAATAGCCAAATGCCCACAGAGGTAAAAGAAGAAGGTACTCTCAGTAGATACTGCATGAAAAACTCACTTTGGTGGGTACCTCATTTTAATACTATAAAAAAAGTATTTGTGATTGAATAATGTTTAGATAAGAAGTTCAGTTAAATAGGGACAATCTGTTGGTAAAGAGATTGCTTGTGAAAGCCATGCTATAAAATTTCTATTTTAATATAGCATAAAAAGTACTTACATGACAAACTTTCACAAAAAAATTGTATGTATGTGCAGACCTAAAAATATAATCTTTCCTTTTTTCATTTTTTTCACACCTAATTGCAGAAACTTCAACTACTGAATGTAAATATTTCTTTTCTTTTATTTAAAATGTAAATGTTGTGCTGCTTTTATTCTGTGAATAACTTAGCATAAACTCAGATGTTGCCTCACTCTTCAGAGTACTGAAGTTGACTGTCCAGCCTAGGGGCATACTAAGTAGAGATGTTATCAACATCTGAGCTTTCCTTATGAGTGAAATTTCATTAAAAAGTGGTCATCTAAACAATCAGTAATAGAAACTTAAGTAGTTTCTAAAAGCTATAGATTTATAAAGGTAAGTGCAGCTTTCTCTAGTCCATTTGAATTTTGACTGGGAAGTATCATGTCTTACTTTACAGTTAATCGTGATATTCTTCTGGTCCTCTTATTTTCTACATCTTCCCATTAATACCAACCAGAACTTGCAAAGTGAGAAAAAAAGGTTAGTATTCCTACATTGTTGATGATTAACTCAAAAATATAATGTGGCCTATGGGGGAAGGACTGTCACATACATATTTGATAGCCTGTCTGTGAGGCTGTGTTTCATTATGATGAACATTGTATTACATACCACTCTGATGACCTTCACGGTGCTATGAAGTTAATATAAAACTGCATAACAGTTGAACATTCAAGATCTATCAAACTGATTAGCAGTTACACCTTCTTCCTCCATCTCACTCCTTTAATAATCTTCCCTCCCAACAATAAAATTGTATATATTCAAATGAAGATTTTCTTACCAGGCCTCTAAAAGCTTTACCCTCTTCTAAAAGCAGTTCAGAGATGTCTATATGAGACTCCTTTATGGCTGGTGTTCTTCACATGTAATAGATATAATCTGTCCAGTTCCCAAAAATTTCATTCAAAATGCTATATACTGATGTCAAAATGCCTGGAATAGAAAATTTCACATGTAATTTCAGGGAAGTTATAGAGCTGTAATAACTTAGCTGTAAGAATACAACTACATATTTAGGTAGCTGTAGAATAAATTAATTATTGCCCTTAGGAACATGGGGGTTTTTGCATCTGCAGAAATTAAAAGGATAAGTTCTTACAACTCTGTATGGGCTAAGCAAAAAGTTACAGCATTTATTAATCTAACAGGTTTCCTCCAGCATACACACTTCCCTTTGATTGCGAGAACATATTGAAACTTTTTAATTAAATTATATTTTTTTGTTATGTGTTAATGTAGAGCTTAAGAAAGGTTCTGGATTGCTAGCCTGGTGCACTGAAATGCTTTTTAGCCACAGAAACTAACAGTGCAGGAATGATTAAAGCAAACTTCCTGGTGCTGTTTCACCGGTGAACCCCAGAGGGACCCAGAAGGTTATAATGTAGTTCAATCTCTTACATACTTCTCTGGAATATGTTGACTCTCCACCTATATTGTTCTTACCACAGTGTTACTGTGGTACTCAGCTGGTACTTAGGAGTAAAAATCTTCTTATAAATAATGTAGGAGAAAATACGTTACAAAAATTAATTTGGCTTCCCACAGCCAATGCCACTCCTATTCGCTTCCTTTACGCTCCGAATTTGTTTATTCTGTGTGGGTTTTGCCTGCTTTCAAGTTTCATAGTTTCTCAGAGGAAGCGGGCTTGGCATTCTGCAGTTTCCTGGGAAGCACTGCCCATGCTCATGATTCCACAGAAATATTTTTAGTGTGATGGAAAGCTCTCCTATGTTTATCACTAATAGCTGCCCATAAACCACTTGGAGTGCACTCAGCTTCCTTCTGCCGAGGCGCAGAGCTAAGAACCCAGTTCCTTGCTGTCTTGAGAATAGAAAAAAAAAAAAAAAAAAAAAAAAAAGAAAGAAAGAAAAAAAAGAAGAAAAAATGTTGGGTTTTTTTTTGGTTCTGTCAGGCGGCGTGCCCAGGACACGGACTGGCAGCGGGGTCCGAGCAGCCCCCTCAGCCCGCTGCGGCACCGCCCGGCACACACGGCCCCCTCACTCGCCCCCTGCTCGCCACACCGCCTCCAGGGGCTCGCCACGGCACATTATACAATTATTTGCGACAAAGAGAGCCCCTGCCCCGCTGGCCGAGCAGCACCCCGGGCTGCTCCCCGCCTTTGTCACCTCAGGGCGCTCCTGCCGCCACCGCTCCCTGCCCGCCCCCGGTCGCACCGCCGCTGGGGCAAGCGAGGCCTGCCCGGGCAGCAGCGGGGAGGGCAGCTCTGGGGATGCTGGAAGGAGAAATGAAAGTGTATCTGAACTCCGGCAGCGCCCCGCCGGCCCCAGCCGCGCTCCGGGCGCCGCCTCGCCCCCGCCCTCACACCGGGCTGGGCGCAACTTCCCCGCGCAGGAGGGTGGCAGAGGGATCCCTTCAGGATTTCACCTCAGGCCCACGCCTTTTATTTCACAGACCTGCTTCTCGTGCTTTATACCGACCTCTTACAGCCCTCCTTTCGGAGTGTTATCATTATTTTGCGGAGAATAATCGGCGATGCGTGGGCGGCCCCCCCCTCCCCGGCGGGCAATGGAACAGCCCGCGTTTAACCCCTGTCCTGCCGGGCCGTGCGGGACGGCGCTTTGCTGTCCCTTACTGCCTTCTGGTTTGGGTGTTTTTGGTGATTTCGGGGGCGAACACCGCGGGAGCCGCTCCCACAGCTGTGCTCGCTCTCCTGGCAGAGACTCTGCAGCACTTACTGGGGAATGGGGCTGTCCTGCCTGTCCCTGAGCACTTGGCATGCCCAAGGTCAGGTACACGGTCTGCACCCACTGCATTGCTGAGGGATTGAAGAGAGTTGTAGTAAATGTACTAGCTTTTTAAAATAATGCCGTGCAAGGAGTCATTTAGCTCAAATTTCTGTTTCTTTGGCTATTCTTCCATTTCTCTATTCCTTCTTGCTCAAATTTCTGTTTCTTGGCTATTCCTCAGTTTCTCTATTCCTTCTTCTCCTCGACTTCAAGTGGCAGTTCAAGCCCTCAAAAATATTCCATTATACTGAGTAAAAGCACGTAAAAACCCCTGTCAACTTCTTCTTGGTTCTCAGTCCCTTCAGTCTCTTGGCTGATTCCCTTCCTTGGATTGTCTTCTGGGTTCATAGCACTGGATCCCTTGGGAGTTTTCCCCTGACCCTAATGCCTGCAATTAAGTGTTTTGGCATCTTCCATCTCTGGCATATTTTTCAGATCAAGGTTCCTTCTCAGAACCATGCTTTTTCTTTCCATTCTATTATTCTTTGATTCCCACAGGCTAATGTTCTGTACCATACTGAACTGTATTGGAAGGCCATTTACATTTTTAGGAAGAAAGGGAGGCATTTATCTTAAAGTAAATGCAGAACAAAATTCCTACTTTTGCTCCAAGTTATGAAGGTTATTAGGCATGTGTTGGTAGGTGGGAACATGTGGAAAGACTTCTGGCAGAAGAACTTCTACAAGTTGCACTAGTGCAGGAGAGGTTTTTCCAGAAGCCTCTCAAGTGATATGAATGGATCTGTGAATTAAGTCTGCTTAAGGCCAAGCAAGGTGTCTGACAAATCATGAATATTGGTACCATATTTCCTTTAATGTAGTAGGCATTAGAATACTTAAATTTATTGCAGCTCCATAGCTTCTTGTCTGAAAAGTGTTTTGTGTGTTCAGTTTGTGTTTCAACATGAGACCTGCCTTACTAATCTAGAAGACACACGTGGTGTACAACTGCAACCACAGCCTTCAAAAGTAAAAGGAGAAGGAAACCCATTTTGCAAAATAACAACAAAACATTGCGAGATTTTGTTCAACACATTGCATATGAGAAATGTCTGCTTTTGCTAAGAGAACTTGGGTGAGTTTTTTAAAAAAGAGTAAACCACTTTACTGTATTCACTTAGTGAATTCTGTTCTCTGCTTGTCAAATGTAGAGCTTTCCTTGTCATATGAGAAAGTTTTGGGAGCACTGGGAACTTTGAAGTGGTGTTGGATTCTGTTGACCTCCTGATCCACTCTCAAGTTAGAATGGTTCTCTTTAGCACTTCAGCCTTGAAAGATGG
Organism: Margarornis squamiger; assembly: GCA_035222235.1. Lineage (NCBI taxonomy): Eukaryota > Metazoa > Chordata > Aves > Passeriformes > Furnariidae > Margarornis > Margarornis squamiger. Next base: position 61,376,025 of record JAWWTY010000088.1, read on the forward strand.
CTATGATTCTTTGCTGGTTTGGTTTTTGTTGTTTGTTTGTTTGTGGGGCTTTGTGTGTGCTGGTTTTGGCTAGGGTAGTTAGTTTTCTTCAGAGTGGCTGGTATAGGGCTGCGTTTTGGATCTGTGCTGAACACAGTGATTATGATAGAGGTATTTCTGGAAATGCAGAGCAGGGCTTACACAGAGCCAAGGCTCTTTCTGCCTCTCATAGTGCCAGGCTGGCAAGGACACTGGGGATGCAAGGGAGGTTGGGAGGAGACAGCTGGGACAGGTGACCCAACTGACCAAAGGGATATTCCAGACCACATGACATCATGCTCAGTATATAAAGCAGAGGGAAGACAGAGGAAAGACGGGATGATTTGAGTGATGATGTTTGTCTTCCCAAGTCACCAGTACACATCTTGGGGCCCTGCTCTTCTGGACATGGCTGAACACCTGCCTGCCCATGGGAAGCACAGAATTAATTCCTTGTGTTACTTTGTTTGTATGTGTGGCTGTTGCTTTGCCTACAAAACTATCTTTATCTCAACCAACAAATTTTCTAGCTTCCAATTTTCTCCCCAGTCCCATTAGTAGGGAAGCGAGGGCTTGGCTGCTAGCTGGGTTAAATGATGGCATTGGGGTTGTTCTTTTGGGGGGTTTATTCTTGCAATCTACAGCTTGTTTCTCTACCTTTAGAAATACACAAGGAGAAAATATGAAACCTTTGTTTCAACTCCAGATTCTGTCTTTCAGAATAACTATAAACCTTTCATTGTAGAAGGCATGATGGCTGCTTTTAGTTGTCCGTATTGATTTTTTTTGCAGTGCATTAAACTGAACGTCCCTCATGGAATCTGCCAGCTTGTGTCTAGTTCTCATGTCAAGAAATTCGGAGCTGGACCTGTTCAGCATTGAGAAGAGATGACTGAGAGGGGACCTCATCGATGTCTGTCACTGTCTGAGTGTCAAAAGGATGGAGCTGGGCTCTGCTCAGTGATGCCAAGCAATAGGACAAGAGGCAATGGGCAGAAACTGATGCACAGGAAGTTCCACCTGAGTATGAGGACGAACTTCTTTACTGTGTAGGTGACTGTGCACTGGAAGAGGCTGCCCAGAGAGGCTGTGCAGTCTCCCTCACTGCAGATATTCAAGCACCATCTGGACACAATCCTGTGTCATGTGCTCTGGGATGGCCCTGCATGAGCAGGGAGATTGGACCAAGTGACTCACTATAATCCCTTTCAACCTTACCCATTGTGTAATTCTGTGATTCTGTAAATATACTGAGGTGTTGAAGTACACAGGTCACAAAAAGGACGCTAAACACTATAATGGCTTGTGAAGATAAAAATGCCACCTTTTAATGGTTGAAATCTATTGGAAGGACATACATAAATGCCTCAGCCCCTGTCAAATTTTGTGAATAATTACATGTCACTCTGAAGTCCCTGAAAGTATCAATACAGCTTTTAAATCTTAGCACTACTGGATGAATAATCTGTTCTGAAACCAAATTTTTCCTTTAAGTTCCAAAAAAGAATAATAAGTGTTAGAAATCTTCCTCTATTCTTTGAATGTTTACCCCATAGATATGCTTTTTCCATTAGTGCCTTCTTGTCCTTATTTCAGGAGTTGAGCAAATTGGGTCCAGTTGTTTTATTTCCCTAAAATAATTATGCAAGTTTTGTGGCTGACTATTTTACAAGAAACCCGTTATTTCTAGTGGATCACAGTTAGAGAACAGTTTCTAATTTTTAACCTCCAAACATGAAGTTTAGGGCATTCAAAAATATGCTGAATTTTTTGGTCCAGGGAGGTATAAGATTAGAAAAGGTGATGTACCCAGAGCTCTTAAGTTGTTTTTTTGAACCTACTCTGATATAACATTCAGCCTCCTATCTGAGAGTTACTTATGCTGGGGCATAAAGATTTAGATAAAACAGGTAATGTGTAATCCATCAGTTGGGGTGTTCAGTCAGGAACCTGCTCTCTCACTCACGGAGCTCAGCTGTGTTACTGGCATGGGATTCTTCCCCACTAGATGGTGATACAGGAACAGCTCCGTCTTCCCTGTTTGAAGAGCGAGCTTTCCCACTCGAGTATAGTCTCTAAGATGTAAGTGCATAATTAAAAGTACTTTCAAACAAACTTCTTTCCTGTTTTATAGAAAAAAAGAGATTCCTATAAGATTATAAAGAAGGACAAACTGTGTAAAAGAGAAAGTACTTGAGTCACTCAATGAATGTAAATGTGCGGTGATAGCACTAATATGTAAAACTTATTAGGACACTTTGGAGTAAGATGTATTTTCAAAATTTGACATTCTAAATGGTGGTAGTCATAGTCTTTTGTCTAACTTGAAAATAATAGTTTAATTCAGCACGAAGCAATCTATCAATCTATATGGCATAAGTGATTCTGTGAAAGACCTTAGTTATATCAGAGGGATATCTGTGAAAATGCTTCTCATATGTAAAGACAGCAGCAGAAATTGAAGCTGTGAATATATTTAGAAAGACAGGTAGTTGTATAAAAAATACATTATATAAACCTTAGGCAATTGGATGTTACAGAGCTGTGAGAAAGTAATGGTGCATATGAAAAGTAAATGGTAGCAATTCAAAGGCTCCCACTTCTTTCTTACCCATGAAATTTCAGTTTCTTTAAAATAAAGAGATAAAATCCTCTTCAGTTGAGCAATTATATAAGTGTGGGCTGTTTACAAAAGACTTACTCCACAGCTCTTGCTCTCCCAGTGGTTTCCATTCCTCTGATCCTCTATATTTTATCTCAGTGCTTACTCTCAAGACCTGAAAGTTCTAAAAGGGTGTGGGTTATCTGAGATGCAGGCTACAACCATGAAAATATAGCATGTTGATGATATGAACATTGAATAATAAAGTTTATTTGTAAAGGTTTGTTTGTTAATCATTAGTGAGAAGTTTTTACAGAAAGGCTAAGTGAATTGCTTAGAGTGGTTAAACCAGTCAAAAATAGTTTCACTTCCTACACTGAAAAATTTCAATTGGGCTTTGCAGCTTTCCTTGTCAGATCCAGTTTGATTTTCTGAAATACTAAGTTGTGAAAACATCCTGGTACAAGCTGTTGCTATTAGAACTAGGCAGGAAATTAAACATTTAGGAAATAAGAGATTTTCCAGTATGGGTTTTTTTGTTAAGTATGATTATTAATATCAGATACCAACATATCCTGGCTGAATCTTCTCAGTTCAGACCTTCCTTCTGACTTTCTTGACAGGTACCTGGATGTTGTCCTTCATTCTGTCCTACTGTATCCCTTGTAATATCCCAAATGTCCTCTTTACAACATTGATAATTATCTCATCTTTACAGGCAGCAAAAAGTCTTTTTCTTGAGAAATCTGTGAGCATTTTCTCTCCTACTATTGCCTTGAGTAGGACCAGATGACATGGTAATATCTCCAGCCTATACTGTAGAAACACCAATACAGTTGTGTTCGTGGATGAAAAATAAACAAAAATCCCATGGAGACATTTCATTAAGGTTGTGGAGTGTATTTGCTGAAATTTCTACATACAATTTAATTTTCCTTCCTCCCTTGACTGATAAAAATGCTTGGATATCAGCTATTGTAAAATGATCCTGTCCACCTTTTTACTCTGGGAACACATACATTTTAACACATTTTTTCTAATGCCCTACCTGCTTCTAATCCAGTTTCTGTCTTCATTTTTACAAGCCACTATAACCTTGTATTTGAGAAAGAGAAGTTCAAGAGATGTCTAGATACCCTTCATTAAAAACAGATAAAATGAATGTTTCACAGTCTGATTCCTGAAGTGAATGATTTTTGGAACCACAGTTTTAGACATCAGATTTACAAATTCAAAACAGACAGATTTAGCAAAGCAAAAAGGAAAAAAAAAAAGTAATCTAAATTGTACAGCAGATAGATTCATGAAATGGTAAAGCGAGAGCATTAAAAAAGTAGTTAGTGTTGAGCAAAGAAGTGATTTTTCAATCTTCTAATTATGCTTGCCACCTGCTGCCAAATTTGTTTGTGCCAGTATCTAGCTGACATTTGAAAGTATATTCAGTATAATGTAAGAAATGGTATAGGAGCATTCTGTATATTAAGAGTGATTTTGATCCAGGAAGATCACATGTAATAGAAAAATTAAGAATTGATGTGTACCTGGAGTGGTCCAAAAATTTGTGGGATGTAATTTGTTTCTAAAAAGCCAAGTTCATGCTTTCCTCTTTAATAGTATTTATGCATGTATCCATTATCTGGATGTTTTATTGGGTTTTTTTTAATCAATTTTCCTGCAGTAAACATTCCAGGTATACTGGGCAAATTTTAATAACAGTAATTTTATTTGATGATGGTTGTAGTGTGATACAGGAATTATGGGAGCTTTATAGGTGGGAAAAATAAAAATTATTTAATCTTGTGACAAAGAAAGTAACATCATTTCAATTAAAGTGGTGAAAGTAATGACTTGACATAAAATTTATACAGAAATGTAACAAGAACCAAGACTTACTCAAAGGTGTTTAGTAGCAAACTTACTAAACATTGTGATATTTAGAATTGTGGTTATGTATTATAATGTGTTATTACGTGTTACGTGTGCTCTGCTGCAATGTGATTTGAGTCCTGATTTTTAAGACTGACAAATGTGCAGTGTACTTCATTAATGTATTTGTAGAAATTCCATAAATACAACTATGAATTAATTCTTCTTATATAATGACTATTCTGTTTTACATCTAGCTATTTGTGTGAACGAACAAACTTCCCTGTCATGTTTCCACCGTAAATAGATTCAGTACATGCCATTGCACACATAATAATTTTTAATTGATTAATAGAATCTGATAATCTGTTGATTATGCAGTGTCTGCAGTGATAAACAGATATATTCTTTATTTCCATTTTAAACCAAAACACTTATTCATTACTACTTTGGGTTAGCGTTGACACAGTCAATTTTTCCATCTATAAAGAAGAAATGGATGATGCTGAGGACAGAGGTGCCTCTAAAATAACTCTGTCATAGTGTCTCTGTGATATTGTTGAACTGGGCACTGAGGAAAGGACATACCTTTGTTTAGATCCAGTCACTGTTGTCTGCTCTACAGTGTTAGTATAAAGCTTGGAATTTTTTTCCCAATAGTATTTTGACTTGGGCAATTTCAAATATCTGGAAGCTATATAATATCAGATTTATAGTTAGAAACATTCAGCTCTGTTGAATGAAGGCTGTATTTGCACTACAGTGGTTCACTCATGACTCATTTTCAACCCCTTATGTACCTTCCAGACCTTTAACATGAGCTTCCCTTCTGTCTCTCCAGTGCTTCTTGCTGCTGTTGGCACTGTCACCTTCCCTGCTTTAACTCCTGGCATTTGGCTCATTCATCTCAGCTAATTTCCAGTTTTCTGCCTTGAGGTATAGAATTTGTTTTCTAAGCCTCAGTCTTGATTGTTAAAAAATCTACTGTTTGTATGAACGGGAATATATGTGTTGTCTTTTATAATATTTGCTTGCTAGTATAGAATGCCAGCAAACTGTACTAACAGAGTCAGAAAACAATCCCCTCACCCAAAATAGCTTACAGTTTAGATAAACAACCAGGAAAAGAAGGACCAAATGAGAAAGAAAGGAAGAGTAGAACAACTGAGCAGTTCGATTCAATGCTTATCTTGTTATGCTCTTTGGTCTCTCTTTTTTTATTTTTTCTTAGAAGTTTCAAAATGTAGAGTATTTTGTTTTCATACTAGTTTGTGAACTAATGAGGGAATCTGACCCCCTTGGACCTTTAAGGCCCATGTAAAGATATTAAAGGGAAAAAAATTGAAGTAAATGTGTTTAACAAGTTTGGAGGACGAATCTACAGATGGTAGTAGACAAATCTTATTTCTACAGACTATTCTAATTCAGCAGCAGTTACTTTAGTGTTCACTGTGAGATTTTTTCAAAGACACATATTCTTCCAAAGAAACTATTTTAGGATTCATACACACCTCTAAATTGTGACAGTTTCTGCTAATCTAATTTAAAGCACATTCAGCCTGATAATAGAAAGTTTTCACAGAAAGGGGTAGAAACAGTTTGTAGTTGTCTTAAGGCATCATTTAGAGCCTGTGCTATGCCCCAAATGAGTAAGACTAGAGATACAGGGTCTGTGGGCTGGACATATGCAAATGTGTTTCTGTTTAGGCTGGTTTCTATACCTTGACTCTTACGTAATCACATCAAAATGCTACAGAAAGCTTCCCCCAGTAAAGTCTTGGGGAAGGTGCAAATAGTGCCTTCTCTCCCACAAAGATGAATCACTCCAAGTGAGCAAAGTACAACCTCAGCTGGAGCAAAAAAGTTGTTTACATACTGCAAGTCTGCAATAATGAACATCCCTCAGAATTTGGGAGAGCAATGTGGTATGTCTTTTACCCAGGAAGAAGCTTATTTGAAAATCGTATTGTTACATCTGAGTAGCTGCTACAGACAGTGTGATTTCTCTCTATCCGATCAACAAAAGGGTCTGTTAAATGATAACATACTGCTTTATTTTCTGTTTCACTGACTAAGTCATATCCTTCTAGGGAATTTTATGGCTTGAAAAGTGGGTTTTCAGAGATATTTCTTGTTCATGGTTCTGCAACCATTTCGTTTTTCTAAGTTTCCCTAGGGCTCTGAGTAGCTATTTCTTCAGACATAACAGGAGTACTGTGTTATTGCTACCAAATCATATTATTTGCTTCCTAGAATGTTCATAAATGATTCATTGAACAAGACATAAAAATAAATACATTAAATTGCACATCACATTAAAATTATATTCAAATTAAGGTGCACTTTCCAGAAAATGCATCTTTTGTATTATATTAGTTAAATATCTTACTAAGACAGCAATTAAAGGAACCCTTAAAAATAAACAATAAGCTTAAAAGTTTTTCTTGTTGAGCTGCAAATGATCTTAAGGAAAATCAAATGAAAATGTAAGGAGAATTTTGAAATTGTATCAGACAGTCCATTTATTGTTTCTGTCATATCATAATTTAGTATTACAGGTCCATAAAACAATTAAAAATATGGATTTTTATAAGGTAATAACATCATAGTAGTATAAATATATTTTGACTCTGGGATAACTTCCCAGCAAAATTTCTAATAAAAAAAAAAATCTATTACCCTTAATATTACTCTTTTTTCTTTTTTTTTTTTTTTAATGTGAGTGATTTGTTTCAGTGTTATGAGATTGCCAGTTTTAAAAAACATGCTGTCATACTGCACTACTTGAAAACCTAGTCAGTAATGCATCCATTTGTGCAGTGAGAACACAAACAAATTAAGCAGATAAAAAATAACTGTCCGAGATTAATTAAATTCAATTTAATATAAATTGGACTAAGCTTATATTTTATTTACAAACTGCCACATTAAATTATTTCTTCTACCAAAACATATAAAAATAAAGAGTTGGAAATCCTCTTAGCTTATCAAGATCATGATTTGTTTGATCTAACAGTAATTTCATAAGTCTCGTAATTAAAATACAAATATAGAATGTGAAACCTTATTAGGAAGGACAGACAAAGGAGAGTAAGATATTACTCCATATATTGAGGCATACATGCTTGCTCTGAGAGGCAGGATCTGTCAGGAGATAAACATGTTTCAAGTCTGTAGTGATGATAAAAGAGAAAAATCACAAAGGTGCTTTCATGGTTACTGAGAATAAAACATCAATCAAAGGTGATGAGGTAGATAAAATAATTTCAGACTAGGCTGGACTTTGGTAGAAGTTCAGCATGCAGCAGAATGCAAAATGTTAACAACATCTTGGAATGTATTGGCCAAATTTTTTATTTCAATGTTAAGGAGGAAAACAGGATAAAATGCATCTGACATTCAGTGTAGAGTGAGAATTTGTAGGTGAAAAGCAACACTGATGATTGTGGTAATGAAATTATAGAATTCACTAATTCTAGGATGAAAATAAAACTATAGGTACTGAAAAATCCCATGGGAAAGAATTCTAATGGAATAAAGAGCTCAGGATTGCCAGCAGATCCTTATGAAAAAATATGAAGGGCATAAAAGAGAAATATTTCAAAGTGAAGTAGGTTGGAATAATAAAATGAAAAATGCAGGATAGAGAATGATAGATTTGCAAAGAAAGATCAGAGAGTATTAGTAGCTATCCTGAATATCTATCAGCACTGTCATGGTACTGTCCAATGATCAAACAAAAAATTTAGATGCTTAAATAAGTATATCTTCAGTAAGATATATAAAGTAATATGTCCACTGCATTTGAAACTGATAAAGCCTAACGTGAAATGTTTTTTTCAGTTTTGATGAGTGTATTTTATTAAAGTTTTGGGCAACTGGAGAAAAGTTACGAAGGATCAGTAAAGCCAGCCTGCTGGAAAACATGGCACACCTAACAGCTTGAACAAAATTAACTTAACAAAAGTATGAATGAACAAAATAACAAAATTCATTCAGACTGTTCAGCCGAAGGTAGGACAGCTTATGTTCAAATATGCAAAGTGTATCTGAAAATGGGAAGGGAAATGCCAGTGTTTTCTCTGAGACAAGCAATAACAGCATAGTCTGCAGGAAGAAAGATTTATGTTAAATATTAGAGGGGAAAAAAAAAAACCCAAAAGCCAGTATTTTCACATTCAAGTAGTTAAATACTGAAGTAGATGCCTGGGCAAATTGTAGTATCTTTGTCACTGAAGATTTTAGGACAGGTGCTATGTGCAGTTTAGTTCTTGCCTTTGGGTGAGAGAAATCAATTCTCTGTGATTCTTAGGCTTTATACCTCCTTTACAGAATGAAGAAAGCTGTGACAAAAATGCACAGAGAGTAGAAGGGTAAATAAACACAGTTTTTACATGTTTGTACTTCTACTAATGCAGGTTGAGATTTGTATTGGTATTTTAAAAAACAGAAGACATGCATCTTCAGTTTTCAGTTAGAATATAAGTTTCTGTCACAGAATATAAACAAATTTCATCTCTCTAATGAGACACTGATGATAAGCATTTTTAAAAAAATCATTGTATTCTGAAGCTAAAGGGATTTATACCTATTTGAATGTTTTTTATGTACTTCCACAGTAATATAAGGAAGGTAAAGCTTAAATAATATCTTGAGAAGAACTGATTTGATGTGGTCTCTTGATTTAAGCCCCCTTCAGATTTTACCTATTGTGAAATAGTTTATTTCTAATGGATTTCTATTACACATTAGCTGCAGAGCAACACTTGTAAAAGTGAGCCCTAGCCACTGCAATGGCTGTCTTAAGCCTGGTCTTAACTGTGGGACTACACTGTGATGATTTTTAGCAACAGTTATACAGATCATTTTGTGTATTTTTCTTTGTTTAGTTTGTCATCTAGAAGTTTTATTACTAACACTTGTCCTGCTTCTTGGAATTACAGATGTTCAGCTGCTACTTTGTCATCCCTTTCTTTGAACTAACCTTATGTATTTAATTTCTTCCATTGCAAAGTGATACTGTAATGTTTTTGAAACACTTCAAATATTTTTGCTCATTATTTAGTACCACAGTGAAGACTCTTTGGTGGTAGATAACCCAGATAATAACAGTAAACAAGAAAAAGATATATCTTGTTGGTTGTAGGATGTTAAATCACACCTTAGATAATTTGAGTATGTGATCTGAGAACTTAGATAATTATGTTCTTTTTAGGGTAGCCTGGGTGTTTTTTCCAGTGACAAAGTTAGCAAGTTTGGGCCCTTAGTTACATCTGATTCAAATTAATATATTAATCCAAAAATTGTATATAAAAATAGCTAGTTTCTCTGTAGAAAAGTGACACACATTTCAAAGTAAACTTCAGTAAACCTCATCAAGATTTAACTCCCCGGACCATCTCTTGATTTTCACATGTCCACAATACTCTTCCATAAAGTGCTCTTTCTTTCAAAAATTCCTTTTTTACAACACTCTTCTGTCATTAGGTCATGGTATTGGTTCAATACACACTTAGCATCAGCAGATCAGTTAAAAGTGCACCTTCCTTAGACTGGGTTTTTTGTTTTTGTTTTTTTTGTAAGTTCTGAAGCAACCAGCTCAGTAAGCTTTATTCTGCGCTGCCAAACAGCCTCGGAGGATGCTGAGCCAGGATGTGCACACACCTCATGCAGTGAGACCATGGGTGGTCACTCAGCTCATGGGATGGAGTCCTGCAGCACAGTCAGAAAGGACAGCAGTCCTCAGCACCCATGATTTCACTGCACAAACTGACCCCTACTGCCCCGTGCTGCTTGCCAGCACAGACAGCACTTGTTTTGTTCCTTGATGTGTTTGTATTTGAAGGAATTATTAGGATGTAAGCAACTGCCATAGTAGTCTGTGAAAAAAATGTGGTTTCTTGTAAGGAGACACAAAAGGAAGACTGTTCTTTGGAAAATGCCTGAATCAGAAGTTGTAGTAATTAATCTCCTTCCCTCCCCAGCCCATAATCTTTTTCTTCTTTTAATGCTGCTAAAATTAATTTAGTGATGCTTAACTGACGTTATACTTTGTTTGAAAGTATTATTCCAACATTTTCCTGTCCATCTTTGCAGTAATTCTGTCTGCTTTGAGAAAAAAAAGTGTGACAGGCAGTCACTGGGGAAAAGGAACCTGGAAGCTTGTGAGCTGAGAGAAGGAAAATTTCAGCTCCCAAATTCTTTTGTGTTCCATAGCTGTATACTCACAAGTTTTAACTGAAGAAAGATAATTAATTTTCACCATAAAAATTCACCACTGTCAAGATTTCATCGCATTTAAAACATTAATTTCAACACCATACTAAGCAAAGAACAAACATTTTAAATACTGTATTTTAATGTAGGAAATAAGTTTCTAGTTTTGTTGACTGTATTTTTCACAATGCTTTGAAGTGATTTTGACATGAAAGGTACTATGGAAATGAAGATGGCATATTTTGCTTCTGCTATTATGGTGTCCTCTCAGTACACCTACATTGACATGATTGGGATTATGGAATGGGGAACAATATCCTTTGAAGACAAATGATGGAATCAATGTCATGACAAATGAGGTTATGAAAACTAATTACTCTGCATTCTCAGTAAAGATTTTCCCAATGTACAAACACTTTTTTAATGTGGTGAAATGCTTTCATCTATTAGCAGCTTGAAAATGTTAAATGTAAGTTCTAAACAAGATAAGATTATTTTCAAGTCAACAGGAAAAGGAAGAAATCTATACATCGGTTTTAGGAAAGAAAAAAAAAAGAAGTATTCATTCTTTATTAATACCATATTATTCACAAAAGCCCAGGCTATTTTAAAGTGTTGGAATATTTCAGACTGCACAGCAGGCTTGAAAACAGAAAGACAAGGCAGTCTTAATTGCAGGACCTCTTTCAGTCATTTAATCTCTATCTGTGGTAGTTGAGAGGTGCATTTGTTATATTATTTAACACCTCTATACCAGGAAGTACTTTACTTGTTACAAATTGACAAGAATAAGTTCAGTGGCCATGAATTTGGTCAACTCAGGAGTAAAATGTGATACTGCAACCAAATTAACTAATGATCCTTAGGTATCTTTAATATGAGAATAAAGATGATTGTAGCATATATCAAAAACTGCAGGCAGAATTCTGGTAGAAGTGATTTTACCACTCAGGATAAAATTGTTGAAATCACAAAAAGAAGGTGTCACTCCTTTAAGTGGAAATGAAATGGGAATGTCAAAGACAATACAAACATCCGCAGCAGATATGTCCTGACAGTCCTCAGTTCAAAGACTGGCCAGCTTGACCCAATGTAGATTCTCATGTAGTCTTCTGAAAAAGGCAAAATTCCCACTAATTTATAAATTTTTTTTTTCTTGCAGTGATGGCCAGTTCACTTGATACCTCTGTATTTCATCAAAGAGGTCTAGATATGTGCTCTTTGTACATGACTACTCCAATTAAGTAAAGTTTGTAATTGTTTAGTCCTGATTGGTTTTGGTTTTATTTTTTGTCATTTGTTCGTTTGTTTGTTTCTTTGTTTGCTTTTTCCTGGGTCTTATATTATTGTTTATGATAATAAGTGCTTCAGAAATTAGGATGGTTCTGATCTCTGATATCCCTAGGCTCATGTGGGAGCATATATTAATGATGCTTTTGAAACATCAGGTTTATCAAAAGTTCTGTCATTCAGTGTCTTCATTGTGTCCATTTGCTTGTTTGTCCTCTGGACTACAACTGAAATCTGCAGGTTTGTACTGCCTCCTACATTTTGGGAAACAAGGTACTCAGCTGCCTGGGGACATTGACCCACATTATCTTATTAACTCTTTCATTTTTGTAGAGTACTAATTTTATTTTTTTTTAAATCAGTATAACAAAACATTTCCCTGGTTCAACTTCTGTATACAACTCTTATTTTTATTCCCTCAGCTGCTCTGATGTTGTCCTCTTCTCAGTGATTCTTGCACCTCTGAGAAAATACGTCACTAGCGAAAGAGCTTTTTTCCCCATGATACCAAATATTTGGATCTCTCTTCAAAGTATCATAATATCATACAGACAATGAATATTACAAAACAGCGGGGAGTGAATGAAGACTATATTGTATTATGAAATGAAATTCAATGCTTAGACACATAAAAAGATTGTGTTATCTGGTAATAGATTTTTATTTTTTTTTAATTCATTGAATGTCCACTACCAGCACAGATAATGTTTGATGCAAATGTATTGGCTAATGAAGCTCTGATATTTCTTTTGTCTCTTGTGTTTTTCTTTATCAATTATATAATTTTACATTGTGTTTTATGAAGAGATCAGTGCAAAAAAATTCTGAAATTTTTATGTTTGAAAGCGTTAATTTTTTTCTACCATCTTTTTCTAAGAAACTGTCAGGTTTACCTTCTGAAAAGGGAAATGACCTTTTATTTTTAAAGACAATAGCATTTTTTCAAGAAAATATGATTTTTGAAATAAGAGTTGAAGGCACAATCCCTTTCTTCTCTTGATCACTTATTTGAGGAAAAACTCAAAAGTAAGGGTGAAGTAAAATCACGTGCAACACTTGACCTCTACATTACAGTCTGAAGTTTTCTATAGAGTAATTGTTTACTGGTTTTCCTGCAGATCAGTCCCATTCCTTCCTACCCCCACCACACTGGGAAGTACTGTACACAAGCACAGGAAAACAATGGTCTCTATTCTTACAGCAGTTGCAGCAGGGTAACCAGGGAGACTGAGGTAATTAAGAATCATGCTCCTTAGGAGCACTTTCAGATAGGTGCTGGGAAAATCAAAACTTGTCCCTTAATAATAAAAAATCAAAACTTGTCCCTGAATAATAATAACAATAACCATGTTTATCTTCATATAAATTTTGTTTTGCTCACTAAAATTAATGTCAGTTTTCATTCTGAAAATTTAGGTGTATTCCTGATTATCAGACGGTGCCACTGGTATCACACTTGTGTCAAAAATTTTGAAGAATTTAATGAACTTCAGGTAAGTAACATGACAGAACAGCATCTTTGAGCTGAAACTCTGTGACAGCTTCTGATTCTGCTCATGCTAACCAAAATGACCAAAAGTCCATGAACTTCAATGACATAAGTTACGGCCCTAAGAGCACATTTAGAATACCTATGTACTTGTTGATTATGACTATGGCTTTGTATTTAAGTCCACTGCAGACTTGCATATTTTTCTTGACTGCATTTTTATTCAAGTAGAATGTTATATGTCATCACATACTTTGAGTGGCAACTGTTCTAATGTGGTAAGATATTTCTCTTAGAAGTTCTTCTAAGGTAAGAATGTTAGGAAATCATAACTTAATTTAATTTTAATATAAATTTTAGTACATTTTTCCATGTTCACTACCTTTATTCTGTAAGCTAAAATAATCACATTATTCAAAATTTTTTACAAGCAAGTTAATATCTTCTAAATGCCTAGTCCTTTGAAATAATGCACCTCATTGATCAAAGGAAGCCAGTTCATAGAATCTTGTTTGATTTCAGCGAAGTTTTTGAAACCATCTCTCATTGTCCAACACACAGCTGGATAAATGCATCGTGTGATGCTTGAGCAATTGGCTCACAGGTTGCGTACAAAGGGTAAGAGTAAATGGGGTGACATCAGACTGGTGACCTGCCACTAGTGGGGCTCCACAGGGCTGCATCTTGGACCCTGTGCTCTTCAACATCTTCATCAATGACTTGGTTGCAGGACTGGAAGGGATACTCAGCAAGTTTGCAAATGATACAAAACTGGGAGGAGCTGTTGACTCCCTCAAAGGCAGAGTGGCCCTGCAGAGAGACCTCAACAAATCACAGAGATGGGCAATTACCAACCATATGAAGTTTAATAAGAAGAAGTGCTGGATTCTGCACCTGGGATGGGGCAACCCTGTTTGTGGGTACAGACTGGGGAATAAGAGGCTGGAAAGCAGTCCCGTGGAAAGGGCCCTGGGGGTCCTGGTCAGTGGCAAGTTGAACATGAGTCAGCAGTGCCCTGGCAGCCAGGAGGGCCAGCCCTGTCCTGGGGGGCATCAGGCACAGCATCGCCAGCCGGGCAAGGGAGGGGATTGTCCCACTCTGCTCTGCTCTGGGGCGGCCCCATCTCGAGTCCTGAGTGCAGGATTTTTTTAATAAAAAAGCTATTAGAGAGTGTCCAAAAGAGGGCAACGAAGATGGTGAAGGGTCTGGAAGGGGAGACTTATGAGGAGCAGCTGAGGTTACTTGATCTGTTCAGCCTGCAGGAGGCTGAGATGAGGCATCAGCATGAGCATGAGCATTGCAGTCTTCCACATCCTCATGAGGAGAAGAGGACGGGCAAGCACTGACCTCTGCTCTTAGAGGATGTGTCAGGAACGGTTTAGGTTAGACATTAGAAAATAGTTCTTCCCGCAGAGGGTGGCTGGGCACTGAACAGGCTCCCCAGGGCAGTGGTCACAGCACCAAGCCTGACAGAGTTCAAGAAGTGTTTGGCCCATGCTCTCAGGCACATGGTGTGACTCTTTGGGTTGTTCTACACAGGGCCAGGAGCAGGACTCAATGATCCTGATTGGTGCTTTCCAACTCAGAACATTCTATAACTCTGTGATTCTCTGAAGTAGTGTTGAGAAATGGGTTACCATTCTGTTTATATTTACATATATAAAAATATCCAGTAAAAATTAGCAAATAATAATAATATTTTTGAAGATTCTGTATGTGAACCTGTAATTCAGTGGAGGAAATCATTATCAAGAATAAAATCGTTCTATTTATCAGGTGCATGAAAGCTTAGAAGGCACTTAAAATGATTGTTTCTACTGTATTTAAAGATGCAGGCAGCAAAATATCTTCACCTTGAGAACTGAAAGGAGAAATTATCATGAGACACTTGCATACTGGAATCTTGAACACAATAATCCCATCACCTAAATAGAGCATTGGCTTTCTAATCAGTCAAGATTAGGTGGAGTTCAATGTTGAAGTTCCTCATTATGGCTGAAAAGTCTGAAATCTGCCTGAAGTGAAAATTGCGGAAGAGATTTAAGAGAAGGTGCCATATCTATGTAATTACACAGAAAATAATTCTTCATATGTTTAAATAAATGACAAAGTAATTGCTGATACCAATAGAAGCAGAACTGGGTCAATATTTAGTGAACAACAAAATTTAATCAGAGATTTTTTTTTATATGTAGTTGGCACATGTGATTACAGAGGAACAAAACTTACAGGAAGTATGATGGACCAGTAAAAAGTTACCTTTGTTCTAGGGCCAAAGACATGCAAAACAAAGTGAAAATAATTTACTGGTGTTCTGCATTAAAAAAAGTATGACAATTCCTTTCCAAGTTCGAAGGAAAAGCCTACTTTACATTCCATGCGCATCTCATAATTTTTAGGCAGTAGAAGAATATCTGTGCATGTTACAGAAGAACTAAACCAAAGCGGCAGAAGAGTAACCTGGTATCAGTCTTATCTGTGAAAAGAATACTGCAACTTCTCAGTACCAGTTATTCTTCTGGAAAATAACTGAGATTATGCAGTATTGCAATTTTCTGGAGGGAATATAGTATTCTTTGGAAGATTGTTATTTACTAGGATTATAGTAATAAACTGTGATAATAAAATGGCTTGCTTTCTGCCTTTGTCCATCTGATTATTAAAAAATATCTGATTATTGCACATACTGAGGTGGTTTATAGCTATCATAATGAATCATCCTGTCATGGCAGAATGAAAATGAAGATTGGAAGTATGCAAGTAACAGTCACCTCTTGTTTTTAAAATATTTACCATTTGTATTTGCTGTTTGCCAAATACAGCCCTTTGGAGCAGCAGTCATTGCACAGAAATCAATACAGGCCTTTTATTTCATAGCTACTGAGAAGTTCCAAGCTAACTTGTTTCCTTCAAAACAACAAAGAAGAATGTGTGAGTGGACCATAGAGTGCTGCTGAAGAACCTTCTCATCATGTGGAGTATTTTGAAACTGTTATATTGGTTTTCTGTTCATAATTCTTCTCATCCCCAGAATTTACATGGTGTTACCTTTCCCCTTTCTCTGCTGTGTTTTTCTTCCTCTCCTGCAGCTCCTGCTGCACTGTTTGCACATTGGTGTGTGATTGGTTATTATGTCCCAGCTGAGCAGAGTTGAGAATTGTTACATGTTTGTCCTGGTCAGGAATCAGGATGTGGCTTTGTAAAGCCAGTGTGTGTAATTGGCTTTTCAGAGTGGTTAATCAGAGCTTGTGGTTTGCATTGGAAATGTGATAGATGTGTTCTGGTATGATGAAATCAGGCTACATATGAGAACAGTGCCTGTCAAGCTTTCTAGAACCTGGACCTTCACTGTTTACTTTGAAGAATCAAGATAAATTTAGTTCATAAATTGTTATTCATTACTATTCAGTCTACAAATGCATACATATATGCAGCATCCAACATGCATGTACACATGCATTCAGTGTTCTGAGAATTAGTGTTGCAGTTTTGCCAGATCTCTTTACATGTGCAAAATGTCTTAGATGGTATCTTTAAGCCAGTTTGTAAGAAAATTACTGATTTACACAAGGATGAATGAATCCCTTGCATGAACCTCTTCAGTCTCTTCTATTGAGATAAAAAATAAATATTTCACTTGCTCTAAGAGGGAAAAAAATCTCTTTATTAACATTGTCAAGGTATCACAGAATCACAAAATCATCCAGGTTGGAAAAGAGCATTGAGTACAACTGTTGACTCAGAACCACCATAATCACCTCTAAACCATGTCCTGCGGTGCCACATCCAGATGTGTCTTGAACACTTCCAGAAATGGTGATTCCACCACCACCTCCCTGGGCAACTTATTTCAATGCCTAACAGCTCTTTCAGAGGCAAAAAAAAATCTAATATCTAATCTGAACCCCCAAACATTAACCTTGGAAAATAATGTTTAACAATATTCATAGGGTGTGCTCAATTCCAAAGATCAAAAGAAATTGCATTCAAGTGCACTTAATCCACTTATTTGGGATAATGTGAGACATCCTGGACTACCCATATGAAAAGCAGAGAGTCTCTGCAATAAAATCTGTGGGAGCCTCTGAGCCTCTGCGCCTCTAAACTGAAGGTGTGATATGCATTAATATTGAATTTAAAATCATACTTTTAAAAAGGTATCCTCATTTTTATAATGCTTGGAGTGTATTGTAAAGTTCTGTAAAGCTGTCATTTTTCTGTATTTGTCCCTGAGATGTACCCAGCCATTTTCAGTGCTGAAGCTTTATTCTTCTTAAGCAGCTATTGATGTAAATTTGTAGAACTGAACAGAAATCTGTGCACTTATCTCTGAGACTTGTACAAGTACAAAAGAAATTCCTTTCAAAGAATACATCTGAACAAGACAAAGGCAGTTTCAAAGTTGTTATACGATGAATTTAAATAATTAACCAAATTATCTTTGAATTTCCCTGTAACAACTTCGAAAGATTCTGCCTTTGTCATGCATCCCAGTGGGAGAAGCATTCTATGAGTCCCAGGTACTCCATTAGTCTGTCAAAATGGGAATATCCTATTTTACTACTAATTACTCTTCTTTGTTACTTGGTAGCAAAGACACTTTACATGTGTTTTTTTAGTGATTTACTCTTCCTTGTAATTAGATGGCATGATTAAAATTCCTTTTATCTTATGTCACTTTTAGAGAGCGGCATTTATGTTAGGGGTAGAGGAAGCTTATAAATTAATGACAACCTGCTGTGATAGTGTCATCCCTTAAGTCAATTCCTGTGATATCAAAAGGCCAATGATTTTTTTTTTTCAGAAGTCACACTGTAAAAAGGAAATCCACATTTAAATTGTATAGTGTGAGTTGAGAGCTTATAAAATGTATATAAGATACAGACTTTATTATTATTCTCTTAGAAAATACAGCTTACTAATGGTGTGTTCCCATGAATTACCGGGGTTTTTTTGTATTTGGAACTAGTTCAATATTGGGGATGAATGAAGGTATCTGTTAGGTAATCTTACTCATTGTCATTTATCATTACATTTATACATTTTTCAACATTCTGCATGTGCCATATACAAGATATTTAACGTCTCCCTCCCACTTTTGCAGTAAGGTACTGTGCTTAATTTCAGACAAGATACTACACTACTGACTGGAAGGCATTTGAACAGTTAAGTAGATCCCAGAGAAAAGATGAGTGGATAGCTAAGGAAGGACCTGATAATGGTCCAAGAAAATTAGAGAACACTACTCCAAGTCCAATAGAACTAGGGAATTTATGTTAGATCACCTGTCACAATCCACTGGCCTCAAATATCGAATCTATTCTCCAGAAGAGCATCTGAAGTAGCAGAAAGTTCTCAAGCTGTCCAACATTCATAGTTAAGCCATAAAGGTGCAGAAAGGACCAGTCAGCATGGAATCTCACAGACAATATCCCACATGGAAAGTAGAAGTATTTGTTTTCAGATAAATATATAGATGAGATGAAATCTCTTCTACTAAGAGATACAGGAGGACGAACAAGTTTTCCAGTGCTCTATTGAGCTCTGCCCGGTGAAGCACAGAAAGCCTTACATTTGTTTTTGGATCTAACTGCTAAATGCTCAGGTACCAGTGTGGAGAAGACCATAATGCTTGTTGGAATCAACAGAATGGATTGTCAGACCTGGGCATGTCTCAGGTATCCTGATATGTGATGTGCTACAGTGGGTCAAGCTTCCATGTACTCAGGGATGCTCAAGATTCCCAGCCAAATGGTATCAGCTACGTGAGTAGCTGTAGCCTTGGAAGGAAGGTACCTGTTGACCTCTTTTGCCATGATCTCTTACACTAAATAACTAATGAAATAAATAAGTAAATAACTTGATATTTAAGAACCTTTAAGATTTTTGAAAGAAAATTGTTTCTCAAAAGGGACATGTGTACTGACAGAATGAATTGAAAACTGCTTTTCTGAAATGCTTAAATCTCTGAGACTTAGGTATTAATATAAAAATATAATATGTAGACAAGCTGGATGAAATTGGAAATAACAAGTACTTGCAAGGACAATAAAAATTCTGTTTCACAAATAAAATTCTGAGAGCTATAAAAGAGGAGTTATTCAAAATAGAACATGAAATAAAGATGACTGAATACACAGACAAACTTCTTTCATTAAAAGATAATAACACAAATCAGAGGTGTCAGGGAAGAGGGTTGTTCTGTCATTCTTTTAAAAAAAGGAACAAATGCATAAAACCACCAGCTTTTCTCCAGAGTTCTCTGAGAACTGCAGAATCATTGTTACTAAGCAATGGGACAAAGTTCCAACAAGCCTGCAGCAATGAAGTCATGGTTGAATTTCTTGACAGATGTAAAAGGTTTGACTGAAGAGTGGTTGGTGACTCCAGAAATAAACTGAGACTGAAGTAGATGGTTTAAGCTGGCACAAGCCAATGTTACCAAAATGAAGTTGTTCTGCTTTCTTAATTCACTGTTCATGTAGTCAAGTGAACCCTCTCAGCCAGTGAACCAACACTGCTTTTCTCCTGTGCCAGTTTTGCCAGGTGCTTGCTCCAGGGCTGGGAAAGCACTTGATCCAGGACAGAGAAAATGTTTCAGAGATGGGAACAATGAGAAGGTAAGACTGCCTGTTCAGCAGCACTGTTGACTTACTTGTCTCAAGAGAAATAGAAAGTTATAGCCTACATTTTCAGACAGGCATCTAACCACAAAAAACAAGGAGAAACAAGAAGTTTATAGTTGCCCTGAAGTAAAAGCTTGTTTCATACAGTGACAAAAAGACACCTGTGTCTCAAAGGGATTTTACTTGACTTCAGTGAAGTGATCCTTCACTTTTGAGTGGAATGGCTGGAGCAGTAAGTTGAAGCACACAGTATTATCCAAGTATTAGCCAATAGACCTAGAACCTGCCTAATTGCCCTGCAATTAGGTAAAAAAAAAAATAAAAAAAATTAAGGACAGGATGACTTATAAATCAGGATACATTACAAATAGTATCTCCTATCAACACAGGTTCCCATAGAATAAAAAAAAAAATAAATTATGAATTACTGGACTTTTAATTACATTATTTTCATGTGGCAGGATGAAATGAAAATATCTTTGTGCTTACCAAGACAGTAAGATTGTTATTAAACAAATATGCTGCTAGATTACTGGACAATCATTATAATAAAAGCAGATAATCTAAGAATTGTTATAGAGCAAGTGAGACCCTTAGTTTTGAACATTACATGTTGAAAATTTCTCAGGCAGAGATTCTAAGCTGTGCATGCTAGTAAAAATTTTTGACAACATCGATCATGTTTTAAAAATAAAACCCACAAAAAGATGACACTTCCTTTTGCTATGTGTCTGTTTTAGTGACTTTCCTTCAGTGCAACAGGAGTAGTAAGACACACTGATCTGCGTCTTTCAGAGAGAAAGTGTCAGTGTGTTCTTGACTTGTGATGAACTTGGTGACAAGGGTGGGCTGTGTAATGCTCTGATAAATATGAAAGAAAAGATCTTGTCAGTGAAGAGAAGCAAATGCCAAACTGGGCTGAATGAGAGCACTGTGGGACTCAGTAACAAAGGCACGGGAGAAAGATGAAGTGTATTGCACACATGGAAAACGAGAGATGGTAAAAGCTTAATCGTATCCATCAACTTATTTAAGCTAATTCATCCTTTATTTGCTAAAACTAAAGGTTTCCCTCAAAATCTGCTAAAAGCAGGTGTTTTCCTCAAAGTTCCTCAGACCAGAGTGAAACAGGTGAGGAAGCAAAACACTGGAAGAACTCTTGGTTTTAAAATGAACACCACCAGTGTATTCTGAATTGGTTTCTAAATGAATTCTATAATCTTGATCAGTGTGAGCACATGCTACAGGGAACTTCTTCTTGTGACATCATCTAACTGTTTGTGTTTGCAGAGCACTGAATAAATATTTTAGAAATACTGAAATAGGGAAACACATTGTTAGGTTTTCAAGTGGCTTTTTGTATCTGAAGTCATTGGTGTCCCATTATATTTGTGTAAGATGCACTCTACATTTCATAAAATGATAATACAATTATATGATTGATTTTTAAATCTGAAAAGCAAACACAGACAGGAATTTGTGAGGCATGTGTTTTTGATAAACAACAAATAGTGAAAGCATGGAACTGCTTGAACAGGATCCTGAAGGTAATATAGCTCAAGACGTCCATGTTTTTAGAGAAAAAATTGAAAATCTTAAATGAAAGCTATGTAATAATCCAAGATGAAGATCTTTAGACTGAAATTGTAGATAGTTGCTCAATAGAAAATTTTCCAAGCACCTGGAAATAGAGAAATGTATTGAGTTTAATGAGATTAAATTACTCGCTACAATGTCATTCTGTAGGAAGTAACATTCACATTTCACAATTCCCAGGAAATTGTTAAATCTATGCTACACTCACTAACCACTACATCAGATTTGGATAGAGAAGTCAGAAATTGTCTTTAATAATGAACAATTAGGATTTATTGGTCATATTTCTCTAATGCATTCTTATCCCTTCTGACAATAAAACTGGGAAAACTGCCGTATCACTGGAATAAAGATTTCTCAAGGTGTGCTGCAAATAATTTATTATAATCTCTGTTTGTACTCTTCTGAACAGGATGACCCATTCATTCCTCACAAATGGGAAGGTCATTTTCATCATCAGGGTCATGTTTAGAGGATTTTCTGAACATCAAAGTAGTCATTTTAGCACCCAATTTTGCCTTTGTTTACAGTATCTGCACTATCTACTCTACCTGATAGTATACCTGTATATATGTATATATTGCAGTATTTATTCTACAGATATATCTGATATTATAGTGAGAGATGTGGTAGCCAGCAAGATCTATTGCCTCTTGTTTTTCTCTCTCTGTCTCTCTGGTTTGTTGTTGTTGTGGTTGGTTGGTTGGTTGGTTGGTTTGTTTTTTTGTTTGTTTGGTTGGTTTGTTTTGTTTTGATCTGTGGGGGGGGTTTAAGATGAAAATACCATTTTTTAGTTATTTAAATGGAACCTACACTGTGGTGAAGAAAATTCAGTGGAAGAACTTAGAGACTTTATTCTGAGCTATAAAATACTCACTGCAAATACTTCACTCACTTTTTCTCTCAGCAGCAGTGTCTGAATGTGTGGTCCCTCCCTTTCTTCAACTTTGCATTTCAGAAATGTTGTCTTCATGTTTCTCCTCACTTTTTAACTGTTTATTTGAAAATGCAAATGTTTTGAGGAAGGTTGTTCTTTGCCTGATGCCTTCCCTCTGGATGCCATGACACTATGACAGCTGGGCGGGGAAGCATTTCTGGTTTTTGAATACATTAAATGCATCCTGCAGATTTTCATGGTTAAAGTGTTTAGAAAAATAGCACAATACACAGGGAGCAGTTGCAGAAATAACATATTGTTTCTACAGATGGGCCATCAACTGCTGCTTTTTATTTTTCACAGCCATAGTGTATTATAGTACCAGTGTGTGTGTGTATATATCACACACTCCTCTGTGATTTTGTAAATTAAATATTTATAAATGCAAAGCATTTAAGTATGTAGGCATTTATTTAAATGGTAAGCAGCCTACCACGCCCATCGGCCATCCACAAAGACAACATCTTAATATGCTGTACTCAGGAGAGTTTGCAGTGACATTTCTGCTTTCAGACGCTGCTGCCATCTCCAGACAATGGAATGCCATGCTAATGATCACCACTGACCAGCCCGGATATCTGCAAGTCATTTGTGATAGGAGATGAAGACAGTTTCATCACCAGAGTGAATAATGGAAGATATAGAATGTAATCTTGATAGATAATCCTGTTAAGAGGGAAATTGAAAGTCATTTAAACATCCTGCTTGATACTAATAGGGTTTCTACGGGATTATATAGATTAATACTCAGATTTTGGAGGCAAAGTTTCCTCTGTACATTTACAAGCCTCTCGGAGTCTTTTTTGTTGATTATACGTATTTTTCTCTCTCTAATTATGAGACCAAAATCATGTATGCTTTTAGGGGAAAAATTAGGATTTTTAAAAAGAATGTTTAAAAACATTTTATTCCATTTACTATATTTTTTCAGATACATATTTGAGTTTCTTTTAAAAGTTGACCTAATGAAATTATTTTCTTGAGAGTCAAAAAATGATTCTAAATTGTTTCTTTCTACCAGTTATAATGAAGGCAAAGGGCATTTCTTGGGTAATTAAGTCCTCAGGTGCTTGCTGGAAGGTAGATTCTTTTTTACAGGTGAGCAGAGGAAAGAATGGCTCAGGAGTTCTGCGTGCCTCAGGCAGCTCATGAAAATAGCAAGCAGAACTATAGCCTTTTTGTGGATGGGACTGGAAAGGGCTGCTTTGCATTCCTGCTCTTTTCAGTGGAATGATACAGAAACTAGGTTTAAACAGATTAACTCTCAGTATTACATTGGAGCTATCTCAGTAGTTGATCTATGCTAATGACAAATTAGTAATTATGTAGAAACTACATTCTTTTTCAGTACAATTTGTCATTCCTTTCTAGAATAATAAAGATTTCATGATTCACTTAAGTCTGAACAGGAGAATATGGACTTTATATACTTGATACAGCTGTTGGACATGTAATTAAAGATATAGATAAAAATAAATTACTTTAGGAGCAACAGAAAAAATCTGCTAGTTGTTTCAGTCTGCTAGTTTTTGTGGGGCCTAATAAAGAAAGTAATTTTCACACTTAAAGTGACTATTTTAAATAGCTTAGTGTGAGATTGAGAACTAGAGATTCATGAGAACAAATATATACCAGTAATAAGTATCACATCCTGTTATGGGAATCTGATAAACAGAAGATTAGGGTCAGATTTTCAGAACAGTCATGCAATTTGGGCATTTGAATTTTGGAGAATAAAAATATCTATGCAATAATGTCTTGAGTATTAACACAATACTGCAAGATCTGATTCAGTGGAAACTGATGTACGTATTTGAGTCCAAGTACTTTCACTTATCTATGATGGTCTGTATTTATTTTACTTTGTTGAATTAAAGCCTGTGCTACAAACAAAGCAGTCAAGAGAGCCTTTGCAGATTCAGGTTCTTTGGAATGTAAGAGTTTCCTGCAGAAAGAATGTGAAGGATAAAGTGAGAGCTGTGGAAAAAAGAGGGAGGTTGTTTTGAGTTTACAGCAGGTGTAACTGATGTCATGTCAATATCCAGCATGGATATGTATAAACATCAGCAGTGGAAAATACTAAGATACTGGAAATCAGAAAAAACCCTGGAACAGAAGATCACAACATTAAGTGAACCTACTTTATACAGGAAAAGAGTGCATAGATGACAAGTTAATGAAAAAACAATTTAAGTATAGATATTACTGCTTTTGTCTTGCATTCATAGCGGAAGAATTTTCTCCTCTTCCTCTTATTTTCTTCTACTCTTATGCTCCTTCCTGCTTTGCTTCTTCTTTTCTTCCTGTTGAATGCAAAAGTTATTTTCTAATACGTGATTTCTGTGGAATAATGTGCTCCACATACTGTCCTATTAATATATAAAAAAATATATTAATATATATACTGAAGTTTTATGTGCATTTTTATTACAAACAGAAGGAATAAAAATTGTGTATTGTGGGATGGACAGGTATATTGGAAATTAATGTGAGATTGAGAAATTATTAAACTCTGAAGATACTAGATGGAAAGAAAGCTGTCAGCCTGCTGGTGGATACCTGGTATCCAGAGGTAAAATAGCTGTGGCTCCTGAAACTGGAGAGGTACTATAGCCTTCCACTTCAAAACAGGAGAGAAAATATAGAATGCTTTTAGGAGGTTAAGTGTTATGTTTCCTGCAGACTTGAAATAGAGAAGTATACCTGGATGAAGAGAACAGTGACAAAAATTGCAGAGCTTCAAAGAGGGAACACGGTGTGTGTTTTTCTGTGATTGCAGTTACCCTGCACTTTCACATCGAAGTTTGCATGGAAAGGGCAGTCTTTTCTCTCCTAAAAGCCAGTTGCCTTTTGCAAATGGAAGTAGAAATGTCTCTTTTCCTACCACTCCGCCTTTTCCATGGAAAGCAAGATTTTTCCAAGCACTTGAGACAGTATGAGAGCAATCATAGAATTTCAAAGAAGACAAAGATGGCACTGAAAATAGGAGGGGAAAAAGCTTCAATAATATTGAAAAATGAATGCAAATATTCTACATTGACCTGTAGTACAAAGTGATTCATCCTCTTCTACAATGTATTTTTAATTTCTGAGTTGAAGAGAGTGTCTTTTTGATGGTTTTTGCTTATATGACATAAAAGGATCAAAACAAAGCAGCATGTGCAACATCAGTGAAAAGATTATGGTTAAATGTTTGATTTCATTGTCAAATAACTCATTCCCAACACTTGACTTAGGATAACAACCTCCTCAGTGATGATTGCAGAAGCTGCCACACCTGCTAGCTTCCCAAGCTTGTTTCATTGCTAAGAGTGGATATGTTGTCTGAATAAGGGGTCTGACACCCTCAGGGAGAATGGACCCAGATGCGAAGAGGAGGAGTCAGCTCAGGTCCTGACAATTATTTACTGAAAGCAACACTCTGAATCGTTAGTGCCAAAGATCCCATTCTATAATGCCAACGAGGCATTCACAGGTGGGAACACAGACCATGTAAGCAATTTCTAACAACACACACCCTTGGCACACTGCAGTGCAAACTAAACACTCTCAAGGTTGACTGGAGACATCTTATTGTTAGGTTTTCCCAACAATAATCTCATAATTTGCTTATATTTCATCGTAGCTAGAGTGAATTTATTTTAAAAAATGCAAGGATTATGGCACTGTTATAATCTTCTACAGACTGTTTGACATTGCAGTTGCAGAGACAGCCTGGAATTGTATATTCCTTACTTCAGAGTGATCAGGGAAGATAATCTAGGGCTGGCTAGTGCAAACTTTTCTTTTTTTTTTCTTCCCTCACTTTATAAAAGCTGTATCAGACTAAACCCTCAGTAAGTCAAAACTAGCTTAGTCCCACTGAAATCCATGAATTATACAAAAGCCTTGGCTCCTGTATATAGACATTGCCAAAGTCTGCAGTATTGTTTAGTTGTTTGGTGTTGTTTGCTTTTGATGAGTGACACACAACATTCACTCTCTTCCCTGAGCCTCGAGGTGATCGACAGTAAACCCACTCATCCCACCTAGCCCCTGAAGGCAGAGACAGTGAGAGATCAGGGCTGAGAGTCAGAGTCTGATCAAGTGACTTTTTTTTTTTTTGGATCATTTGCAAAAACATTCCACAGTATTATTGTTTTCTGGAGTTTCTCAAATCCTTTTTCATCAGTCTCAATTTGAGGTAATTAAGCTCTGAGGAAAAGATGAAGCTCATCAACTTTTATGTATTTGTTTCAATAGCAATTTCTGTGGTTGTGTTGGTTTGGGTTTTTTTTCTATTCAATAATTCACACTAATAGAAATAGATCTCTATATCAATATATATACTCTATATCAAATATATGTTGATTTCCTTAGTAGAATCAGTTGTCAGCTGCTATTGTATTTTGCCTGACTTTGCTAAATAATCCAGTAACCACTAATTTTAAAGAGCTCATGGGAAGTTTATCACCTACGAAAGACTACTAAGATATGGTGACAAAAAATTAAAAGACAATACTGATGCATTATATCCTATCAAATTTACATCTCTGAGGTTTAAAAAATAGGGAGATATGAGGAATGCATAACTTTAAACTCAGTACTTTTTTCCTCTTCCTTTTCCCTTGTCTCTATCTTGCAGAAAAAAAAAAAAAAAGGTTGAAAGGAATTGCTATGAAAATGAAAGCCATCTCATTTAAAAACAGCTGAAGTTACAGCACAAGCTGGAAAAGACTTCTAAAACACTTCTTGTTCCTCTGGTTTTCTCCCAGCTAAAAGTAATTTTATTAGGATATATGACACCAGTGGCATTCATGATGAAGAATGAAAGAATCTGAATCTTATCTAGTTTCAAATGAAAGATAAAATAAAATTAATTAATGTTGAAGATATTATAGAGATTCTAAAGTGCCTATTAGAGCATATCTGTTCCATCAATATTTTTCAAGGGAGATAAATAAAAGAAAATAAGCAGCAAGTAATTAACTGAAATGATAACTGTAAAATGAATCACTTGTGAGAAAGTTTCAGAAGCAGAGCTTGGGAATGGGCCTGTCTTCATACACTTGGTGATTTAATTGGATATCCAACTGATCTCTAGACCTTGGAAAGAAAAGGGACCGTTTTTTTATTAAATATATGAGAATAAGAAATTATGAAAATGCACATTTTGTTGTTTATTAATACAAGATTGACAATACATGCATATTATACAAACTAAATAATGTGTATTTTTAAAGGCGAGTCCTTGTTTTACCATGTGCTCCAGACAGTCATTTGGACAAGTGCTCCCCATTAGGACTCTCTTTCCATGACTTTTCTCATTTTAACTGAGGAAATCCATGCTGCTTCTTAGGGCAGCTTGTATCAAAACTGATACAAGATGCTTTATGACTAAAGGTGATAATTCAGGTTAGCTGGGTGCTTCTGGTATTTACATCAGGGTGCAAACTTCAGATTGTCAGAAATGGTCAGTGTAACACGTGGGTTTATGTATGCAGATGTATCTCCTTTCCTCTTTGCCCTTCTGCTCAGTACTGAAAATGCACAGGGGTCTTTTTTAGCTAATCCTTACTTCTATTTTAATTACACAGTAAGTACCTAGCACGAAGACTAGCAATCTGCAAAGGAATGTCACGTAAAGTGACAAAAGCAGCATAAAGTTTGCTGGAATGCTTCACACTGAAACTTAGTTGCTCCAAGGGATCCTAAAAGATATGTAATTCAAGTAGTTTCCACTATGTTAAAAAAAAAAAAAAATACTCTCAGCCTCTAAGTTGGAAATAATTTTCTTAATAACTTTATGTAATATTGTCCAAGTTACAGTGGCCAGGACCAGTTTATCACTGTGTGGGTGTAACCAAAACTGTGTATTCTACACCCTCTATGTAATTTCTCATGGACTTCTAACAAAGGATCATTTGCAGCAGCTGCCCAGGGCACACCTGACCCCTCAGGCTACCAGCT
>JAWWTY010000088.1:61406664-61428983 GCA_035222235.1 Margarornis squamiger
GTTTTCCTTTCCTTTTACTTTGTACTCAGGGGGACCATGTGCTGCTCAGCACAGGGGCTAATGAACACCAATCTGTTTGTGCCCCAGGGTGCTGGGTTATACCTCTGGTTTTGTGGGTGAAAACCAATTTTTCCTTCATATCATTGTATCTTTTTATTGAAGATCATGTACTCTTTTTATGAAATTGCAACTGTGACTTGTAATCTCTTTTTGAGTTGGGTTAATTTCTCCTGCTGGTTTACCTTTAAAACAGCACAAATGTAAAGGTTTTTTTCTTTATTTCAGGAAAGTGTACAGAAATTTAAATAAATCACATATATATTTGCCCTTTTTAAGATCAAATTCCTGTCCCAGTGTCTTCAAAAGATGGCCTGAGGAACAAAAGAGAAGTCTCTCACTGAGTTTAGATATCAACAAAACATGTTAGTCAATTCAGAAGTAGTTTATATTCTGTAAGTGGAGTTTGTCTGTGCCAAATAAACAAATAACGACAACTTTTTGTGTCTGAACAGGAAATCAAGTACCTTAGGGTACTATCTGATCTGAATTGTCCTATAGGTCAATGACAAAAAAGTGATTCTTTTAAACTGTTTCTAAGGTTGTATAGACCAGAACTCCAGGGTGTGAGCAAAGAAGAAATCATTGTAGAGCACAACAGTTGAAAGACTGGTGTAATTTCTGCTCCTTATAAACACTCACCTACTAAACAGTCATGTCCCTTGTGGATTTCTCTCTTTACTGTTTTAAATTGCATTTTATGCAGGATGACCTAAAGTCCAGACATCAGAAGCTCTGTAAGGAGAGAAGAAGCCTACAGGAAATGACAAGTGTTGTGGAAACAACTTATGCCACTTGTGATTTGAGAATGGCTTACATCTGAAAGCATATTATAGCTCAAAACAGTCACTAATGGGAGCAGAAAGCTGTGCCTGTCAAATGCAGAATGTTCTTCTGCAAACTGATGGCATCACCATAGTCTTGTTTGTCCTGGACTTCATCCCTGCTGTCCCTCCTCATTCAGTTATGCTTAGAAAAAATTTTCAGCTGACTAACTGCAGGCAGTCCCTGTGCTTTCTGAACAAAGCAAAGGGTCTGTATTTTACTTGGCTTGCAACATGGCAGCTGAACTGCGGTCTGCTGCAGACTTCTTGAAGGCAGAGATGATCCACAAGCTGCCACACAGTGAACTGGCTCCTTGGAGGTACTCAATGGACAGAAGGGCTGTGCTGGTGACTCAGTGTAGAAGGCAGACTGTCTCAGAAGCATAATGGATAAGCTGTCCCTGGGGTGTAGGCAGAAAGGGCAAACATGAATCCATCCTGTCAAACCTGAGTTGTAGTCAAGTTTGGACTGCGAATCATGATTTTTATTATTTAACTGGGCAATGAAAGCAAAAGAGGAAAGGGAGGACATGCACACCACATACAGAAAGAACATTAGAAGCAGAGGAAAGTGATCTTGCTGTCTGGAAAATGGAACCTTGTCTTTTATGCAAAAGCATTTGTGTTGTCGCTGTTTGTACCACAGCTGTTTATACAGTCACAACTGCATGTGCTGTGAAGGATATTTCTATAGTTACTGTGTTTGTGTATGCACATGGCCATAAGAGTAAAAAGGACAATTTTAAATGAGAGTAAAAGTGAGCAATATGTTCATAAGAGAACTAAAGTTACTGGGTTTTTAAGGCCAGTCAAAAAAATATACTAAACCATAAGTTTCTGAGGGTTCTTCTGTAGGAGAAGGAAATGTAGGACCTTTGGATTTTTCCTGAGGTTTATTTTCCATTAATTCTAACCTCCTTCCAAAGCCCGTGCTGTTACAATGCTACATTGTTGCTAAACAACTTGGCAATTAGTTTAAAATGCTAGTCCAGCCAACAGAATTCACATCAATCTCTTGGAAAACTAATTTTTACATCCCTCTGAATAAAATCTCTTCTGTTGAATTCGTATTTTTTGCACTTTGATAGTATATTTTTATAATAAGCTGTGGTTTCTTAAGCCTCTGTATTTTCTTAGTTGTCTTGCACTAATGAAAGAGAACAACATTACTGTAGGAGCTCTGCATAGTCCCCAGCATGGATAGGTATTATTGCAGCTCTATCACATAAAGGTTTGGGAGGCTAGAAAAGCAGGACTGCAAGACAAGCACAGGGAGGGCAGAGAAGTTATCAGGTGTTCCAGGATCAAAGTGAGTTAGGGAATCTGGGTAAGCAGGGTCTTTTCAGTCATTGAAGGAAGAATATCTCAGTGAGAGAATGTCCTTGACTAAGAAAGAGGTGCCACTTAAACAGTGAAGGCTGGGTACCACAGGGGCTGTGCCTGGGTAGGGAAAGACTAGAAGTTGGTCAGTACCTAAAAGATCCATGTATAAAGGAGTGTATTATTTTCCTGGTCCCTTAGCAGGTCTTGATACACTTCCAGACATACAGAAATTTCTGTTTTGGTCACATGAATAGGGATGTGCCAGGAGAGGGAATACAGTGCATCATTCATTGTGACATTTAGAAGCTCAGTGTCCAGACTTCTGTAAAACATACCTTATCACTTAAAACATACTGAGATAAATGTGGACTTGTAGTATGTAAAATTGTTTATTTAGGCATTCATAGTGTCTAAAAAACCCTAATTAATTGTTCATAAGACCCTAACTACTTTCCAGTGTACTAGAAAATCAGGATTATAGAATTATTTCCATTAATAATGGTTGGACAATGGCACAACCAAATCGCTGTAGGAGATGACATCCCAGGATGGCATTGACAGAAAGGGATAATGGAAATATACCTCTACTAGGTGTGTTTAACATTTTAGAATTTTAATATAATATTGTTACTTAGAGTAGTAGATACATCTGTTAAGTGGGGTGTACAGCATCTCTCAGACTGACCTGCTGGAAAGAAGATAAAATTAGTGTAATGTATCTGCCTTTTTTGCCTAGTAAGAGTCTTTCCCTAATACATATTCACAGCATGCTACATTTCGCACTTTAAATGCAGTTCAATGTTATATGGTATTTAGGCTGCTTCTCAGCTCTGTTAACTTGTGGAATCCAGCACAAACTTTTGTTTGTGCCGTGAATGTTGTCAAAGATGTTTGAGTGCTAACTGTAACCTACAGCTAATTGTCAATTTTTTTTAAATCTTTTTTTACTTAGCATCTCTAGAAGTGTTTCCATTCCCTGTTCATTCTTTCTTCTCTGCTGTGAAATTTAAGCAAGCACAGGTGAAAATTAAAGCTGTCATGTACAACTAAAAAAGGCATATGGCTCTTGTTGGCACTGTAGAAAAATAACCATTAAAATGTTCCTGAGTGCACAATAGAAAAATTGGAAAAATATATGCTGGTTGGGCAGCTGGAGCATTTGCAACATCTTTGTAATAGCTGAAAAATCTCATTACACTGAATGAGAAACTATCTGTATGAAGTCCAAGTATTTAAATCAGCATATGCTGCAAATAGGCTTGGCCAGGTGGCTGAACCTTTTAAAGCTCAACATCTCCTTCTTGTGGGCTCTAAATCCAGTCTGTCAAAAGAATAGCCCTGGGCTGCCACACATCACAAAAGTCTACAAACAGCATTGGTCTTAGAAGTTACTTTGTCTCTCACTTTCATATAGTATACACACTCTTTTCCATTACATTTTACAGAGGCCTTTTGTGGTTTTTTTTCTAGTTAGAGCTACTTTATTTCCTTTGTGCTACAAAAAGTAAATATCTTGCAACTACAAAAGAATTGCTGTCCTGTTATATAGTGACAGGTCTTCATTCAGTGTTTCTGCGATACATTACCTTAGTGACAGGAGATGTTGCTAGTAAGTTTTTCCAGTGTTTCTTAGGATGATGACCCGAATATTTAAACCTTAACGGGACTGCTAGAATGTGAATTTTTGATGGTAAGTAAAAGAAATTATATATTTCTTTGAAACGAGTGGATTGTTTCATGAAGTTCAGCAGCAAAAGCAGTTTTGTAGCAAGACCCAAGCAGTTCTCCAAGGTGGTGATCCAGATTTCTGCTCAGCGAGGCTTGAAGCTCATGTAGCTTGTGGACAGAATTCAGATATTTAGAATTCAGTTGTCACATGACCAATCTTTGCTGTGGTACCAAAGATTTTCTGTTACCTGTCCATGAGAGGAAGCTGGAAAGCCTGGTTCCCCCTGTAGAGAGGTTAACCAAAATACTCATTACTGTGTTTACACCTGTGTTATGGCCTGAGGCCCATACTCAAGATGAGTTTGTCTGAGGACTAATTAACAGCTAAGCTGAGAAAACACTATGATAACAGAAGGAGAATGAAGCAGGTATTCTAAACAGGAGCCCCACATTTCTTGCCCACCTTATTTCAGACCAGTAAAAAGATCTGTCATATTGGCCACAACTGCTCCATAGCTTTCAGCTTTATTGCCACTGACTGATTCTATAGCATTATTTTAGGCACAGATGAAGTTTTAAAACTAGAAGTTCCTTTATATTACTTAACTGAAGGAAGGGCTTATGTCTTGCTTCTTTTCTTTTGGATATAGTTTAACTTCTCTGAAACTGTACTTAAAACATATCCAGTACATGGCTTGCAAACCCTGCAGGGATTGTTTTTCTTCTTTAGCACATTGTTATTCCATTCAAAAAAACCATTTTTCTTAAATGCTCTGGTAGATTTTGTGATTTCAATTTTTATAAAAACCTTAATCCATGGTTCCATCTAGCTCAACAATTTTTCATTAAAAATGTTAAATAACAAAATGTTTGAAAAATTAAATGTAAGTGTGCTTATAAGCACATTTATAAGAAGAGCTTCTGGGCTTGCAGGAATTTAGAGAGCAATGCAACCTGAAATAACAACTGCCAAGGCTTGCTGCTGCTGTATACTAATGAAAAGTAACAAACAGATAAGCTATTACTCTGCAGACCTCAAAGCAATTTAGTCAGATAGATCAAGATAGAAAATGTGTAGTTTTAGAGGGAGAAGAATGACCTGGATCATTTTCCCCATTCCTTCACTCTTTCCTTTATATGAAGTTCTGAACAGAGGCATCTGTAGAACAGGTCTATGTGACAGATTCCACAGGAAGATGTCTTTGCTTAGAGGTCACTGAGTATCATTGCTTTAATGTTGCCTTTCCAGTCAAATTGCTCACAAGTACCACAAAACAACTCTGCATCATGAAGTTCTAAGGCTGGGATGGGGAGAGTGATTTGAGAAGAGAGAATAAGTACATTCACGTTGTCCAAGTTTAATTAAGCTAAATTGACACCATGGGAGAGTCTTAGAAGTGCAGTTCTTAACCTCTTATGCAAATTGCCTTCAGGGTCAGTCCCTCGAGGCATGTGGTTATTCTACCAAGACCAAGAAGATACTGGGAAGTGTAAACAACACGAAGGGACTTAAACACCAAATGGCACTTCAAGCAAAGGAGTTTAAATCTGAGACAGCTCATCATTATGGTTTCAGGCAAAATGTTTTTGTAGATTTAAAATACTAGTTTCGAACAGAAGAAGCTGATAAGGGCTCCTAGTTTAGGATTGATTCATTTATTTATTATAAAAACAAGATTTCACAAGTAGACATAAATATTTGTAAAAATTAGGTTCCTCAGTGAAAAAGAAGTTTAGATCTTTATTCCTGTTCCTGCTACACTTCCTCTGAAGTGTAGTCCAGAGAATTATGTAAACTCAAGCTTCAGCTACCTGAGCAGTTGTACGAGCTGTTGTGGGGCATGCATAACTCATCTCAGGTCAGCACAGTTTAGATGACATTTGATTCACTGCCTAGGACATTGCTGAACTTGAATCTATAAATATACAATGTTTGTATGTGTCTGTAAGTGTGGGATAATTTGCCTTTCCTGCTATGCCCACAATCTTTCTGTGACTAATTTATAATCCATCCTGTTGGCACCCTCCTCTATTCATACAGGTGATGTGACTCAAACTCTAACTAATGCAAGGCTGACTTTTGTGAAGAACTGTTCTGACATGTGACAGGATCATGTCTGTATTTACAGCTAGTAAATCCCAAACCTTTCTGATTAAGTTTTCTATTCAATTGAGGGACTGTTTATGTGGAAAGAACAGGCAATGGTGTAAGGTTTAGACTCTGTTTTTCATTTAATGATCCACCATGTGTGTCTTTACCCAGCTCTAGGTGACCAGGTAATAGGACACCTAAAACATATTTCATGAAAATTATGCATTTCATGTAATGAAACTATAAGGAGTATTTCAGTTTTTAATTCCAAGCAGAGTTGAAAAATAATAAAAAGCAGCTCCTGTCAAACTGAGTGTTACAATACCAACAAGGTTTGGAGAAGGGATCAGTTCTTCTCTATTGTGTTGCAAGGAGTCCAATTTAGTTTAACTGTACAATACTGCACCCCAGAGGGAAAAAGTATTGCCAGCTTTCTAGCTTGAAAGAAACCAAAGCATAATGTTTCAGTACACTTATGGCCTTCACTGCTCATTTTGGGGACCATCCAGGACAATTCTGACTACTCAGGACCGCTCTGTGTATTGCCATTGAATGTCCTGATTTGCATTTGAGAATTACCCTAAGCAGTGTGCTTTATCCAGGGCAAACTAATTAGTTACTACAAGTACCACAGCATTACTAGTAAGACCACAATTGACTGGTGTCCAGTGATTAAAACTGAAAATGTAGTTGGATGTGTCAGTAGTTTCTAATTGCAATGTGCCCTGAAGATGCATCTCAAGTCTATTTTGACACTGCCTTAGTCCTCAAGCATCTAATGGTGGTGGAATTCCAGCTAAACCATGTTTCTAAATTGCTTTTCTCTTTTCTCCCCTCCTCATCATATGCTCTTTCATGCCCACTGAATTATGCTGAATCTGAAAGCCAAAAGAAGCCTGAGGACCGGAATGTAGGTCAGATTTGCCTTTAAAGTTTCAGCAAGTTCGTGGTGCTTCTGTTCTTTGTGGTGCTGGGCTTAGCCACTCAGAGCCAGATGTGTTCTCCAGGCATGGATGGCATGCCTTGCTTGAACATGGTAGTGTGTGCAAGCTCTGTCAAATTGGCTGGAGCTTAGGCAATGACTCCTCTGGAAACTGAACGGGCCTGTGCTGCCCCCACAAATGACTGGAATATACACACTGTGTGTATTATGATGCATGATGAGAACATATTACCAGTAATGATGAAGCAGAACTCCCTGGTGGATGTGAATTCAACTTGCACAAAAGGTAGCTTCAGATCACTCTCAGTGAAGAAGAAAGTGCTTTTAGTAAGGTAAGTAGGAAACACTCTTTGGGGAGCAGATCAGGTGACAGAAGATGTGGATTTTTGTTCCCAAGCCTTTGATTCATGGTGTGGCCTTGGCTAAACAGAATCTATCCCTTAATTTTCTCATATGGTTTCCCACATTTTTGGAATGTTTTTCTTAGATGGAAGATAGTATCTAAAAGCAAAGCATCACCATTGCTTCAATTCTGGTGTCTTCTGAGGTATTTTTCTTATGAGTCTCTCTCATGAGCGTATTTCCACTGTACAAAGCTTGCAATCACTTTAATTGTCTTTTTTTATTTTTTTTTTTTTTATTGATAAGCCATTTTCTAGAAAGTCCTGTCTGTCTTTCTGTCTGTACAAAATAAGCACTTACCATAAATGATGTTTATAGAATGTAGCTGCTTTTACCAGGCTTTGGGAACTCTGCAAACCTGTGGATAGAATGTACCTTCCATCCTCACTGGTAACATATTTTTCCTGTATCTGAAGTTGTCCATTTTATACTGCATACCCACAAGTTATGGTTTCTTAAGTTTCCGTGAGGGATCCCAGCCAGGTCTTTGGGCCTTTTTAATTGCATTAGTAAAAATGTTACCCTACTGAAGCCAGGGAGAGTGTAATTTCTGTAATAGTTCTCATATATGGGAAAGTAGTCAGTTCCTTTTGGAACTAAACTGTCTTAAACTTTAAAGAACTCCTAACTAGGGCTTTTGCTCATAAGCTGATACCCCTGTGGTTTCAATGTAAGAGCTGAGAAAATGCTGCTGTCATGGGTATGGAGGTAAATCTCTTCCTTTCCTCATTTCATGTGTATGATCTTAAATGGACATCAGGACTGTCTAGATACTGCCTTTGCATAAAACCCTTTTATTCTGGATTCTGAAAATTCTGTCTTTTTCTAAAACATTTTCTTATAGGCATGTCTCTGAATGGCATTTCTTTGTAACTCAAGTCTGAGTTTTACTTAAAATCTAAAATGGAAAGCAAATTACTCTGCAGGCAAATGGCATGAAAATCCAGTCTCAATTTTCCAAGAATAAACATAATCTCTGAAATTTTATAATATTTTTTGGCTATCAATTTCCCTGTAGTTCTCCCTTCCTCACCCCCATTTTGATCAGTAACTCAATCAGTTATATATCAGCTTCCTTAACTTTAACTGTATTGTCAGCTCTACAATAAACACAGTTTCAGGTTTCTACTCTAAGGCAGTACTTATACACATGATTTGAAGAGACTCTGTATAAAAATTTCTTGACAGGAATAGTCAAGGGCATCATGTTCTGTTTTACCTGATTGCTGCTTATAAACAATTGTTTGCAATTATCTGAAGTTTGCCCTCAGTTGCAGTCAGTTAACCATCATTCTCTGCCTGAAAAGTTACTGAATGATCATAGTTCTTACTCCTTCTAGGCCCCCAGAATCCCACACTACCTTGTAGTACAAATTCAGTGAGTTGGAACAACAGCAATTCTTACCGATGCTTTATTCTTATGTCATTTCCTCCAGAATGCCTATTTTTTACATATCCTGGTCTCCTCTTGATATTTTTCTTTTAGTATATTGATGTGCAATACTGTTGCATGTTTTCTATGAAAATTGAAGTGGTGAAAAAGTTGAGTAGAAAGAATAATCAGTTTTGAGTTTTTTTGGAAGGTTTTTAATATGCAAGAAGGGTTTTAGAGCTCCCATTTTCTTCCTAATATACCTTGTGAACGCGACCCTACGATATTGCCCTCTGGTGGTAAGAATTGGTAATTTAAAATACTTTTTATAGCATGAGGAATTTAATAGAGAAAATACGGTTAGGGCAGCAATGATATTTCTGCTCAATATTAAACAGCATTCTATACTCCTATTGAATACACCATCATTCAACCGACAGAAATTATTTTGGTTGGAAGAATTGTAAAAATAATTTTGAAATAACCTGCTGTAATTTTACTGTCCTGATAACTTTCAATACTAATGTTTGTCCTGAAAGTCTTTCAATATGATGTTTTACAAGAGGGAATTTGATTTTGAAGACAAAATATATCAACTATAGTCATCCTTTCTGTTAAGCACAAACAAGATGCTTGCAATAAAACATGAATAAATATGAAGCAAAGAGTTTTGTGCTGTTTGTATAAAAGGCTGTGGTAATCTCTCTGTTGCAGATAGTTTTCCTGCAGAATTCACTGTATATTATGACTACAAGGTCAGTATTTTAAGTGTGCCCACATGTACCTTCTTAGAATGCATAAACAGAAATAAGTAATGAAAAACTGACTATAGTGTGCTGCATTTCTCACAAAATTGCACTTTTTTATTGTGCTGTGTAACTCCCGGCATACATCAGGTTCTACACAATGTCTAGGAGAATGCAGCCCAGCCTTGAGCAGATTAGCTACATTACTCTCTGTAGGAAAACAAAGTGGAATTTTCTACCAATTATTCAATCTGTAAAATTTTATCTTGTAGTTGGCATGAGTTGGCATTTATCAAATTAGTTGGCGTGAGTTAACCCTCAGAGTTACTGGTTCTGTACCTGTGTCAATATACTGCTTTCAGTATATTGCAATATAGTTGGCCTTTTGTTTTATAGAAAAAAGACAAAAGAATAACTAGTGCCACTTTCTTCTTTGACATAACATGCCCACAATGTATAGCAGGAATAAGAACATCTGCTTCTTTCTCTCTTCTCCCCCACCTAGAAAAAGAGATTTTGGTGTGTAGGCACCAGCATAGGCCATGCTTTCCCATCATGTATTAGGGTAACTAAGAGATCCCATATGCAGACCACGATTATGTGAGACTGTGGTAATCTTGGGTTTTATTAGGCACAGATTCTGAGCAGTAGAGCCATATTTTGACACATGTTGTTTCTTTCTTACTTATGCTGTGAGAGAGTCATCATTGCCCACTGCAGAGATCCTACCAGGAGAGGCAAATGAGCTTGTCAAGCTTCTGTTTTGGATGTAGAGATGCAATTCAGTGGCTCGCAGCTCTTCTCTTCCTGCTGTGTTCTGTGCCTCTTGTGCAGTCAAAGTGCAGCCCTGCTCTCCCCTGCCCTCCTGCTGCTGGCAGGGCTGTGAGCTGTGGCCCTGCTGTGCCTAACACTGAGTTCCTTCACAGGGTACAGGCAGCAGATAGGTAGTACACTTGCCTCCTCCTTTTCCACCACACCTCTGCACCTTGATTCAGATCAGGGAATTCTGCATCCACCACATCCTGTGGCCTGGTTTGTGAGCTTGGGATGCCAACATTGTGTTCTACAAGATCTCCATGTGTTCTTGCTACAAGCAGTGTGTGACCAAAGGAGAAGACCCATAACTTGACCTTTGGTTATACCAGCTATGTAAAAGTTGACTTTAGAAGACAAGTCATAGACAGGAATATCTAAAATCTCCCTTGAGATTGTTCTTGGCATGGAGTCTTGCATCACAGGCAGCTGCAAGTTTGCACATATGCCCATTAAATCACATCCTCAGCTGATGATTTTTTAGAAATATATTAGAGGACCAACCAATGTGTTGCCAGTCCTTCTTCCTGCTCTTGGTATTTCTTGAGCATTTTGAGATATTTATTTGCTCCAGGCAGTGGCTTGTTCTTTTTCTTTGGAAAGAAGAACCATGAATAGTGGGCTTTAAACATATCTGAGCATGGACTAGTTTCAAAACCTCTGGCTCTTAAAATCCCTTTCAAAACTCTACCTGGAACTGACAGTAAAACAATCAAGGCAGCCAAACAAGGCTGTGGTCAAAGAGATGCCACCAACATTTTGTACATACTTCAGATGCGAAGCAAGCTTCAGATAAACAGCAAGCTAGTTTGTTTCTCATAAATATGAAATGAAAATTAATGTGTCATCTAAATAATTGGATTATTTACAATTTATCTTAAAAGTGGAATAATGTGCTGTAGCACAAGGCTTTATTTTTGAGGTATTTTAGTATTTGTTTCTCTCTCACTGGTATTTAAAAAGATGATTCCATTTTGACATTTAAATTAGAGAAAACAAGGTGAAGCTCATGGGATGCTTGTGCCTGCAATCAGATTGGAAGTTTGGAGAGGAACTGACTTAGATGCATTTTGGAGTCTTGTCTTCTAGAGGGTTTCTCATCCATTCAGCCATCACATATTTCTGTGAGGGATATTGTCAGAGGAGCCTCATGACAGGTAAAGGAACAAAATATTTCCATGCACTGATGGAGGACATTAGCACTGGTGTAGGGCTTCTGGCCAGCTCATGGCTTCCCTTTGTAGAGAGCAGCCTCAGGAATTGTTGCATGCCAAGTCAATAGAGCACAATGTGCTTTCTAGCATACTTCCAGGGACACCTTAAAAGGCTGAAACTCTGTAGACAATGGAAATAACCTTGAGGTTGCTGTATATTTTTGGGAGAAGGAAAGGCAAGTCTGTTGACATTCCTTGTAATTGCTTCAGTCTTGCAAAGTAATTTACTTCTCTCTTTCTTTCTTTCTCTCTGTTACTCTCATACAGGTAGTTCCAGACTATATATGAGGTAGGCAAAGAAAGAAGCAAAGTTACATCAGATGTGACTGGAAAAAGAAAGAGGTTATGATGGTATTTACTATAAAGATAAGCTTTTTGGAATACTGTCTTAAGGCAATTGGTTTCATTTTGGAGCAAATCAAAGATATATCTTTGACTGTCCAGCAGCTTACAACCAGGGGACATTTAGCTTTTAATGGAAAGACCCCAAAAACTGAGCTACATCATTACACAAAAAGCTCAAGTAAACTTGATTTATTTGAAGCAATAAATGCAAAAGTAGGCCAAAATATACAACTACTTCAGTGGCAGTCATTCCTTTTTCTTAGCATTTGTTCCCAGTCACTTCTGTTTCCTCTTTCCCTTCCTCAACACTTGGATCATGGCTGCCTTTGGGCTTAAAGCCAGCAGGAGATTTACATTGTACCACAACTGGCTATGTTCTTCTCACTTGCCCTCTTGTCATTCGTCTCTCCCCCCCCAGTCCTCCTTATTTTTAATGAGCTTTGCTGGGCCTTCTGAATGCTCAGAGCTTCACAAGCTGCAGTGGAGCCTGACCCAGGTGTAGCCTGAGAAACAGCAGTTCCTAAAACACCTCTAGTGCCAGCTTACCTCCCTGTGACCCTTGTAGCATGAACATGTTATCCTGTGTCTTGTTTCAGCCCAGGTGGCCCAGGATTTAGTGCAGCATGAGACTAATCTTGCCTGTATGCAGAGGGAATGTAACTTTAGTCATCTGTGGTAAGTGACAGGACTCTGACTGGAAAGACCAACAAAACAAGCAAAACCACATTGCTGATTTTCCTGTACTCTTGGGGTTTTTTGTGACACTTGTGTTGCATTTGGGTAAGGGCAATCAGTCCAACTACTCCATTTTGATGCTAGGAAGTACTTTTATTTTCTTCAGCAGATGCACAAAGAAAGAACCATGTGGGCTTTCCCACAAAAGCCACACTTGATGGACTGAGTTGCACATGCTGGGAGCAATGCTTGGCCAATTCTCCCCCTTATATTGCATGACCCATGCATGTCCAGTGCCCTGAGATTCTCTCTGGAAATAAAGAGGACCCAACCACAATGGATGATCCACTATACCATGCAAGCAGACTTTACTCTGTTGCATTAAAATTCCCAGAGTTGAGCTAGAAAAGAATGACAACAGCAAGAAGGAATGAGACATGACACATGAATCCTTTCATCTGAAGCATACACGTAGGCTTGATTTGACTGGGTACTACAGAAAGCTATAGGCAAGAACTGAGAATTTTTATTATTCTGTGACTTATGCATACCTCTTTTCTCTGGATATGTTGCATGGCTGTTATTAATTCCTAGTAGAGAAGCTAAAACTTAGAGTTTGGAATCTGGAATACTTTGTGTTGGACTACACTGTGCTCAAACATTTCAAAAATATCTGTCCCTACTCATTGAAAACCAGCCTCTCTGTAGCATTCCTGTTACTTCCTTGGACTTGTCTTTGACATATTTTTGCTTGGAAGGATATGAGGAGCTGGAAAGAAATCTGGAGAAAGTGTACATCAAAGGGATTCCACACTCTTTTTTCTACACTAGACTAGACCAGACCAGACTAGAATCACTCAGGTAGAAGGCAGCCACAATGATCATCTAGTCCAACTGCCTGATCACTTTCAGGGCTTATCAAAAGTTAAAGCCTGTTTTTTAGGTCATTGCCCAAATGCCTATGGAACAGACAGACGTGGGGCACTGACCATCTCTCTAGGACACCTGTTCCACTGTTTGACCACACTCTTAGTAAAGAAACGCTTCCTAACGTCCAGTCTGAAACCCCCTGGCGCAGCTTTGAACCATTACTAGAGTAATCCTTGATGCCTTAAAAAGTCTGATTTGGAAGAAACAGTTTACAGTGATCCATATGGAGTTCTGAAGTTTGCTTAACTTGCTGCTTCTAGCTGCTGTCTAATATCTTAGTCTCTGATGTGTTGAACCAGATTTGCAAGAGGCAGCATCTTCTCTCGGTCTCTTCAAGGAGCTACCACTCTGTTGCAAAGTGATGAGACTGGTTTTCTAAAACTGCTCCCTGGCTGTATGAACATGTCTTTGTAGTTATAGGGGTTTATCAGTCCTCTTTTATTCTAATTCAGGTTGTGTTATTTGTAAGCCTCATAAACCTTGCTTTTCCAACATATGAACTTTCTAACACCTAAGCAAGCTCAGCCTGTGGTGAAAGTAGGGCAGGCTCAGTCACTTTGCTTTACAGGTGCTATGGACCCAGGGAGTATTTTCCTGTAGTTCACTCAGTGAACAAAAGTCTGCTTGCCATTGCCCACAGGAATGATATTACTATAATCTTGATCTAGATGCAAAGTATGAATAATGTTTTCCTACAAAAAGTCTTGGCAAAGAATCCTCCAGGGAGGTCAGACATGGAACTGAAAAGCCAGGCATAGAGCTGAAATGAAGTAACTACAGATTTGTATGGAGTCCAGCATGGATTTTAGTTTTCTTTTTGGTGTTTTCTAATAAGAAAA
Source organism: Margarornis squamiger (assembly GCA_035222235.1). Taxonomy (NCBI): domain Eukaryota; kingdom Metazoa; phylum Chordata; class Aves; order Passeriformes; family Furnariidae; genus Margarornis; species Margarornis squamiger. The sequence goes on from JAWWTY010000088.1 coordinate 61,420,908, forward strand.
CCAGATCCCCAAGATGTTTATCTGTCTAGTTTGCAATCTCACAATTCTCTCTGATGTGAAGCAGCCTAGAGAATAAATCCTGTATAGAGGTTGATGAGTAGGGACGGAATAATGCTTAAATCATTATTTGAACAGAACAGCTGATTAAACATCTCTGAGAGCAGAATATATACTATAATCCCAAGAAAATCAATAGAGGTTGAAAGCGAGTGAGGGTCTAGATGAACTTGGTGTTTTATGTTTGGACCATTTTAATCTCTTAATTAACAAGATCTTCTTAGCTCTATCACTTCATTTTTTTGTGATCTGTATACCTTCAGATTCTATCTTTATATCAATAGAACACAAATCGACCTGAGTCCTTCTGATCTACCCTTCTTTCATTCATTCATTTCCCTCCTTGCTCTCTTATGAAATTAATTGATCACACGCTCTCACACAAACCTTTTTATCTTTGTTCTCAAGACATTGCTGCACATTTCCAGCCATTAACATTAGCATCTCACTACTATTTAACCTTCCACTAAGCCACATAGATAGGAGCTGCTTTTACCCTGCTTCCTGGTCTTCTTGTTTCTGAACCTGAATGAGGAATGGTTCCACTGAGCTGATAAGGATCCTAACAATTTGAATATCATCAACTATTACAGCACTTGTGTTCAATGGCCATCCCTACCTTTTGGAACACCAACTAGTAGCTTGACTCCAAGTAGAGGTGGTTGAATCAGGGCACCACTACCTTTTATTTCCACTTGCCTTAAAAACCCCCTTTGGCTCTGCACCTTGGTGAATTTTAGAGGCACCAGCAGAGTTGTATGAGAGTTGTCTTTATGCACCATTTAGGCTGTAGCAGATCGATGGCATCCCCCAGCTAGAGATCCATGAAATGCAAAACAGTAGAATGCTTGGCAATTCTCATGGATACATAATTTACAGTTTCTTAATATTTAATTCTGAAACCAGTAATAAGTTCCCTGTCCTTCAAAGGTGAGAAGAAGCGCTACTGAAAACACAGACCTCCTGAGGGCTACAGGGAAATATGCCAAAGTTATGTATCTGCTCCCTTGGTTCATAAGACCTCCATAAATACTGCCAGCCCAATGTACCAGGGTAATGCCAGAGGCACTTCTAGGGGTGATGAGGAGAGTTACATTGCAGTAGTTCCCTGGCTCTGCTGTATGTTCTGGTTTTACTGCCCTGTTTGCATTTTGCTTCACACATTTTCAGAAACGACCAGAATGAATCTATAATGTTCAGGAAGCATTTCAAAGTTGCCAGGACATGACGACTATGCATCTTCCACCTCTGTGACACATGGCATGGTCAGCACTTACCCATTCCAAGGATGCTTACACCAGTCCCCTCCTCTCCCAGGTGGCAGTGCCAGGAGCTCCTGCCCTGCTCGGCCTGCTCACTGAGCCATGCCTTTTATATATGACTCATGCGTTTTTATGCTGGCTGAATAAGTACACTCTGAAATTAAAATGATCCCAACCTATTCTTGGCAGAGATTTCTCACTCCAAATAACATGAAATGCTGCATGCATGAATCCTGTATAGACTGGAAAGGGAGGGGTGGGGTTGCTTTGTGGCATCCGGTTCCCACATCAGATGATACAAAACTGATAAAGCTGTTGGTGCCAGAAGCTGGATTTTCACAGACCATCCAGACAAGCAGTGGAAGAACTTCTCTGTGGGGGAACTGTGGTTGAAAACATGACTTGGACACAACAACCTAGGTAGACAGCGAGGTATTTCCTTGAGTGAGCATGAAAGGCTCAGACTAAGGCAGATTTGCTGTTTCTGGCTGAAATATATTCCCCAGGAGAATCTAGCAATTTCAAGACATCTGACTGCAGATTCAGACAGGGCATATCCTTAGCCTAGAGAAATCTTCCCCACCTGACCTCTCCTGTTAGAAATGCCACTTACCTCAATAAGGAAAAGAGAAGAGCTGTGAAATGAGCAAAAAACGTCTTCAAATAGCTGGTTATTTACTGCTCATGAGGACAATGAAACTTTCATGGAAAATCCTAGGGTCTATGCAGAACACCGAGCTCATTATGCTTAAGAAAGGATGCTGGAGCATCTGGCACAGCAGCAGTATCTGTCCACAACCCTTCCTAGTTTGCTGATGTGTTCAGGTAAATGCCTTATGGTGAGCAGTTGACTAGTTCCTGTGGCCTTTGGAGACTTAGAGGTAGGTCCTGCAGGAACACCTGTGATCCTGTGTGGGTCAGAGCGCAATATCCTATTGTCCCCTCAACACTTTGCAGTAGTTACTCTGTTGCTGAATCAAGATGATTTATTTCCCTCATAAAGTTACTCAGATGTGAACTGAGAAGGTTCTCAATCCTTTGAGCAGATTTCAACATAGTCCATTGTTGGCACTGACTCTCTGACAGAAAATAAATATAATTTTGTATTATGTTCTTTCTTATACTGGAAAATGTTCTGTGAAGTGCTGCATTCTCTACCTCACTTTCCCAGCTCTGCTTCCTTTTCTATCTCTCACTCTGACTGATACTAAAACCAGTTTTAATGAAGATACTGCTGCCAGTAAAATGGTAGCAGTATTTGTTTAATGAGCCTGTTCCAATGTGTCATTTAATTGCTCCATTGTTGCCTTTGTCAGTCACTGGATAACAAAGTTATTGGTATCTGACTAATTTTTCATGCTTGATTAAAACATATCAGTAAATAAAATGCCAGCTGCAAAGAGGAACTATGGGCAAACTATGGGAATTTAGGAACTTGGGTTTTCTGTTGGCTTTTTTTTTTTTTTTCCTTTCTCTAAGCAGCAATTATTGAGGGAAGAGAAACTTCTGGGACTGGTATTTCGAGTTGAATTGAATTGAATTGAATTGAATTGAATTGAATTGAACTACTTGTATCCTGGAAGGGAAGAACTCAGGCTTCTGCCTTAGTGAAGCATAAACAAGAATAAATATGGAGGTACTTAGTGGAAGACTCATGGAAGGCAGGTAGTGAGGTGTTAATACTAAATGTTTTCCTCTTACATTTAGGTAATAAAAAATGAAATAACTCAAGTGATTACTACCAATTAAATATTTTTACCTGGGACCAGGATAATCTCCTTCCTTGAGGAGGTATACTCAAAGGACATTTCAGGTCCATTTTCTTATTTTTCTTTTCAAAAAGGAAGGTGTTTGCAGCATTACCACTGGGAAATCAGAGTAAAAGGCTTCAAGAGGAAAATGTACTGCAGTCCCTGTGGTCGGGGCTGCAAGGGACAGACTACACACAGATCCTGCAAAATCACTGTGGGTGGGAGAGGGGAGGAAGAAGGGAAGGGGAAGAAAATCTGATTAAATTCCACCCTGAGCTTTCCTTCACACCTGAAAAGAATAGCTGTGAAAGCAGTTAAAGTCAGATTGTGACCCATAGTGATATGAAACTCAGCAATTGTACTCAGAAAATGAGTGGATAAAAGCAGCTGAAAGTTCTGTTGACTTTTTACAGGAAGATATTTTCAAGCGGGACTGATTCTGAAATCATCTCAAATTACAAAGACAGAGTTTCTGTAGCCTTTTAAACTGCAGAAAACAGAGGTTTTCCTTCTGTGTTGCTATGCAAGCCCAGGCATCTTGAAACCCCATGAGACATTCTGTCACTGATTAGAATGGAGCATCATAAAATAGGAAACTCGAAAATCTACCTGGGACTGATACACACCCTCACTATAAAACCTGTGATTGCAGCAACATAACATCCTTTTTAGCTCTATTCATTTAAACACAAGACAGCAGAAGGTGAGATGAGGGCAAGTCAGTGAAAGTCTTACTGCTGAAATAAGCATTGAGCAGCACAGGAGACTAGAGGTGGGGCTTGCAGCATTCCCAGAGACAGATAAACAGAGGTGTCAATGTTAAGAAGTAGTTAATAAGGTACAGCTGCCACCTGGGGAGTGTGCTCTTGCATCAGATATTCAGGGACTGTCATCATGGTTGTTCAGACAACAAGGCTGGAATTCAATCCAGTAAACTGATGCAACAGTGCTTATGGAGCTGACAACAAGGGATTAGTTACCTCTGTGCTGGAAAAGAGTGAAAGAAAAACTCCAGAACATATAGTTTAGAATCTGAATTAGAATACAAGAAGGACCTCCAAAATAAATCAGTGCTGCACAACAACGTGTGAGCTAGATGAAATTATATTTGCTGTCAAAATGGATAAATTTGGGGTTTTTTTTAAAAATAAAAAATCTAAGAAGTGCTAGTATTTTACTAAGGCTTCTTCTGGGGAAAGACTGCACAGGGATGTCCCTTGTTGCACAGGATGGGAGATCTTGGAGCACAACAAGGCTCAAATTCCCAAGACAAGTCTTCAAGAATTTGTATTCCAATGATTTTGTATGTCTGCATTTTTATGCTCAGTCTCCTAAGCATCTCTTTTCATTATCACATATGGAATCATGGGATCAAAATATCTGCCTTCTTTTAAATGGAATTATCCTGAATTTGTGGGCAGGCATTGTTACATGACTGTTCACCTGCTTACGAGAGTAAATCTCTAGATTTCAATTCCTGCTTCAAGATGTGTTTATGTGTTTATGTGCATTAATTGACTGTTTAATATAAATATTAAAATGTGCATTGAAGTAGCAGCCAGAACGCAGATGTGTATCCAAATCAGTGACCATCAGAATGATGATATTTGTGGTTTGGCATCTTAAATTCTTTTTCATTTAGTGGTACAAACTTATGCAAAGAAGAGACCATACTGTCCCCATCTACCCTCATCCTGAGGGATTTTTACAAGGCTGGAGTGGCAGAGCAGCAGCAATTCACAAGGATCTGTCTCCTCCACAGAGAACAGGGTACATTGTGGTCAGGCAGGTAGCCACTGCTGGGTTACCCTGTGGTAAGCTCTTCCAGAAAGTTTGGAAGTGGAAAGTTGTGTATTGACTGAAATCTTATCTGAATATTGTTTGAGTAGTGTTGAATACTGCAGAAATGAGTAGAAGTTTTGTGCTGTTCTGAAATGTAATGAGTATATTAGCTGTCCTAGGCACTATTTACAAAGTGTAGATTTGTGTGTGATAATAATAATTCTTATCAAGTAGTAATAAAAAACAGTAGGAATGAACTCTGTAGACTGATTGAATAGACTTAAGTTTTTAAGTTTGTAGGATCAGGGCTTCAGATATGTAGAGGAGAGGAAAAAATAAAATACTTCAAATGGAGAGCAGGTGCATCTATTTGACTGATACACACAGAAACACTTACTTCACTGGGTTCCATACTCAGGCACATCTTGTGTATATTTGTTTTACAGGGACTTGTGTCCCTGTGTACTTGTTGCACAACAAGTACTCACTGCAGCAGTTACAATATTTTATGCATGATTGAAACAGGAATTACCTGATTGCAGGTGTACTGTAAATTGTAATAAATACATTAGACCCTACAATAGTTTAAATATTATGAAATGAACAGGAGAAAGTCCTAGAAGGATGTGAATAGAAAGCACATTTGTAAAACATGCTGTTAAGAGGAGTTGAAAGAATGGGGTTTGCTTGTACTTCAAGGAAGAAGTCAGTGAAACAGCCACAGTCCATCCATAGAGCAAGACTATTATAAAAAACTTATCAATAATGTTCGCTTTTGGGTGGGAAAAGAACAAGATAAAAGCATCATCTCTTGGAATGAACAGTAGGAGAAATTTCTAACCAGAGTGTAATACTGGGTTAATTGAAGATTTTCACAGCTGTGTTAGTTTTTGAAAGCAGGTTGGACAAACATCTGTCAAAGATAATGTTGATTGTACCTGATCTTGTTTCTGCACAGCCAATTGGACTGTACAGATCTCTCTGAAGCCTCCATTGCTGTGACACCAAGTCTAGCTCGAGCTTAGTAGAAAGCAAAGACTTGGCAAACTTCAGAAGGAAGGGAAATGAGATGTGTGGGCTAAATGAAACAGGATAAAATGTAGTGTGAATACAGGAGATACAGATCAAGCCAAGCTTCCTGTATAATTTTCTTTCTAAATATAACTAACTTTCTTGGCAAAAATAATTTACCAGGTCTCATTTATTTGATATTCAGCATAGTGCTTGGCATGATGTCTTGAAGAAAATTATTGACTGCATTGGAGATTAGTTTGAACTGCTCAGAAGTTTGAGACACTGGTTAAAAGAGGAAAAGAGAAGAGTGACACTGAAGGGGAGAGAGGTACTAGTAAAGTTCCCCATTTCAGTCCAATCCTTATAATTCTGTTAATGACTGTGGTATAAAAAGAAATTGCATCAGAAAACTGATACAATGCAATGAAACTCATTTGTGCAAAGAACAAAGTCATTGCACTTAGGGAGAAGTAACTGGGATTTTTGTTATAAATTTGGAGGCACTTAGTTGAAAATCTTTAAGGGACTGCATGTAGAGAGAATAAGATAATAGTAAGGCAATAAATGAGATCTTGGGATGTGTGAAGTATTTGGTAGCTATTAGGAAGAATTAATTTTTTTGTGCATCCCTAACTTCATCTGAAACACAGTTAGCAATTCTGGTCACCTCTACGCAAACAGGGTAAGGGCTCCAGTGTAGAAGAGGACTGTTAGCACTATCAGGGGAGCAGTGATACACAAAGTAATCTGGAAAAATTTACTGAGTCCAGACAAAAAAAAAGACTGAAAGGGAATCCTGTAATTCAACATGATGAGTGAGGAGACATAAAATGGTTTTATAGAATAGGAGATCAAAAAGAAATTCCTTACCATTGAATAGGTGAATAAACAGTTTCCCAGTTACAAAGTTAGAGGTAAAAAACCAAATCCCAATTGCTTGGTAAATTCATGACAGCAGATGTATGTTTTGGTATTGGTAGTGTGAGGGCCCTTGCTCTCTTCCCTTCCCATCCTATAGTAATCTACTTGCATGTCTTTTGCTTTCTCATGCTGCTGTGGTAACTGGGGACATGGGGACTGCCATACTGGATCAGTCCTCCAGAGTTCATTTCATTTCATAATCTGATTTAGGTAACAACTACAAGCTAAAGGTTCAGAGAAAGTGCAGAACTTCCAAAGAGGGCATGTGATCTAACTCAGCATGCAGAGACTGGTGGGTGTCCTGGGGCATGACAATCTCTTTCTCTTTTAAAAGTTTATGTATGATTTTATCTGTTGTGAGTATGGAAGTTCTTACTGTCTTTATAAACATGGACGCTCCTGGATTCAGTTGAAATCTTCATCTTAATATAATCTAAACTAACTAACTGCAATGTGTGAATTTTCAGCCTCTCGTTTCATGGACTGACACTTTGCTTCTTAATTAGGAGAGAACATAAATGACACATCTCCTTTCCACTTAATGGAGATCTTGGTCGCTTAATGCCTTCTTTGGTAGCACTCCGGTGAGTTCTCCTCCTTCAAGGCTCTTTTCATCTGTAAGGTTTTTCATTTCTTCAGTGTAATTTCTTCTTGTAGAATCATAGAATATTCTGAATTGGAAGGTTCCCATGGGGATCACTGAATTCAACTCCTGGCCCTGTGCAGGATGCACCAACAATCACACCATGTGCCTGAAAGCCTTGTCCAAATGCTTTTTGAACTTCCCTGCGGAGTATGTTCCAACACCCAACGTCTGGGTGAAGAACCTTTCCTTGACATCCAGCCTAAACCTCCCCTTCACAGCTTCATTCCGTTTCCTCAAGTCCTGTCACTGGTCACCAGGGAGGGAAGAGATCTGTACCTGCCCCTCCAATTCCCCTCGTGAGGCTGTTGGAGACTGCCATGAGGTCTCCCCACAGTCTCCTCTTCTACAGGCAAAACAGAGACCAAGCACCCTTAGCTGCTCCTCATACAGCTTCCTCTGCAGACCCTCCACCATCCTCATTGCCCTCTTTTGGACACTCTAAGAGCTTAATGTCTCCTTTATATAGTGGAACCCCAAACTGCACTCAGGACTTGAGGTGAGGCGCCCCAGTGCAGAGCAGAGCAGGACAATCCCCTCCCTCACCTGGCTGGCGATGCTGTGCCTGATGCCCCACCAGGACAAGGTTGGCCCTCCTGGCTGCCAGGGCACTGCTGACTCATGTTCAACTTGCCATCAGCCAGGA
>JAWWTY010000088.1:61429371-61485049 GCA_035222235.1 Margarornis squamiger
GCCCCACCAGGACAAGGTTGCCCCTCCTGGCTGCCAGGGCACTGCTGACTCATGTTCAACTTGCCATCATCCAGGACTCCCAGGTCCCTTTCCATGGGGCTGCTCTCCAGCATCTCATTCCCCAGTCTGTACCCACAAACAGGGTTGCGCCATCCCAGGTGCAGAATCCTGCACTTGCCCTTGTTACACTTCAAATGGTTGGTGATTGCCCATCTCTGTGATTTGTTGAGGTCTCTCTGCAGGGCTGCTCTGCCCTCAAGGGACTCTTGACTTTCTTGAAATGCTTTTTTGCTGTTGCATAGTTTTCAAACTGATTAGGCCAAAGATGAACAGTGAGGAGTTGCTATTCAGCCCACTGAAAAAAAACCACAAAATTTTTCTACTTATCCATCCTTTCAGGGTTTGAACTTTTTTGGTATTGGTAGTCCTTAGGTTTGTTTTTGAAAATAGTTGAAAGAGATATTAATTTCTTAAATAAGAATAATGAAAAGTGGTGATTAATGTACATAAAATCCAAGCAGAATTTTCACATACTTTTTGTGCTGAGTGCCGTGTCTAAAGGTAATACAATTAGTCCAGAAAATCTGTATTTTTTTACTTTTAAAAACAAAACAATTGTGTAGCATAGTACCATTATTTTACTGGTCATGTGTAAGAGTTGTTCTTCCACAACGTTCTTTTGCACATGGGAAAGGCCCATGGCAAATGATTCTCTTGAAAACTGATTGCCATCTTTATACTTCTATTTAAATTTTTTGCTTCACTTGAAAGGTAAACAGAATTCTGATCAACATGCTGATTTCAGTAGTTTTCAGTGGAAAATGCTAGAAAAGGTCCCAGAACCTCCATCTAGATCCGTAAATTTTCACGTGATATCCGAATGGGAAACGAGGTAAAAGTTCTTCAGAACTGTTGAAAAAATTTCTGTTTAGGACCACTAGGTGTCAGGCAGAACAAAGAATTCCCCCTTCCTGGTTTAGCGTGAATTTCATCCTGATGAGGGATTACTACAAAGTCTATAAATCTCCACTTGAGGAAGGGATAAGAAAACAAGCTCCCAGTCCCTGGACTTGCTATCTGCAGGACTATGTCACATCTATTTCTCAAGCTTTCTGTGCACTTCTCTGTACGGTGCATCTGGACAAAAGCACTCTGCTAAAGAGGCTTTAAACCTCACTGATTTAGTGCAGCCTATAGATGCAAAATCTCTAGTATGTGGGAGCTAACAAATTCTTTTTCTAGCTGCTTCTTGCCTCAGCCAGTTTCATGATGCAAGGATAGATATCAACTTCACAGTCTCTGAGAGGGACTTTTAGGAGCTCTTTTGCTCAAAAGACCATGTACATAAATGTTCAAAACCCACCAGTCCAGGCTCCAGAAAACAAGAGGCAGGAGAGAAAACTGCGTAAAGGAGGAGAGGGATGAAATGGGATAAACATTAAATGAAGAGAGCTGCTATCCTTCCCACTTTGTCGGAAACCTGTGTTTCGTTCTGCAATGTCATCTGAATCTTGGCTGATTGGGCCAATGAATGATGTCACTTTGATTGGGTTAAAACTATTTACAGCCCTGACCTGTTAAGGGGAGGAAATCACCAGTCTCACATTCCCACATGCTTGGCATGCTGGTTGGAATAGAAACACCACATTATATCTGGAGCTTAAGGATTTTAATATGAATAATATTTGCCTATATTATGAACTCTCCCAGACAAATATGTTAGAGGGGTTAAAAATCAACTCATAAGTTTGATTTGCCATATGATACAAACCTTCAGTATACTTCCTTTCACAACTAATTTTTAACCTAAAATATATAAAAACTTAAATTAAAAACAAACAAACAAACAAACAAAAAACCAAAACAAAAAACCAACTAAAACCAGCTAGTATCTCACAGGAGAGAGTGAGAAAACTTCATAGTATGCCATTTCTAATTATTTTTATGTTAGGTTTTCTCAGCAACATGTTTTTAATAAAATGTTTTCAAAGATTTGCTAATCAGAGGTGAAAGTCCATAAAACATTTGCACAACACTTAAATAATAATAATTTTTGTTGAAAATAATAATAATTTCATTAATTAAAATAAAAATACTTTTTATTAAAAACATTTTAAATGGAGCTCTTTGGTGATTGGTACTGACAGCACTTCCATTAGCAGATGATGAATTACTTCATCAAGTTACTGTCTTTCTTTATCTATTGTTGCTCTCTCCAATCAAAGGAGTAGAATGAATGTAACAAAAGTCTTCTTTCTGTAAGGAGTTTTTTTCACAGTCCCAATAATTTTTTAAGTTCTTTCAGGTTATTGCACTAAGTGGCAGCAACATCAGAATGAGAAAAGCAGATAACAGAATGAGCCATGTTATGTTGCCTAAATTCTTCCTATTGTGGGACTGGTGGAAAAAAAGTAAAAATCTCCTGCTGGGTCAGACCAATGCTCTGTTAGATCCAGTATTTTCTTACTACCAACACAGTTTAGTGAAAGCATGTGAGCTGGCCACTTCTCTGTGTGCCTTCTGTAACTTTCAGAGTTTCTCTATTAAGGATGCTGAAGGATTTGACTGTTCCTGAATGTATATAATCCCTTCTTGAACTGTTGCCTCCACTATGTTACTTTCTGTCTGTGTGTCCTGTGACAATCTAGTTCCAGATTCACTATCCAATTTGTAAAGTTGTAATTCTTATCTAGTTTAAATTCTCTGTTTTAAAGTTCTCTTTCAGTAGTGCTGTTAAGTTCCACCTGTGACTAGTGGTTTTGGATATATCCCTATAGGATTAGAGGTATGACTGCACCAAGGCCTTTAGACAGCAGCAAAATGCTGTCCTCTGTTCTCTTTGTTCTGACTCCCAGCATCTTGCTGCCTTTTTTGGCCAATGCATTGATGCAGTGATGTCAGGAAACAGCATCAACTCTTCCCTTGGCTCTTAACTGACAGTTTTGAGTCCAGCATCATGTAGTTACTGTTTAGACTTTTTGTCCATAAGTGCATTACGTTGTATTTATCTAAAGGAAAGCTTACCTGGCAACCTTCCACCCATTCAGTTTTGTGATCTCTTTCTAGAATTTGGTGCCATTGTCAAGGAACTTAACTACTTTAAAGAGCATAATGCTATTTGCACACTTAAAGAGATCTCACTGCAAACTTTCTTCTCCAAGGAGCTGATAAAAGTGTTCAATAAAATTGGTCCCTAAACCACTTTCTGTGTTTATAAACACTTCTCATTACTGAAAAATGTTAGTTAAGCCTTAGTTTCTTATCTTATAGTGACCTTTAAATCCATAAAGGCCCTATCCTTCAGACCATGGCATCATATTTTCTCTATTAACCTGGGCATTGATAGGTGTAAGACATTATTTACGGTTTTTTGAAAATCCAGATATGTTGCACCCACCAGTGCAACTAATTTCCTTATAACTGCACTTTAAAGAGGTCCAGCAGGTCCATAGGGCAGATTTTCCATCTCTTGAAATCTTGAAATCATTTCAGCTCTTTAGCTGAGATAATCTTCTATGTTTGCCCATGTGCTGAGTGAGTTTGTGCTTGTATCTTAACATGACAGGAAGTCAGAATTGTTTGGTAACTCCCAATATCTGCCCTTTTACCCTTCCAATTCTTTCTCTTGTGTTCACAACTGAGCTTATATCTGGAGAATGCTTTACTCACCAGACTGAATATTCTATGAGAAATAATGAATTGAAAGAAAAAAAGGAGCAAGCAAAGCTTGGTTTTACTTTATTGATTACTGAAGTAGAAAAGCTGCTTTGCATTTGCAGTAAGCAAAGTCCAGCTCATGCTTCTGGAATTATATTTGTGATTTTAAAACTCTTTCTTTATATTTTTAGCTGATGGTGCACTTTTTGATAGTGGTGGATTTTCATGGTGGTTTGATTGTGGCTGAACTGTGAACGACCTATTGTTTTTTGACAAAGACAGTGATTGACAGGAAAGTCAATATTTGCTGGAGTAAATTTTGAGGGAAGTTATTTTAGTAGGATTCAGGATTAAGGATGTCTAATGTTCAAAATCACGACTCAGGCCCTTATAAGATTGACTCAAAAATAAAAGTTTTCATCTTTTTTTCTCTGCTTTGTGCTCCTTTAAATCACATAATGTTTTTAGACAGTGATGAGAGCTGGAAATATATTTAAAGACAGCATAAGCAAGATTCTCCCAATTTTGTCTCTAGGAGTTATCAATACAGTATTTAGTACTACAAGTGTTGGAAGCACTGCTGGTTTGAAAAGGAACAACTCAGGCCCTGGCCAGGTGCCACACACCATAGAAGCATAGAAATATTTAAGTTGGAAAAGACCCCTAAAATAACTGAGTCCAAATATTAACCCAGCACTGCCAAGTCCACCACTAAACCATGTTCCCAAGTGCCACATCTACAGAGCCGTAAAAACCTCCAGGAATGGTGACTCCAACACTTCCCTGGCAGACTGTTCTAGCACTTGACAACCCTTTCCATGAATAGTTTTTTCCTGGTATCCAATCTAAACTGCCCCTAGAGCAACCGGAGGCAATTTCATCTTGTTCTGCCACTTTTACCTGGGGAAAGAGACCATCACCCACACAACTACAGCCTCCTTTCAGGTAGTTGTGGAGAGTGATAAGGCCTCTTCTGAGGCTCCTTTTCTCCAGGCAAAACACCCCCAGCTCCTTCCACTGCTCCTCACCATTTTGACATGCACTCTATCAAGGTATAGTTCAAATGCATCAACAGGGACACAGTTTGGCAGGTACAGATTCCAAGTGTGCAAATCTAGCATTTTCATGGAACCTTGGGGCACATCAGACTGCCAAAAGAAAGCCCCTTCAAAGAGAAACAACTGAGACTGGAAGAGATATCAGTACTGTGTGAGACTCTGCTGTATTAACAATTAGTGTTAGCAAAATAGCCCAACACAACACCATTCAACCAGTATATAAAAGAATGCCTTGGGAATTGTGGCACACATTTTCACCACGATACCTTCATTTTGCCTGAAAGATGCTCAGATAAAGCACAGACAAATGAACAGAAACACAAATGAATCACTGGAAGAATGACAGTGTTCACAGCTGAGCCTCTTTAAGGCTGTGCAGAAGAAAAGATGAACTAATATATTCTTTCTGTGAACAAATAGAATAATAATAACAACAACAGCATTCTGCAGCTGAAGCAAGCATTAGGTGTTGTGCTCAATTATTCATCAGAGGATTTAACTGAATTGTTGTAATTGGGTGCAAAATGTTACTTGTAAAAAACCAGTTGCCACACGATGGCAGCATAATCCAATGATACAAAGAATTTTGGCAGTAATTTCTGGGAAACACTGCAGTTTTTAGGAGGCTGATTGTTACAGAGCCACAGTACATCTGAAAATGAAGCGCTGGCAGCAGCTGAATAGCTCTTTTGCACTGTGGAGGCTAAGTGGCACAGTGGGTTAGTACTGTCGGCTTTTTCTTCTACAGACTCAACCTTACATCCTGGCTTACCCTGTAAATGAAAGCAAGTTGGGTGGTCTCATCCCAGTCCCCATTTGTGCATATCACAAAAACACCAGGCAATTTGGCATGGGCAGGAGCTGCTGCCTGGGAGAGGAGCAGGATTCGAATAGCAGAGGGCCTGCAGGTCATGAGCAAGATGAACCAGAAGATTTGTGAAGGGAGGTTTGTGTGGCACCTGCTCAGCCCAAGTGACAGTCACCATCTGCCATCAGTACTAATGCTATTCTGAATATACTCGCAATGCAGTTCATTCTCTGCACATCTTTATTTTATCCTTCTCACTTTGATACTCAGGTGAGTTTTGCCAGTGAAAGGACACAGCGAGCGCTACATGATTTGGCCTGTTTTTATGTACAATTATGATGAACAAATGCATTTAATTTCTGTTTTGAAGAGAGGGTAGCATAAATTCTTAAATACACCCTAAGTATCTAGAGCATAGGAGTCAAAAGTACAAAGGTGCTATGCACTAGGGGCAGATCCTAAGGGTTTGGGTGGTGCTCAAGACATGGCCCAGGTGTGTGTGTCAGCCTCGTTGTACAGGCTCTCCAGAATCCTAATTTCTCTAGAAACCCTGGTGCTAGGGAAATGCTTTTGTCCTCATTTTATTGGTTGGGAACCAAAACTCAGAAAGGCAGAGTCATGTTGAATACTCCTGAGGCCTTTATCTGGGTATATGAAACCTGCTGCAGTGGAGTTCTTGGCGGAGAAGCTGTAAAAATGAGGATTAAAGCCAAGAGGGAGAGTGGGATAGAGGGACAGGGGAATGTGGTACTGCAGAAAATGGGAAACTGATTAAGGCATTGAAGAAAACATGATGCAGAAAATGAACACAAATTTAGGAGCCAAACTAATAGTAACAACAGTGGACAACTATCAGAAGAGATTTAGGTTTTTTGTCATTTTTATCAAGTATCAAGAGTTTTAAAAAGGTCTTAAAAAGCCAATAGTACAATAAAGAGGAAAAATCTAACTAATCAGGAAAACCAGAGAAATATGCAATGTCTAGAGAAAGGAAGTTGTAAAGAACAAAGAAAAAGCATTAATATAAAAAAATACTGCTGAAAAATGCAGTTTTTGAGGCAAGTACTTATGAAGCTGTGCCAAATACTATAAATACAATTGACTGTAAAGTGAGGAGATATTATAGAAAAGCTTAAATATTTCTACATCTTCCTGGCAAAATTATTCAGTGTTTAAATTCAAAATCTGGTTCATTTTACAGCTGAGTTTGTCATAATTTAAAATAGAGTAAAAGCAATCAAGAAGTGAGATATGATGTTTCAAGAAAGAGAGAATGGAGAATGAAACATTTCATTATATTTGAAAAATACTTTTTTTTTAAGCAATAAAAAATTGTTTCGATGATGCCCTGGAAAAATTATTCTCCTCAGTTTTTCAGTTCTCTCACTGAAGTGAAAAATCAATTATTTGTGCAGCCCTAGTTGTGTAATGAGGCATGTTAAAGAAAAACTTTGGTTACAGATATAGGTGTTCCTGTCTTAAAATTCTGGAATTTTAATACCTCTGCGGTACCTTAGAGACATCTGAGGAGCTGGGTGGGAGAAGAGAGAAAGGAAAGAGCTCATCATACAGAGTTATATCATCTGATTACTGCTTTCCATTATCAGAAGGAATCCTGCTCCCTCACTGGTGTTGCCAGTCTGAGCTTTCAGGTGTAAAAGTCTTTCTCAGTCTTATTCTGTGCTTCCAGAATAAGTGATCTCTTCAGAAAGAGAGAAATACAGACAGGTGGATCTATCAGTTCATCTCAGGTTTTTTGTCCTGTTCTGGGAAATGGCTGATCACACTAGAACTGTTATCACAACAAGGACACTATTGTTTACAGGAGAAGCAAGATACGCTCTTCTGTACCATTTCAATTGTAACTTCATTTTAAAAAGCAAGGGCAGGTTGAAATAAAGCGCCTTAAATTTCTTGTCATTTTTGCCTACACTGGAACACAAATGTCACTTGTGCAAATTCAGTCCTTCAGAAAGGAACACAGAAATACTTTCCTGTGCCAGTAGTTGATTTTCCACATGCATGACCACTTTGGTTTATACTGGCCACACACTGTTATAGAGACATGCATTCTTGCCTAAGAATGGCAAGGCTGTTTTGTACCCCATCTTCCAGATGAAAACACTGCTGAAAAAGTATGGGATACCAGAGATCTTTATTTTACATGGGGGCACAGAAGAGTATGCAAAGCCACCATGCCAGTAATCACTCCAAGTGAGGAGTTGGAGCATGTCCAGAGAAGGGCAACAGAGCTGGGGAAGGGTCTAGAAAATAAGCCACATGAACAGCAGCTGAGGGAGCTGGGGTGTTCAGCCTGCAGAATAGGAGGCTATGGGGAGACCTCATCACCCTCTATAGCAACCTGAAAGGAGGGTGCAGCCGGGTGAAGGTCAGCCTCTTCCCCCAGGTAACAAGCAACAGGACAAGAGGAAATAGCCTCAAACATTTTATCAAGTTGGATACCAGGAAGAATTTCTTCATGGAAAGAGTTGTCAAGCATTGGGATGGGCTGCCCGAGGAGGTGTTGGAGTCGTCATCACTGGAGGTGTTCAAGAAAAGATGACAAGGCACTTAGCGCCATGGTCTAGTTGACAAACTGGTGATCAGTCAGAGGTAGGACTTGATAATCTTGGAGGTCTTTTCTGACTGAAATGATTCTCTGATACACTTACTCTTTTCTTTAACTCTTCCCATCATGATAGTAGTTCTAGAAACACAAAGATACTTACCTGTATTGGGTGAATTCATATGCAGATAACTAGGAAAAAATGGGAAAAATTATAGTCATGTGCTTTGGAACACCATGTGTTCTCTGATTTTTTTTTTTCCACACAACTGTTTGCATTATATATTATTTATTATTATATATTATTTACACTTTAAAAAATAGACAAATTCAGAGAGGCCCTTCAGTGTTTTGCTGGTGTATGTTCAAGAAGGCAGGACTTCACCCTGCTGTCTCCATTTGCTCCAGCCAGTACAACTTTCCAGATGCAAGTGATTCAGCTCATGTCTTTTATACCTTTCCAGTACTTCTGATGGGAAATTCACTTTCATTAGAAGATGACTTCTAGCTGAAGTTGTTGCCAAATGAACCTGACAGCATTACAGACCACTTCCATGAGAGAAACTGTGGATTATTGAAGATGGCTCTAACATTACAAAGCTGTAATGGGGTTTTGGACCATTTAATTATGCATCCAAAATGAACTGGCAACTTTGCTGTATCTGAATCACTGAAAATATAAATATATTTTTTTAGTGTTTTGTGGATATATGTATAGATATGGTGAACTTGGATGAACTTCAGCATGATAAACATTGGTTAATTCTTAATGTTTCTTCCTACTACCCTTTACTTCTTTATTTTTTAACATCAATCTGCAAGCAGATATTTGAATTAAGGAAGATCTGCTGTTTCAAAGCCCTGCTGTATAGAATGGTCTGAAATTCCTGAAATCCTATACTATAAGTTTCTCAGCCCTGAGTCTGTGTGAAGCTTCTATTACAAAGCCTTTGAAAGAAATTCTAAATCACAATAGGACCAGTAATGTAAAACTATTTTTATTGAAAATACATCTACAAAGTAATGTTTCTCAATCCACTCTGGGTGCATACCAATGCAAAACCAGTGAGGAATGGGGAAGGGAATCTTTCTATAATACCTGATTTCCATAAGAAACAAAGTTAGTATAAAAAAAAGATCACATTCTTTGTGACACAATTCATTTTTCTCAGCTGATGTCATAGAAAGACAGCCTTTTATATTGTCTTTGCAATGTATTTCCAAACAAAATCTTAACAAAAATTTAAAGTGTTATGCCATAAATTCTACAGTTAATGTTTATACACACATTCTGAATACAGTGTCTATATAAAAATATCTCTAATTATATATCAGAAAATGCCTGTCTGCAACCTAGATTTTCATTCTGTTAGCACAAAAAAAAAAAAAAAAAAAAAAAAAAAAAGACAACCCTTATTTTCTTTCAGTCACAGATTCATTTTTTCAGATTACTTATGTGGAGAAGATAGACAAGAATTTTCAGTCCTAAAAAACCAGTCTTGCCTGGGAAAAAATTTGCCTTCAACCTGCATGCTGACATTTTCACTAGTTACTTGTACACCTTATTACGAACTTTCAGTGGCAGAAGCAACACACTGTTTTTCAAATGGCAGCTGGGACAATGCAAGGGAATCCTTCATTTCTGTCATCAGAATGTTTTTGGTAAGGGGAGAGAGAAGACAAGTGGATATTTTAATAAAACAGATCACTCAATACTATTGTGCCTGTCGATGAATATTTTTTTCTTTCTTCCAACTGTAACTGCATTATAGACTTTTCCAGTTTAACTTAATGATACAAGGCAGAAAAGAAAAAGTACATAAATTAGATTTCTAGAAAAGGGCTTTGTAAGGGAATAATCTTGAAACGAGCAAAAAAGGCACAGGATTACAAGTGCATTGTCTCCCTTTTTTCATTCTTTGCTTATCTATTGCCTGAAATAAACCTACAATATTGCATTTTAAAATAATTTCTAATTAAAATTTCAACATTTATAATAGTATTTATTATTTTGCAATTTATATATTTTTCCTACTAAAACATATAAAAGCATCCATTAGTTTTACCTTCTAAAGCTGTTTTTTTTGCTTTCTTGGATGCTACTGAAAAACACTCTAGGAATTCAAAATTTCACATTGAGATAGGGAGCCTTCTTCTCCAGATGGAAAAATGTAAATCCAGTTAATTGCTTTAAAATTTACTAGTGGAATAATCAAGAATTTGGGAGTTTTCCAAACAGAAACGTTCCTATTGGTCTCAGGAATTCAGCTTTAGAATCCATCCCGTTTAGAATTTGAGCATCTCACCCTTCTGCCCCTCCTACAGAAGGCTGGCATTGCCTTTTTATTATTGCTTATTAAGTAGATCATTAACGTATCCAGAGCATGCTATTTTTTTTTTTTTTTCCAAACAGAGATGAAGACACATTTTCTGTCCCAGAATAGGGCCTTGCCTCTACAAAAACTTACACACGTAGATTGTTCAGCTGGGTTGTGATGTTGAAATTAAAGGAGCAAATCCAGACTGGAAGTACTTACATGCATATGTAAATGTTTGAGAGTCAGTGGGAGCCAGCTAGGCTAAATTTTTATGAAGGTCAGCTGAATCTAATGTGAAAAACTGTCTAGATAAAATGACTTTCTCAGAAATATTTCAACTCAGCTGGTAAAAGTGCTGGTTTGGGGGTATTTTTTTTCTTTATTTATATCTCTTCCCCCTTTTTATCCCCTCAATTAAACTCCTCTTTTTAATTGTCCTGCTAGTATTTGAACAATAATATAACACTAGAGAAAAAAAAATCAGATAAAAACCCAAAAGTCCTGTTAATTTACTTAGCTGGATGTAGTTATCAAGTTAGAAGTATTGATTGTGTGTTTAAAGATGTTAGGAATTTTGTAACAGGTATTTAAAAAAATAAAACCATTTTCAAGCTCTGTTATCTGTTTTTACTTTCCAGTTCATAAAAAAAAAAAGAAAATTCACAGGACTGAGTAACATATACACAATCTCTTTTTTTATCCCCAGTTAGCATATGTCTAGCAGGACCATTGTTGTTGCCTGTTAATTTTTTTTTAAGTGGGAAGCCAACATATACCATGATCACTGCTAGTTTGGAATATATTTTCATTAAATCTTTCCAGTGCGAGCATAAAGGGAGTAATCAAGGAACAGATGAACTTCATGAATTCAAGATATAAATGGCCAGAAAATGTGTGTGTTTTTCCACAGTTGTAGTGTTGAACTCACGCTTTCTCTAGCCTACATCTTGGTTTCACTATCTAATGGTTTCTCATTCTCATTTTCTTGGGAGATCAGCTGGTATGGTTTCTTCATTTCATTCTCCTCTATCACAGAATTACCCATTTCAGCATCCCTGTTCTTCAGCTCATGCCGTGATAAATGTTCAACAATTCCTGCTCCAATGGAGTCTCCCAAGACATTTGTAGTGGTACGGAGACGATCCCTAAGGAAGAAGTAGTAAGTTAGTCTTGATTTCATCACTTGTTCAGGGAAGCATGCAGACTAGCTGTGAAAATGGCCTTAAAATAGGTACTAGATGAGTCACCTATTTTATATATATTCACTTATCTGAACTGTTAATGCCACGGTTTCTTCTACAGAAACTACCAAATATACCGGGATACGGAGCCACAAAATGTGTTACTACTCTTAGCAACTTCACAGCAAGAAACAGCCTTGTGATGAGGACAGCAAAGGGAGCACTTGGAGGCATTTTGGCACTCTGGTCATTTGGGTTTATATCCTCTGAACATGTAAAACTATGCGAATCTATCTTGTTAGGGCCATTTGTCTCCTGATCACAAATGATGATGAGTAATTTAGGGTGGGATTATGCTGAAATTACTCAAATTAAACTACAATAATTCAGGCCTCTTGGAGGGCTCTGCCCAGCACATGTAGGAGGCAGCTTGATGAGGAGGGACTGGCACTGTTAGCAGATAGGCGTCCACCTACATCAGGCTATGGGCATATGGCTAGGTAATCATTTGAAGGCATTATGTTCTGGTAACAACGTGGGCAACTTCTTGCAGGGATCACTTGGGAAGATTGAAGGGGAAAAGCTCCTGGAAACTGCAAATAATAGGTGTTAGGTGAAACAGAGGTTGGAGAAAACCTTCATTTGATTTAATTCCTGGACTTAAGGGAATTTATACATCTACAGGGGTCTGTCAGTCTTCTACAGACAGAGAAACGGAAAAACTTAGGGGCAATACTTCGTGGTAGCTCAGTAAAAGAGTTACACAACTATTTTTCTTTTCTGTATCCATGGAGCACACATATGAACCTTTCCTAGATTAGAGTCAGCAGGGCTGCAATTCATTGTTGGATCTGATCCAGTTCTGAGCCTAATTGATGGAAAGGTTTTCATTGCCACCCTACAAAAAAATAGAAGACTAAAGCAATTCTTTGCCCATTTAAATACATTATGCCTGTTAGTACCTTAATAATATAGGTTTCTAAGTAAACTCTTTTGGCATGGTAAAGGAATCATCATTAAGCAATACCCCTCACCATCTGCTCTAAGATAATATCATAATTGCAAGAAATTGTGATCCTTTTAAACATTTGTTTCCAACTGCTTTACATAACAAAAAGGTTGCAGTATAACCAGAATGTCCCTGTCTATTTCACTTATAAATATGGTCTAAGCCCTTAACAACTCCATAAAATTACTTACAAGAACCAGTCCACTGCAATGATAAGGGTGATATCATCTGTAGGCAAACCTACGGATGTCAGCACAATGACCATGGTGACCAGTCCAGCTTGAGGAATGCCTGCAGCCCCAATACTGGCAGCTGTGGCAGTGATGCTGTGCAGAGAGATGGCAAGAGCAATTAATTGACTTCTGTAATAAACTCTCCTTATCATCTGGCAAACTTTAGAACCAGATATGAAGCAAGAAGGCATTTGCTCAGTAATATATAAGGATGAGCCTAGTCCCTTATCTGAACACCTCATAGCTGCAGGGGAGTAAGACTTTTGATCCAAAGTGTTTTCACTAGACCTTTATCCAGAAATCTTGGAATATGATTTTGCTAGGTGCTAAATCCCCTACAAGATACCAAGAGCCAGACCAAAACATTAAAGCTACATGTACTCACCCACTGAGAAAACTCACTCCACAAGCTCAAACATGTTAAAAAAAAAAGCTGAGAAGACAATCCTGTCCTGGCAGATCTAATGCAAGACCTTTTATTCTTTGTCCATCTCACTGTAACTTCATGCCAGGTGAGGTCTCTGTCCTCCAGCAGTTGGTGTTGTGCCATCAGAAAATAGAGAGCTGCCAGAAACCTTGAATTATAGCGACTTAGTAGGAATATGCTTGCTAACTCCTGGTTTAGGAAGAATTTGTTTTATCAAGAGGTTTGCCAGGGAGCAGCTCCAGTACTGATGAACTTGAAACTATAGCCTTGGAGTCTGAAGGCAGAGTTTTGCCTTACTTTCATGAATATTGAAACAAACTGGTGGGGTTTTATGGAGAAAAATACTATAACTGAACTTTTATTGTTCCTGTGTCACAAATACCTGTCTCTTTGTCCTACAGTGTCCATCTCTCCCCTTGCTGACATTTCTTTCTTCTGCACATGTACTCATCACCCTTCGGTCTTAAATTGTGATGAACATAATTAAATCAATGCAGATCAGTTACCACTGAGTGCTAATTAGTGGGTTATTTGCTGTTCTATTTCAAACAAAAGCACTTGTGCTTGAAAATATACCTACCTTCTCTACTTCTATGAGGTGATGTAATAAAAGATAGTATTACTCCTTACACAGCTTGCCCCTGCTTGTATCCTGAGACCATCAGGGCTAGGAAAACACTGCCTCTCCCAGATTCAACACTCTGATGCTTTTATTTTACATCTTTGTACATGATTCTGAATTACATGGTATTGATTGTAAGTATATGGCTCCCAACAGCTGCATGAGTTCTTTAGAAACAAAAACTCTACAGTAAATAAAAAACTGGTTGTGTCAACTTTATTAAATGCAGTGACAGGTGTCATATTACAGGTTTTTGAAGGTTTACGTAAAGGAGAATCTGTGCTGTGGACCCTTTTCTGTGCAGAAGATGTAAATAATTACAGATACTCAGGTACTGCAGCAGGTTTTGTTCTTAGCTCTAGATGCTTTTGATTAATCCAACATAAACCAGAAAGGAGTCATCACAAAGGTGCTTTTTTTAGATGTAAGTAATAATGTCTTCCGTACCTGATTGTGATAATCTGCCCAAAGTTCAGCTCAAAGTTGTTCACCTGTGCAATGAAAATTGCAGCCAAAGCCTCATATAAAGCAGTTCCATCCATATTAATTGTAGCACCAACGGGGAGTACAAATCTTGTAACTCGTTTGTCCACTCCATTGATTTCTTCTAGACACTTAAAAGTAACAGGTAGTGTTGCAGAACTGAAACAAAAATAGAGAAGGTAATATATCATATAAGTTATATAAAGAGGGAAAGAAAAGACTGTCACACATCATGATGGCAGGAAATGCCTTCATTTGTTTGTGATCTACCAGAATACTTTTTTTTTTTAAATGCTAAGACTGGATTTAAGCATGAATTTAAACGTAAAGTCTGAATTTAAGGTGGAGCTTCTCCTAATGCTTTTAGGAACTTTTCCCAGTGGTTAATTACTGTCATTCTCTATGTAGTCCCTAGTCTGAATGTATCTAAGTTTAGCATCCTGTTACAAGAGTCTTCTGCTAGGCAGAGGAATCTATTCAGAAATTCCCACTTCTCCTTTTAGGTCACAGAGCTGTGATTGAGTCATCTGTAAGTAGTTTTCTGGAAGTTATACAAGCTGAGCTATTCAATATTTCAGTAAAAAGCATTCTTTCTCTCATTTACTTCCTGGCTCCTCTGGAAAGGGTATTTTGATCAATGGTTGCATTGCTTTACCACTTACAGTTTAACACCAGTAGGCAGCTAAGCACCACACAGCCACGTGCTTACTTGCCTCCACGCCCTGACTGGTACAGGCAAAAACAAAAGGAACAGTAAAGGCAAGAAAACACAGGGGTTGAGACTGAAAATATTTAATAAGTGACGGATAAGTGGAAGAGAAGCGAAAGACAACAAAACAAGTCCTACATAGTCATCACTCACCACTTCCCATGGGTAGACCAAAGGCCCCCAAGTTCCTTGGTAACAGGTGGCTAGCCTTCCTAAAATCCTCTTTTCCCCTTTCATTGTTGAGTGTGATGTGTATGGAATACCCCTTTATTGGTTTGGTTCATCTCCCTGGCTGTGTGCCCTCCCAGCCCACAGCGCACACCTCAAACTACTCACTGTGAGGGCAGAATGAGAGACAGAGAAGGTCTGGATGCTGTGCCAATACTGTTCAGCAATAGCTAGAACAACAGTGTGTGATCATTGTGGATTTGGTCACAAATCTAAAACATGGCACCACGTGAGCAGCTATGAAGGTTAACTCTGACCAAACCAGGCTGTGTATTTCTACATCTGATCACAACAAAGTATAGAGGTTTTTCAAGACATAGCAATTCAGATTACTTTGTCTCTGTGAAATCTTGATTGCTAACTACTTACCAGACTCTCAAGTCTTTGAAAACTCTATCAACATTGATAAAATACTGACAAAACCAAAAATAAAGAAGGGCTGTGAAAGATGGCGCTAGAAAAATATCTTTGATGACAGTCCTCTTACAGCTGAATTTTGAATAGCTTTAAAATCCACTCACAGTACAGTATGCTGTCTTGCATCAGCCAAGGTTCTTGCTGAGAATCTTGATCAACTCCAGGAGGAATGTCTTACAAAAACTGGAACATACCCTCTTAACAGTGTAATTGTTACCCACGAAAGAAGTAGTTTAATTTTATTTTCACTATGGTGACTGACATATGTTTTATTCTATTTTAAAAATAACTTCTAATCAACTTCTCTTTTAGGCATTCCACAGATCTGCAAGGACTGACATCAAAAGGTTAAATGTGAAATTATTAATTGTCCTTCTCTCCCATTAATATATGGTCAGAATTTTTTAATCCTCAAAAGCTTTTTCAGTGATGCAAAACTAAATCAGATTCTCTATTAATGGTCACCATTGCTTCTCCTCCAGACCTTCAAATTAATCCCAAATACCAGGGACTTGAATTTAGTATTACAGAATATCTAACTTAAAACACCTGTCTTTGGGAGACACTTTTAAAATCTATTAAAATGGAAGGTGTTTTATGAAAGGCCATGTGGTATAGAAATGCACATTTAATTATGGTAATATTTCCTTTCATCACACATGCAAACATTTTTAATTCTTATGGTTTACCTATGACTTCACCAGCAAAGAGCAAAAGTGCTTCTATTGCAGATTCTATATCCATCACTGGCTATCAGGATTTTGAGCACACTGTGCCAGCTGCCAACAAGATTCCCCTCTGAACTTCCCTGTTTGCTGCTCCATTTTGCCATGCGTATCCTTTACCAGCTGTATGGCTTTCTTTATGAGCAAGCCATAACAGGCTACTTAAAAATATCAAACACAAAGACTAATCAGAGTCACAAGGGTTCTGGCCATGCAGTTTTCATCACCAAACAGATTTCATCTCTGTTGAGGGTTTCTTATAGAAAGCAGAGTTTGAGTCAGTACTGGATAGCAGTGAAATTGAAATACAGTGCCCACGTGAATACTTGAATACAGAGCTCACCAAATGTTAGGCAAAATTGTTTCTCAAACCAGTAATACTAAAAAAAAAATATGGCTTTAAAATACTGTCTTTACCTGGAAGATGTTCCCAAAGCTGTGACTAATGCCTGGATTAAGCCTCCAATAAATACCCATGGGTTCTTGCGAGTGATCACGAAGTATAGAAGAGGTAGGACAATGACAGCGTGAATCAGCAGACCAATGATTACTGTGACAGTATACATGGCGAGCTGGCCGCCGATCACACCCATATCTTCCATCTCAACAATCTTCCCAGCAATCAAGAAGAGAATTCCAAGTGGAGCATACCTGCAAATAAGAAATCAAAGCACTATTACTGACCAAAGTAGAGACTCACTCCCTCACCCATACTGTTTGTGTTTATAGGTGTGTATGAATGGTGAATTTCACTGTTAGGATGCTCCTGTGCAGGAGCAGCTCAGGAGTTTAACTCTTCTACTCTTGATGGTTCAACCTGGATTAAACCACAGCAGTGAATGTTTCTGAAGGGTTTCAGTGGATTCAAGATCTGGTAAGGATTTCAAGATGTATAACATGCCTCTCAGACACATAGGGAGATGAATGCTCTTCAGAATTCAAGAGTAATTTAAAAGTTAGTTTAGCCCATTCTGTTATAACTCTGTCTGTGTGAACAAAGGCTCAACCCACGTAGTTGTAGACTATGCCAAGTGCCTAGTTCTACTCCAGTGCTGTTTCCTGTGTTGTTGGGGAAAGAACCCACACAGAAGTCTGATAACCACTGCAGATTTCAAGTTGCCTCTGGCCATGCTACATTTTATCCAGTGGGGCACTGGATAAGTACATTCTTCAGCACGAAGACATCCGCATGACAAAGGCTGGCTGCTTTATGGGACAGCAGCAAAGGTGGCATGAACTGCTTTTCCCTGTTAGGAAGCACAGCGAGAGGTGAAGAAAGAGCTGGTGCTGAGCATAAAACTCTAACATAATTCTGCTGCAGTGGTACTTTTGGTACAGCCTTATTTCTATAAACATCCACTTGTCTTCTCACACAAAGATATCACAGAGTAAAATCTATCTACCATATCAGAAGTGCCCTTTAAGCCATCACATCCATGTAGAAATTTATCTGAAGTACCAATTCTCACCCTCTGCTTTATAATTTTAAGCATGCTTGTAAAGAAGATAAGATTTTTGCTTTGTATAAATGTGATCTAGCAGAACAGAATTTTAGTTACTGGAGCAAATACACTTGTTCTTAGCTTTGTATCTAGTACTGAAACATGTGCTCTTGAATAGGCTTTTGGAGTTGATTTCAGTTTTGGGGTTTTTTTCTGTAGTAAAGAAGGCAGTAAGACATAATTTCTTTTCATAATTAACTTCCTACCTGGCAAATAATGAATCTTCATTATTGAAAAGATTTCATACCTTGAGGGAAAAGGTATTTGTTTTATTTACTTG
This sequence comes from Margarornis squamiger, assembly GCA_035222235.1. Taxonomy (NCBI): domain Eukaryota; kingdom Metazoa; phylum Chordata; class Aves; order Passeriformes; family Furnariidae; genus Margarornis; species Margarornis squamiger. The sequence continues at coordinate 61,447,595 of JAWWTY010000088.1, forward strand.
ATGAACACAGTAGAGAAAGGAGGAAAAATATATGTATGTGTGAACAGTGCAGCTGTGATGCAAGGACATGCATGTACACAGCACAGCCGCAGGAGCCAGCTGTGTTGGAAACTGATGGTAACAAGGTCTTGCTGAGTAGAGATGAGATTATTGGAAAGTTAGTTGGTTTTCTTTAGTGAAGTCAGATGAGGATATAAGGAAACTCGAATAGCCTACTGCTGTCATCTCTATGAAGATGTTAGATGTAAGTGTAGCAACTTCTGCCATAGACCCTGATTTTTCTGGTTTCAAAAGCAAAATCCACTGAAAGAGTTGGCATGTTTGAGCAAATTATTGACACAGAGCATCACAGTTCTTGAGTTGACTTGTGAAAAAAGCTACAAGGTACACACAATCTGCCTGTCTGACTTTCTGCCAGAGGGACTCTTGCTACCCCGTGCCTGATTGTGATGAAAAATATTGTTACTAACTTAAAAAGGAATTTATCAAAGAGGCACTTACCACATGATTAGAGCTACCAATCTCATGATAGCCTCATTAAGGCTGTCAAAGAAGTCTTTCAGTGCCTGACCTTGCTCCCTCATGCTTCCAATCACCAGGCCAAAGCTTATTGAGAAAACCACCAAGCCAAGGGCATTCACTCCGTTTACAGAACCTGGAACAGGAACTATTTCTTCTCTCATTCGTGTGAGGGCTTCCATTGCTTCGGACACATTGCTTACTATGGAAGTCACTGTGGATGTGTCATTGGATGGGATAGCTACTTTAAACTTTCTCTTTTCGTAGTTAGTTTTGAACTGTTAAAACAAAAATTAAAGAAAGATAGGAAATCCGTGAATCATCGCAGACAAAGGTCAAAATCACAAATTAAATTAACAATTGCTATTGTAGGACATTTTAATTCTTTGCATACTATTTCTAGGTAAAATGTACTGTGATGAAAACCTGCTTTTCCCTAAAGCAACAAAAATTCATGTTAAGTTCAAGAACTAAATCTTCACCTTTAACTTCCAGAACTCATTTTCTCACAAGTATGTCAAAGTCAAAGATGCAGATTTGTCCTGCTCCTGAGTTTTGTGACAAAGGTCTTGATTCTTAGCTTGCATTTTCATAAATTGCTACTTTACCCATGCCCCCCCCCTCCCCCCCCCATAAAAATCCAACTGTTAAGTGAATAGGTCTTTTTTGGATAGTTAAAGTACTTTCATGTGCTCTGAAGTTTTTTTATTTGTTCATCTATTCAAATTATAAGAAACTAGACTGAAGCTAACTTAAATATAACATAACTCTTTTTTCCTTTACTATGGTAAAACCATTAGTTTACTTTGCAGTACAAGTCACCACTTTTCTTAATTAAGGAAAGTATTCTGCTTTAAATGATTCCACTATGGAACAGACAAATAAATTTAAAAATATCAATACAGTCCTAAATATCTGCTTTCAAAACCAGTCATCCACCCCCTATTATTTTTCTAAAGAGAAACATAAATCCTGAATATTCAAAAAACCTCAAAAAGCCCTGCAGCTCTGTCCTGATTAAATTCTGTCAAACACAAAGAATGTTAAAGATTGCTAGTAAAATGTTTCTCATATGTCTCAGGATGCTAATTATCCCATTAAAACAGCAGAATGCTGGTGTCAACGTTGTTCAGCAACTTTGGATTTTTATTCCTTTGCAACTACCAAAAAAAGACAAATATTAAGAGCTGTAGCAACATTAGTGATATCTGAAGACTGCTGCACACTCCAAAAGTATTTGAGTGAAATGAAGTACTTAGGACAGAGGTGGGAAACCTGGATCATGATCTTTCAACACTGACCTGATTTAGTGTTTTTTTTCCGCACAGGAATAATTTTATGCACTGCTTCCACATATTTGATGTATCCCCCTGAAGGCTCTGAGTATTTCAGAATATCAAATATAACTTGCTTACAAAACATTTATGAAAAATTTCTGAATAATATATAGCAGAAGAGATTTTCATGAAGGTCAGATAATCTTGAGTTTTGAATGAAATTTACTTAAGGTCTTTTAAGATTTGGGTTGTAGTTAGAGAAATCAATGGAGCTGTTTGAACAGCTGGCTGACACAGAAAAGCCCAGTTCCACTGCCTCACTCTCTCACACCCAACCTGTTATAATTCGTTTGACCTCTTAGTGAGACAGTCCTACATTTTGGCAGAAATGTTACTAAGCAAAAAAAGTGGCTATTTTTTGGGTGAAGGCTATGTAGGTGAATCAGCTCTCACTGACTGATAAATGTCAGAGAGGGAAAAACCACTGAGACTAGAACTATGCAGCCAGGGAAGGAGGGATGGGACTGACTCTTTTAAGTGACAGAAAGGAATTAAGAGTGTAAATGGAAATGTAATATAGGTGCTCACTAGAGCATTTTTATTCAGTTTTGTCAGGAATGTTAGAATACTGCCTAGCACACTCCTTTATTTTTTTTTTTTTTATTATTTTTAATATTTTTTTTTCATCTACAGGTATGATAATTATGTTAAATGCATATTTTTATTAGTGTTTTTAGTAGGAAAAAAAACTTAGGTGCAAGTTCATTAATACAAATGTCTGAAGGGTGTAACTATGCTGGATTTGCAAGCATACAGAATAGACAAATGTAGAAAAATAAGCTGTTAATGAGGTCTGGAACTATAAAGGCTGGAATTACAGCCTAATTTCCTGTGAAATTTCCTACTCATTTCCCACTTTCCCTAGCATGTCACAACCGCCTTGGTCCTGACTCTTCTCTCTTACCCTCATTCCTGATCTCATTCCCACCTGTCGGAATGAGACTGGGTCAAAAGCACATGTGGTGCAGCTGTTGGGCAGTGCTGGATGTGCTGCCTCCCTGTTTGGCTGCTGCCTGTCGGAACATCCCACAGACTAAATCATAAACCACTCCTTCAGTGGAAGTCTTGATTTGCCTGAGGATTGTGACCCTCCTGCCACATTAGGTTGGAGTTGGCCATGGTGCTCAACATTCATGACAGGGGACTGAGAAAATTTTGGGCTTTACAGGGGGGAGAGCACAATCATGTGAAGTTTTGTACCTTCAAAACATACACTAGGAATAATTTTAGTTTGCAATAAGCACACCCCTTCATTTTGTGCTGATTCTGGAATTGTGTCACAGGAGGAACGTGCTTTTAATTCTTTATTAGTAAGTCTCTTTTGGGGGTATAATATGTATTTTAGGACCTCACATAGAAAAGTCCTTTTCCATTTCAGCTACTAGACTGGTACACAGAGATGTTGATCTTATCTATTGACTCACCTTATTTGTCAGACTTAAGTATGCAGAAATATTTTTAGGGAAAATAGTCTTTCTGGAACCCCTTCCAGAGCAGTGGAGAATTGATTGATTTAGAGTGAGATTCAAAATGGTAATCTAAGTGACAGGAAGCAGAGCAACTTTATTTGGTCTGGAATATTTACTTGAGCTGGTCTTTCTTTCATTATACTGAATGAGCTCAAGGAGAACTCTGTGGATGTATCTGTCTTGTGCCCAAAGCTGTCTATCAAAAGTCATGAGAAGTTTCTGGGTGAAGCAAAAGAAATGAAGGAAAACCAAACACGGAAAATGCAAAGGAAATACCTACTAAGGGAAAAAGGGTAGGTTGAGTTTTACTCTTATTACTGCTTTTTCAAACGACAATAGGGGAAAACACAAGATCTCTTGATCATCAAAAAATGTATTTTCTGCATGTGAAATGCTGAAAAGGCCAACTACTTACAGGAAGTGACTGGATATGAAAGACCACCTCCAAGATGTTAGAAAATGTTTTGAAATAGATGAGGGAACAGCAGAGTTGACTATTACTGCTCTGCAGAATAACGGGTGGCAAGAGATGATTTTGTGAGCTTTAATGACGTTCCTGCTTCCAGCAGATCTTTATCTCAGTGGGGATGGTAGTTATCAGCTGTTCATGCAGCTCAGACTGACAGCTTAAAATCACATTGTGATTCTGCTGATCCTTGCTCCTTCTCAACATTCAGAAATGGAAGAAATCAGACAAAACAAAACTGTTCATTAATGGCTTCAGAAGACAGACTAGAGGTCCACACACCCATAATATGGGATGGGCAGGACAACATCACTGAAGTCCTGTCCTTTCTGAGAATATTTGGGACATTGTATCTCCAGGCAGAGAAATTTTTGCCCAGTAAAATTTTAGATGCAAAATACTCATAATTTTTCCTTTCTATGAACAATCTTATCTGCAAGTAAAATATAAAAATAATGCATTTCTGGACTTTCTCTTACAAGACATGGCAGTAATGAACCACCTTAAAATTAATTTTAATTAAGTTAGTTCATTATGAAATAATATATTTTTAATTGCATAATATAATGCATCAGTTGTTTACACTTTGATTATGATTTTGTTTTCATTGGTGATAAAAGATACCCACAGTCATTTAATTTGGATATATTGAAGGACTTTTGAAGGAGCAACACTGTAACATGGCAGTAGCACATTCTGGTGGATAATTTGCAGAGAAGGTGATTGCACAGGTAACTGTTCTGAAAACTCATAATTGACTGTCAATTTACTCTGACATTACCACTGTCTGTGCTAAATCTGTATGATGATGCTACATTTAGTGAATTATGATCATAAAAGCAACAAGTTGGCTTAAATTGAACCCTAAAATATTAAAAGAAATTAAAAGATGTCAGTAATGTTCCATCTTCCTAATTATTTTTTTCTTTGCTTTCTTTATGGACATGTGTTGAAAGCATTCTAAATTTTCTGCAGAGGAGCTGATGACACAAGTCACAATACATCTCAACTAGCCAAAATTATCATGAGGAATAGACAGCATATATCAATAAGTGTGAATTTTTGAATGCATGATTAACACTTCCAATCCCCTTGATAAGGAGTAGTTCAGGAAAGAATATGTAATTAAAAATAGCTCAGAAGAAATTTTCTAAGTGCCAGATAGCATCAAATTCCACCTATTTAGAGCAGAATGACCCTCCCCAAATTATTAATGATTCTGTTTCTCTTTATTTCCCAAGTTCACTCACGTTTCTTTTGTCTTTTAATAGACACCCTAGAGCACAGAAAGAAGAACAAACAGTTCAGAAGCAGAGTGCTTACCACTGCTCTGCCCCAGGCTAGACAGCATGTTTGAATTTAACAGAGAAAGATAAACGAGGATATAATGGCCAGAGCTGAAAATTATTTATCTAAGATTTCTTCAGATATCCCTAAACTGGAAGTGAATGTAGGGGCGTAGAGGAAATTTTGAACAAAGTAATGTAGTTTTAGGTAAGTGTGGAATATTTATCTGGAGTCAGTCAATTCAGATTCTCCTGTTACTGATGAAAATCACAAAAGCCTCGTATGATCAGTGCATAGTGAAGGTAGCAACACATGTCATACGGAAATAACCAGCATCACGAAGTGTGCTGTTTGGATTAATAATCTGCTGTTTAACAATCAGTCTGAGAAAGCTGAGGTACTCAATGAGTTCCTTGCCTCAGCCTTCACTGTCTGGCAGTCAGGTTTCCCACATCTCTCAGGTCCCTGAATCTTAAGGTGGAATTTGGAGGAGCAAAGTCCCTCCTACTCTAAGCAAAGACAAGGTTTGAAATGACCTAATGAAACTGAATGGATGTCTGTGGGACCTGACAACATGCACCCCAGGGCCTGCAGGAAACTGTCTGGTGTTGCCAAACCACTCTCCAACATCTTTGAAAAGCCATGGCAGTCAGGTGAATTCCCCAGTGACTGAAAAAGGAAACATCTTCTGGGAAAGAAAATGTGTGAAGAAGGAGAAGGAGAAGAAATAGCAGGGGAGGCAGCTTTGCCTCACAGACTTATTAGGAAAGTAAAGCCAGGAAAGGGTATCCAAAGGACCAAACAACTGAATGAGGAACAGTAGAAAATTTAGGAAGATCTATGATATGTCCTAAGGTCCCAGTCTTCCTTCATGACTCTTCTTCTCTCAGCAACATTCCTATAAAAGCTTTCCCAGCTCCATATAGAAGACCTTCCCACCTTGGTTACTCCACACAGTTCCGTTTCATTTTGCACCTTCCAGTGGATTCCAATACAAGTCTCCATCAGGAAAGAACCTGCCTAAGGATGGTGTAAGACAAAGTGTGCACATCTAATCTACCAACAGATGTGAACTGAATTTTGAATGCATATTCCAGAGATGGTTTCCAGGTGGGAAAAGCTGTTGATCAGTGTTACATCTTTGAGTGTGGACAACTATGAGTATATATATGGTGCGTTTTTTGTTTGGTCCAGTAAACATCATGTTACAGAACCAGGTTAGTGCCAGATGGATCATCCCCCTTCAGAAGACTTCTGCGACACATATGATAAAATGGATGGAAATTTTGGAAAAGAAATGGAGTCAGATGTACAAAGTCACCTGGATATCCACCAATCTCACACATACTTGTAAACTAAGTTTTTAGTTCAACAAATCAGCTGTAGCAAAATAATTTTTACCTAAAAATCTTGGATAATGAGTTGAAAAACTAATAATACCACTATGACAGATTTAAAATCCTGGTACTTAGGTAAATATAGCTGCTGCTGAATGTCAGAAGAAACTTTCATTAAATATTTTCTGTTTTTTGAACTACTTTTTAGAAATTCCTGTAAGCTGTAAAACACATGAGAAATACAACATACTTAATGTAAACAGAATCTGCAGGACATCTTTAATTAAAACCATTCATTTAGAACTGCTAGCCACCAAATCAAGTTTCCTATTGCTGTAGGATGCTTTATCTAAAGGATTTTTTAAGCTGTATGATAAAACTGTTGAGTTGCTCCTACAACTTTTAATTAAAAATTTCTCCAGGACCTCAGCCTGAAGTAATGGAAGGTTAAAAACCTTACTAATTCCCATTTTAAACTCAGTAATACTGATTTCTATTTCCTTTTGTATAAACATTTTTCTTTATCTTATTCAACTCTGTTGCCACTTTGGTTTTGTATCTGTACGGTTTCTAGAACAGTATTCTTTTTGCTTTATATGTTGTGTTCTTTCGGTAACTCAAACAACTCCTCTCTCCATTGTGTTAATTTTGCATGACTCTATGAATGAAAAACCTGAATATACTGAGTATTCTAGATGGGCTCATTCCTCCAGCTTTAGTTCCTGTCTTGGTGTTCTGTCACCTAATATATCCAAGGGCTGAATTAGAGGGAGGTTAATTTTTTTTTTCTTTTTAATCTTTTTGTTAATAACTCACCATGTCAAAGCAGAAATTACTGTTAACTTCTAAATGTTTATTTCACATGTGATGAAGAGCTACAAAGAGATAACCAAACATGCCAGTGTCTGTAAGAGCTGATTCACTTTGTTGCTGTGACTTTACATTCTTACAGTGTGCCAGGGACACACCACCTTCTGTGGCATTTGTCAGATCTCAATACAAAGTGCTTGGACTTTCTTGTCACCTCTCAATTTTTGTGCATCTTATGGCAATGTCACTCATAGCAATATCAATTGAAGTGTGCCCAGTCTTACAGCAACTACCATTGCTATCTTCACAAATTTTAGAATTCTTACAATACTCTTATCACCCGCTCAACTATTTCACTTTCCTCGTATTAAAAACTTCTCCTTAAAATCAGAAGTCCAAAGGCATTGCCCTTCTTTGGCACAAAAAAATCAAACCAAAGCAAAAAGGATGAAACAAGAGACCAACAACAACCAAAAAACCCAGAAAGGTCAGCTAACCCACCAACCAACCAAAAACAAAACCAAAACCAAACCCAAATGAAAACCAAACCCAAACCCAAACCAAAACAAATAAAAAAAAAAAAAAAGAGGAAATTAACAATATTGGGGAAGAAGGATGGTGGAATCTATGTTTCAGAAACCTGCGAGGGTTTTTTGTTTGTTGTTTTTTGTTTTTTTTTGGGGGGAGGGGTTGTTTTTGTTTTTGTTGGTTTTTGTTTGTTTTTTTTTTTTAAATTTTGTTGTCGTTTTTTGATTTCGTTTTTTTTTTTTTTTTTAAATATCCTTTAGTATAACCAAGATCAAACTAATGGTTTGTTATCTGCTTAAATCAATTCCCAAATCTTTTTGAAACCGCAATCTGAAAGACACTTTGATTGCTTTCAGGAGCCCTAGATAAAAACTTCCCAGCTTCAGAGATTTATGAAAAATACTTGCCACTAGATCTGTAACTTTATGCCCTAATTATTTCATTATTTTGAGATAAAGATCATATAATTCCTGTAGTTTATTACATTAAGTTCTTTGAATTTTATTTTAGATATAAACTTTTGTATTTCCATACTGCTCTTCTGCATCACTGTACTGAGGCCATCAACATCCTGGCTGAAGACAGAGGAATAGCATTTATTAGTTTTGGACCTGGGTCTGGTTTGTCTTTAATCTTTAATCTAGAAATCTTTAATGCAGGAAGTCACTGCTTTTTGTTCATTTCTGTTTATGTAACTAAAAATAATGTTACAATTTCTTTTCAATTCTTCTGCAAGATGTAACTCAGCTGGACTTTGTAAAGTGTCTATTTTATCCTCTTTCTTCTTGACCTCCACATTTCAGCTTTTTTTTTTTTTTTTTTATTACTACAGCAGTATCTGGTGAATAATATCAGGGAGGACAATATGAAGCAATTACATTGTGGAAACACGTTATATGTTTCACTGAATCTACAATATCCTTTTTAAAAAAATAATAGAACTAGCTACTATTATGTAGAAGAGCTAATATTAAGACCAGGGTAATGACAGAAGAATTTGGGAAGCAACACAGAAAAAGCACTCCTATGCACTCCTACCACAGATGACAGGAAGTCCCCTCGTTTGCTTTTGTTATTAATGTCCACAAAATTTTCCCTTCTGTTTCGAACCTATGCATGTGTCCCACATGGCATTCTTGAATGTCTTCCAGTCTTTATGCAGATGGTGTACACCCCAGTATCTCCCAGTTTAACATAACACTGTTTTTGAAAAGCAAATTCTCTATTGACTTCAGTGAACCCTGCTAAGGATTTGACATTTCGAAAAAAACTTGTTTTTTGATTTGTCAAGCCAGGTGTGTTTTCTTCACTTCACATAGCAAGGGCTATTGCCTCAATATGATTGAAAACAAAGCACATATTTGTTTGGTTTAGTTTGGGGATTTTTTGACAGCTGACAGCATACATGAATTGTCTTTCTGCTGCAAGTACAAGTTAAGTAATAATCCTAATACAAATGCTACTATATTTCAATTTCTTACTTTGTTATGTTTTATTTGGAAATAATGAAACATTTTACCTGTTTAAAGCAAGCTTCCACCAGATTTGGAGGGAACATATTTCTGTGAAAAAGAAACAAAATAACATGATAAGTGATAATAGTCTAGTAATACCTTAAGTAAGGGCACAGCTAATAAAAGAATTGACCAGCTAATTTTTGAAGGAATCCTAAGACAAATATATAATTGTGTGTTCAGTGACTAGAGCTTTGCTTAGAGCATTGGCCTGGTTATCCTTATCAAGACAAAATGTATTAGGTTTGGATAGATCCTGGCAATTGGAATCTCTGTATCCAGTATTGTATAGCAGGTCTGATTATGGAGGAGTATATTAGCTAAATTATCAAATGCACAAAGCTCTGTGGGATGATGCTGACTTTTAATTTCATATTTATTAATGATTTATGAATCTAGGTCAATAAGTAATTTAATAATAATATCTAATGCATTTCTAGTTCTCAAACAATTTTTGCAGTCATGTAGCCTAGTACTTCATGACATTCATCACTCTATTTAGTCTTGTGATTAAAAAATGAATCTTTCTGAAGTTTGAGTATTCTACAATGATAAGACATACACATATAATTATATATGTGTGTGTACATTTGTTACAGATGGGGATTTGTTTCTTTTCTTTCCAGAATGGTGCATTTCTGAGGGAATTAGAAGCAGCCTAACTGAATAAATCTTGAGGAATCTGAGTGCAAACCTCTTCATGGGTCTTTCTGAAGTCCCCCTTCCTGGCAGCATGACTCTTGGAGGCCTGTCTCCATGTCTCTGGCTTCTCCAAATGGGTTAGTGGAACACAAAATTTTGGTGGCTTTACCTGTGGAAAAGCTCCTGAGTTCAAAACCTCAGCTTCCCTACTCCCTGAAATACATCTGTGACATATTAGCTCTATAAAAGAGTCTCTGAGCAAGGAGAAAACAAGATTTTATGTCTGTGCCCCTCTACTTCAAGCATTTTACTTGCCTGTTCCTGGAATTTTTTTCCCATTCATACAAATTAACAAGTTGAGTAGATGCACCCAGACTGGCAGCTCCAATTCAAAATTCAAATGAATAACTAAATTAGGGATTCAAGTGAAGTGAGAAAACTGTTGAAAGTTGGAAGTAAAGAAAAGCAAAGCAATTTGGTAATAAGGATTGTGCTATGGAAGGAGGAAAAAAGACCCATGCAGATAGCAGAACAGAAGTCTTTCTTTTGTGCATGAAAGAAAAAAAATCTCTCTTTGAATATTAAAAGCAGTTTCTTCCCCTGCAACAGCTTGTTTTAGAAATAAATCCATTTTGTAGTGTTGTAGGGGTTAGAGATATTGGTATCACACAGTTGAAAGAAATTTGGCAACTTCACACAGTAAACTGTCTAAAATTTTCTACTTTTGTTCTCTGTGAATCTAAATATTACTGTCATTGCTATTGGTACAGAAAACGTGCAATATCATAGCCATACCTGATTAAATCAAGAAAGGCATCTGCTGCTGTCACTTGCACAATTTTGCCTTCTCTGTGCATGTTTTCTTTAGTACCTTTCCCAGGGTGGATGATGACAACAATGATTATGCCAATCAATACAGCAATGATCGTAGTGCTCATGTAGTAGACTACTGCTCGGACTCCCATCTTCCCTGATGCTTTACTATCCAGGGCAGCAATTCCTAGTAAATTTAAGCACAATGACATTCACCTGATACAGTTGTGAGTAAAGAGTATAAACTAAGCATGATGAAAATCACTTTGTGGGAAGAGTTTCGGTGACTAGTATATCGAGGGCTCCCCAAGGCAAGCTGTCTCTTCTGCAGTTCATACAGATACTGTCTTCCCATCCCACCTGTATTGCTTGTTGTGACATAATTTTCTATTTTAAGAGTTACAGCTCTCTGTGCTCTTTCTCTTTCCAGCAGATGTAGGTAGTGTTCCTTCTCCTTAAAATGCCCCATTGTTCCTTCTCCTTAAAATTACAATAAGTCAGTTACTTCCCCATAATTCATTTGGGGGGATGTGCCATCTGTCTCAAAGCACTTCTGATGCTTCTTGTTGGAACCTAGCTTTAAAAATGCAGAATGAAAAAAGAGGTCAGAAAAGGATTTCTTTGCTTTACTATCTCCTCCTGTAGGGAAGAGCCTAATCCAAGCTTCTATGGACTGCCCATACATACATGTACATGCCATCTTTGGAAAAACAAAATAAAGATTTTGTCCACCTTCTGCACTGGGTGTCTGTCTCAGAGGATAAAGCATTTAAAATAAAGCAAAAGGATTGCAGGAATGTAACTAATAATGAAAAAATAAAACTAGAATCATGGCCTGGCAAAACTAAATGTTTTCTCAAGTCATTATAGATAAATCAGCTGTCTCTCTTCTCAGGGAAGAAATACATGCTACTGGAGTTACAGTAAGAGTACTCTAGTCACTGATGTAACTTAGATCAAGGCTGTGTTCTAGGCTTTGATTGAATCTTCAAAGTATAAAACCAATCACATGCTTCATACTTACCCTTGCATTTCAGCTAGTATTTGCCTGTCCTTTTGGCAGAAACCATGAGAGCCAGTAAGATTTGTACCCACAAAAGGAATTGCAAAGGAAGATCACTAGGCTCACACCCCGAATTGTTTGGTTATGTGTGCCATTGTTGTAGAAGAACACAGTGTTACAGGTACAGTAAGAAACAGAAAATGGAAACCCAGCATTTGAAGTACTTGATCCTTCATTTCTCTGCTCAGTTTTTCCATCTGTACAACTGGATGATAATGTTCACGGTAAGTTTACATTTATATTTTGAAATTCTGTGAGGAAAATAGTAAATACTAGCAACTAATAACTAGTTCTCTTATCTTTACAAACAGGAAGAAAGTCCTGTAGCCCTCTTGTTGGTGGATGGAAGATCGGGGTGTTTTTTAGGGTCCCCAAAATAATGTAAATACAAAATAATGCAAATATTATTAAACAGTGCAAAAAATAAATAGTTTTTGAAAACTATAAAGATCTGCTATTGAATTGCACAATGTTTATCTCAGATAGCATTTTTTACAAATTTTATTTTTAAAGCACTACTGTGAAAATGATAATGAAATATACTTTACAAAATGAAAAAAGAATGCTTGCATACTAGTCCAGTCAGTTTCACCTTTGTATATTTAATTGCTTTTTTGTGTGTGTGTTCTTACTTGCTCTTTCTAAAGTAGCTACACTGGTCTATGTATTTTTTCATTTCTGCTAAGACCAATATTAAACTCAGTTCACATCCTGAGCATGGAAGGTTAACATATACAGTTTGGTAGGAATGTTTGGAAATACACAGATTTTGAATCAGTCGGTTCCCTTGACAGGGCGTAGATTCAGAACCAGAGGCTGAGCATGGTGAGTCTTAGAGGATTCACAGACTTAGGTACCTGTGCTTTAACCAAGCCTGATCTTTTTTTTTTCTATATACTCCACATCTGAAACTAAGTTGAGTCTCCTATACCCCAAAAATCATTGGAAGTCAGCGTAGGGAATATCTTCCCAATAAAGATTTCTGTGTTGAAGGATTAGAGCTTGTCATCCTGTTTCTTTCATGGACCGATTCTGGGACTGTGCAAGTGGTGTGTCAGGGAGCAAGAGTCATGCTCTTGTCTTTGTAAGCTGCTTTCCAGCCTGGTTTCCTGTTGTGCACTCTGGCTGTGACTACATGGCTCCTTATTCTGCCTCGCTTAGTGTCATTCCTGCTCTTGCTATCATATATAAATTATTTCTCAGCTTGAACACAGGGAACAGCAATTCCTCTCTTCTTGGGCTGTAACTGCTCATGGCATGTATAGCAGAAAGCATTCAAAGCAGAGGGACAACAGGCCTAAGCATGAACAAAAGCTTCATGAGGAGGAAGTAAGTGCTCACTTCTGAGAGCCCTTACTGGGGGGCTGCAGGGCTGCCTTCACTCCCACTGCAGTTAATGAGAACTGAAGGAACTGCAAAAGCTCCCAGCATACAAAAGAAAACCAACCCAACAAACCAAAAAACAAAACACACACAAAAAAAAGAAGTATCTCTAAAAAATATTTTTAAATCTCTTTTTAAAACATGCGAAAATGAAGTGGGTTGTTTTCTTTGCATTTTAAGATGTTGACAAGATTTCTTAGAACTGAATAGGACTCTGGAAGGGTCCCCAAAGCTTTCATGTGTCACAGAGCATTGTATCCTCAGTGTGTCTTTTCACAGTCAGCCAGCAAAACCCCCATTGTCCCATGGGAGATGTATGTGGCCCTTTCATCCCGCTCGCTGCTCTCTCCTCCCCACGCTGCTGGCTCCAGCACCTCTGCCTCCTCTCTTCCTCTCCCCTCCCCTTCCCCAGGGGGCCTGGGAAACTTTGCTGTGCCACCGGTCCCCACCAACAGGGATGCCTTGAAGTTGTCAAGGCGATCTGGAGCAGAGCCCCTGTAATTTCTCCCAGCGTGTGTGCTCACACAACATGAATGGGAATGGTTTTTTTAAGTGCCGATGGGGAGGGAGGGAGGCAGGGGGGAAGGAAGGGAAGGAAAGAAAGAAGGGGGCAGGAATAAGTCTGCAAAACTGCAAACAAACGGAAGCCCTTACCCCTGTCCTCTCCCTTTACGTCCTCTTTCCCTCTCTTGAGACATACCACTGTGGATGAAATAAAGACACGACAAGGAGTTCTCCAGGGTGTCACGGCACAAAGCACTACCTTGTTCTCCTAACAAAGATATTAGAGAAGAAAAGAAAATATTGCAGGCTGTAGGAAAGGCAAGGAGAAAACAAGTATGTAATTAGAAGGAAAAAGAGAAAGGATACAGGGAAAAGGAGACAAAAAATCTAATTAGGGGAATGTTAAAAATTCTGAATTTTTAATCTTGTCGTTTTGATTGCTCACCTGACTTGATCATGCTACGGCAACTTGGCATGAATCAATGATTCCATGAACCTTCATGAATATCTACTATACTATGACTAGTTTTGTGTCAGTTATGTTTGTGCATATTGTACTTATAATTCTATATTGTATGCCATTCTTAATATACAGAATTTACCAATCCAAAATTGCTGCTTTTGTTTTTAACTTGGTTGACATTGGATGCACACTGCACATAACCTATGTGTGATCTTGGATTGTACTAGGCCACACTGACAGAGAGGGATGGTACTGTACTCCTCAGAAAGATCAAAGGTAAAATATATTGAGCAAGTTTTCTTTAGATAACACTAAAGACAATAATAGCTTTGAATCAGCTTGTCCAAGAATGAATTCAAAGGAATTGTTTTATAAGCTGAACTGTAGAGCTCATGCTAAAAGTCTTACAAGTTCAGAATACTTTCTCACTTTAATTAGCACAGCTGCATCAACTGATATTTTACAGAACAGTTCAATGTCCTCCAGTCAAGAGCTATTTCAGTCTGAGATTTGAGTTTACATGTGTTAAAAAAAAAAAAAAAAAAAGGAAAAAAAAAGGATTACACAATTAGGTGGAATATACATATTTGCCACAATAGTAACTGGTCAGCACCTGGTATGACTGATGCTCCATTTCTGTGTGTAAACTCCTACTCAGCAAAGCATTCTTGGGCTTACGTTTGGCCACTGCATCAATCATTAACTAACATGGTTTGGAAAATGAGAGCCCTTAACTAGCAGTTTTTAAATAGGATCTTTTTTCTTACACTCTGAAGTAAATATTATATCAATGAAGAACTGGGAAAGTAGCAAGATTCATTTCCTTTTGCTTATCCTAGGAAAACAGTCACTACTTAGAATTGATCCTAGTACTTTCCAAGATTTTATTTCTCAGAGCAAGCAAGACTGTCACTGGAGGAGGGTTGTGAATCTGTCACATACATGCATGTGTACAATTTCAGTTTGAAAACAGTTAAAATGCTCAGCCACTGCTTTTTGCATTGAAAGTTCCTGTTTCTGAAATATTTTTGATGCCCATTAAAAACCTCTGGAAAAATATGTTTTTGCTTTCCTGCACTAAAATTCTTGTGTCTGTAACAGAATCTAACATTTTACCCACACTGATTTTAAATTTTGGTTTCCTTAAATTTCTTTTGATGCAATAACGATGAAAATTTTAAATACAGAATAGTTCAGTTGGAAGGTGCCTATGAAGACCATCTAGTCCAACTGCCTGATTAATTCAGCACTGACCAAAAATTAAAGTTATTAAGGGTGTTGGCCTCTTAAACAGTGACAGACTGGGGTCATCAGTCACCTCCCGAGGAAGTGTGTGCCAGAGAGGGTTTCTGGAAAGGAACATTTCTGAAGGTCCAGTCTGGACCTCCCCTGGTGCACTTTCAGCCATTCCCACTTGTCCTGTCATTGCATACCAGGGAGAAGAAATTAACATTTCCCTCTCCCTTTCCCCTGCTCAGGAAGCTACAGAGAGCAATGAGGTCACCCCTCAGGGTCTTTTCCTTCAAAGCCCGAAGTCCTCAGTTCCTCCTCACAGGATAGCAGTAATCCTGCTCATAGAAGAGGGACTGTGGGTTCAGAACCCTGGTGCAGACACTTGGCTG
Organism: Margarornis squamiger; assembly: GCA_035222235.1. Lineage (NCBI taxonomy): Eukaryota > Metazoa > Chordata > Aves > Passeriformes > Furnariidae > Margarornis > Margarornis squamiger. The sequence continues at coordinate 61,463,352 of JAWWTY010000088.1, forward strand.
AGGAGTCACTGCTGCAAGGGTTCCACCCGTGGGCACAGCACTGAACACCTCTAAGATGGAATTCTGCCAAGGCTTAGTGATATGTTAATGAAAACACATATAGTGATAAACAGTTCTGAATGTGTAGAACAAACTGTCCATTCTTGTCCTTGCACATATTGATTACTGGAAATGAAAATAGAGAGGATTTCTGTGGTAATGAATTCTTTCCTTATTCAGCATATTAGAACTGAATTGATGGCACTTCTTTGACAGTGTTGATTTTTATATAAATTTCCTTTCGATGTTTTGTACAAAGTCTTTACAAACAAAACATTATGAACAGAGCATCTTTTTATTCCTAATTATTTTCCTGTTTACTTTTTACGGTCTCTTCATTAGGAAATTGCAGTTGCTTGTTAAGGACTCCTATGGTGGAACAGCAATAATGGCAACTGTTGACTCAGGAGTGTTGCCCTAATTTTGTTTCTTTAAGGTTGTCTTTCACTCTCCTAATGAAGCAGTCTCAAAAAGGCTACTCCCACCCCCTACATCCACTAAGCACTGTGTGATGAGTAAACTCTCAGTGTGAGACCATGAGAACAATCCCTTTTGTGTATGTTGATGAGGATTTGTGGAAATGAATGACACTGTGCAAGGTCACGGTAAAATATGCTGACAGAAAATTTGTAAGGAAAAGCAAATAGTTAGGTAAAGACAGTGGAAGTATTGCCCGAGTTTAATTAACATGATTAAGCTCTAAAGCTTTATTCTGATAGCAGCTGAGCATGTCCTGTGTGGTGCTGAGCAATCCCAGAAAACAAAAGTTAAATTTAAGCTTTGACAATTGCACCCATCACAAGATCAGGTACAAGTTTAATCCAAACTCTAGATTGCTCTTTTAAATAGCAGTAAAATAATAAAATTACAGAGAAAAAAGATAATAACATTTTCAAAGGACTATATATACTGGTGAAGTTAATTAATATTAAATCAATATGGCTAATGACTTCCTGAAGCCACATAAAATACATGCCTGAAATATAGCTCCATATGCCTTTTTACATGAACCGATGAGGCAAGCTGCTCCCAAATCTCAATTTAATTTTCTTTCTTTGCATATGAATATTTAGGCAATGAAATTTGGTACTTTATTAATTTTTGCAGTTCCATTAAGAATACTGGGCAAATAACTAAGAGGAAAATTAACAATTGTATTTGATCTGAAGTTACATGACCGTGAATAAGCCAAGTTGATTAATTAAACCCATGGCTGCAATATAGTATTGCAATTCAAAGAGCCAATTAAGTGGCCAAGAGTGGCTCCTAAATGACTAGCCTTGCTCCACAGCTTAATAGTCCTGCCCCATCCTTGCCATCAGAAAACTCAGCTTTGGGTTTTGTAGTGTTACTGTTTCCGACAGTTTGTCATTTTCAATCATCTCAGAATTGTGTCGTTTGAACACCAGGACTTTTACAAGGGGAGTAGAAGGAAATAGCACTTAGGGCAGAAAGTTATCATTTTGGCATCAGTTTCCATTACTTAAAGTTGGCTGTATTGGTAAACTGCATCCTCTGCTCTTTGTCAGCACTGCTGCTAAAGCAAGTTAAGCATTCTTTAATTCCTCCTGCTTATCTTCAAGCAGGCTCTGTTCTCAAATGGTAGCTGAGCAAACACCATCCAGCATCTGATGACAAGAATTTGGCAATGGAAACTGACAACTGTACTCTTTCTGTTGGTCCCATACTTCTTGATGGAAACACTACAAAAAAAATAGGTGTAATGTGTGATAGCTTCAAATATATTTCCACTATCTATTTCTAGCTCTTGTTAAGGGAAAGTGTTTTGTAACTATGTTACTTCATGCTTTATCCTCTTGCTTGCAAACACCTGCTCCTTCAACCATAGTTTATTGGTTAGAAGGAGAATGTTCATGAGATCACGGTAAGATAATGTCTGAACATCATTGATTGGTGAAAATGGAAGAAACCCAAATAATCTCTAGTGGCTTTACAGGAATTTTTACCTTTCAGTTAACTATGAATAATGAAAGACCATTTGTTGCTATTCACCACTTAAACTGCTCTTTCAGTGGAATAACTTCACTTCATGAAAGTGTTTGGCTTCAGTGTATCAAGATTAATTGTTATCTCATAAAAAATATTGCAGCAATCTCCATGTTTGAGAGTATTTCCTGGGCCATAAAGTCCAGCATTTGATATAGAAGGCAAATATATTCTACAGGACTGATTAAAAATTTACTGAGCTTGAGGTTCAAACCAGCAACTATTTTTACCCAACATATTTCCTTGTTAGGGTATTCCATAGCCTTGGTTTTGTCTTCCTTTGCTAATTTTGGTGCACAAATAATTTGACTGGTCAAGGACTCAATGTCCAGATGGAGATCAGTGATGAGGGTGTCTCCCAGGGGTCTGTACTGGGACCAGCACCATTTAATACCTTCATCAGCACCATGGGCAGTGGGATCGAGTGCACGCTCAGCAAATTTGCAGATGACACCAAGGTGAGTGGTGTGTTTGACACACCTGAGGGATGGGATGCCATCCAGTGGAACATGGGAAAGCTTGAGCAGGGGGTCCATGGAAACCTCATGAGATTCAACATGAACAAGTGCAAAGAACTGCACCTAGGTCAGGTCAACCCCTGGTATCAGCACAGGCTGGGGATGAACAGACCGAGAGCAGCCCTGCTGAGAAGGACTTGGGATGCTGGTGGGTGAGAGGCTGGACATGACCCAGCAAAAGTAGCATGACCAGCAGGTTGAGGGAAGTGATTTCCCCCTTCTGCTCTGCCCTCATGAGACCCCACCTGGACTTCTGCATCCAACTCTGAGGTCCTCAGCACAAGATAGATGTGGACCTGCTAGATGATGTCCACACAAGGCCACAAAGATATCGGGGAATGGAACATCTTCCCTGTGAGGCCAAGCTAAGAGAGTTGGTGTTGCTCAGACTGGAGAAAGCTCTGGGGAGACCTTATAGCACCTTCCAGTATACAAAGAAGCCTGTAACAAAAGTAGGGACAGACTTTTCAGTAGACTGTGATGATACAGGACAAGGGGTAGTGATTTTAAAGTGAAAGAGGGTAGATTGAGACAAGATACGAAGACCTTTCTTACAATGAGGCAGTTGAAACACTGCAACATGTTGGCCAGAGAGGTGGTGGCTGTGCCGTCCCTGGAAATATTTAAGTTCAGTCTGGAGGGGCCTCTGAGCAACCTGGTCTAGCAGAAGATGTCTCAGCTGATTGCAGGGAGTTGGACAAGATGACCTTTAAATGTTCCTGACAACCCAAACTGTTCTAAGATTCTTCCTTTAAAATTCTTCTCTCCATTGGTGTGAGCCAGTGAGGGCAGGAAAGTATCTGATAAGCCTTCTAGACTGTGTTTGTAGTTAAAATTATAGAAAACAAAGTATAACATCTGATAAAATGAGGTAAATAAATATTGTACACTTAGATGCTACATCTACTGAGTATCAGTGATGTTTAAATTACTACAGGAAAACTTCTGCAGGATTACACTCTACTGTTCTGAAAAGCACAGTTAACTGGCTTTTCAGGTTTACAGTATAACAGGATACATTTGAAGAACCAGTAGGAAAGAACATTTCCTGAAACTCACATCTGCCTGAGAAGGACCCTGCTGCGGGGTTGTTCAGATACTCATTTAACTCTTCACATTATTCCATCTTTTGCTCACAGTATTGGAATGTGACAAACAATATGCTTTTTGAAGGGAAACTAGGGAGTAATTTATCTTCTTTATGTGTGCTAAGCAGAGCAGGAGGGAGAGGCAAGCAGGGATTCACAGCAAGCCATGGAGCAGTGATTAGTAACAGCTGACAGTCTCAAACCAAGACTCTCTTTCTTTGGTTACCTCATTGTAATAACACAGTACAAAGAACTGACTGTCTTCAAGCCAAGAATCAGAGACCCAGGAACACAGAAAATAGCAGCTCACAATTTTTTTTTGGTAACAAAACACTGCTGCTACCTGCATAGAGCAATTCTAAAAAGACATCCTTTTATGTCCAGACACTTGGACTAGCCTTTCCTGGAAATGGGATTCTTCTGTTGGGCATAAAGCTGATTATTTTCTGTATAAGGAGTGAAAAAGAAATGTACACTTGCTTATGAAAAAGCATAATGGAACATGGTAAATTATTTCAGTTTAATTAGGAGAAAAGGTTAGTTTGATAGCTGATAAGCCAAAGCACATTAAATTAGCTTAAATCCTAAAGTGTATGTGGTCACAAGACTGGAATAAATATGCTAGTATTGGTAAGACTTCAAGTCTATCCCCTGAGGATGAAAATATTAATTTTCACTTTTTCTGAACCTACTGCCAAAAATATCTACTTCAAATATGAAATGTACTGCATCCTATCAAGATACAAGGGATAAAGATATCTTTGTCTTCTGGATGCTGTTAAGGACATTACTTAATGCTCCACTAAAAATCCATAATGCCATTTCTTAAAATAAATGTGGAAGCTTTTAATCTGCTACAATGCTGGTCTAAGTTTTGGCAGAGTGTGCCTGGAGTTCCTCACAGGCATGTTTTTCTATGTGCAGCACTTATTAAACAACATTCCACAAATGTACAGTGCTTCTGTTGTCTGAGTGGCTCTATACCATGTGACAAAGCTGTAAACTATTTACTATGCTAAATCACTCCTTACGTACTTTTTAGCTGCTACTGAAAAATTAATGTGACAGCCTTGAGAATATGGATGCGAAATTAGAGGTGTTCATAAAGGAACAGTAGCTAGTAATGCAAACTAATATAAAAAATAATTTACTTTTACATGTTGGATATGTAATATATGCCTGAAGAGATACTTCTATTGAAATGTTAGAAAAATGGACACAATTCTAGTCAGAAAGGTGCAAGATCGAGATAAGTAAAAGTTAAGATTTGCCCTCTAAAAGAGAGAGAGAGAGAGAGAGAGAGAGAGATCAGTGTGCGAAACAAAAAGGGATTTGGGGTACAGCGTTGTAGAGATTGGTAACTTGCCACAGCTCTATGCTGGAGGCATCACCTTCTCACCTAAATGTGATTCAGTATTACTGGGGAGCCAGTTCCTGGCTTCTTCACTGAAACTTCCAAGTACATGTCTTATTTGCATGTTTTGTCCACTAGGATCTGACATTAGTTAAGTTAGTTTTATAGAGTTCATGCAGCAGCCATAATTTGGAAAGAAGCTTTGCCCAGTTGGATATGACTGAGATTTGAACTAATGGTAGCGTGTGACTAATGCATCTGATAACAAGCTGGCCTTTGGATTTCTGCTTGGAATTTTAATTTTAGCACAATCTTTAAAACTTTGAGATCATTCCTTTTGCTAATTCAGCAATATTCACGTAATTTGGAAAAGAATGGTGTGACGTTGGCTTTATACATGTTCAATGAGACTTGATTTTTTTGAGTAATCTGAAGTTACACTAGTAACTGCAAACTCACTAAAGAATCCTGCATGGTTTTTGTTGTTGCAGTAGCTACTGCCTATTCTTGCACCAGGTTTACTAAAAATCAAAACAGCTCTGCTTTGGTTCGATGGGGTTTTTTCTTTCTTCTTCTTTTTTTTTTTTTTTTTTTTTTCCAAAAACCTTGTCAGTGAAACAAGACTGGTTTGTGCATCTGTGTCCAGCTTAGAAGGGCTCAGTGTTCATTTTGCTTTCAAGCTAGCAGTTCATTCATCTGCTGCTGTTTTATCCATTGATCTTCAAGAGAATTTATCTCAGTTGCTCATAGAACTGGTGCTTTCTTTTTTATCTGCATTGCATACACACCCTGCTGGTGTTTACATGTTCTTGTAATCCTTTTAGTTTATTACATTCCTTCCCATATACATTCTTTCCCATTTTTTTCAGTTTGTACTGTTTTGCAACACTATCTGTGCTTCCATGGGCTGTTCTTTATGGATTCATGCATTGTTTGCTACTTTTCTCATCTCACACTTAAACTATAATTTTAACTTCCACCAAGTAGAGGTGCTATCTGCATTCACATGAAGCGATATAAATCACCTTGAATGGTGCTCCACAGTGCTGTTGCTGTCTTGCTCCCCACAGTGATACAAAATTAGCTCGGTTATTTACCTATGACAGTGAAGTCAGCAATGTTGATGTAACATCTCAGTCTGGAGAGATTTGTCCTAAAAGACACTACACCCAACATTGTATTGGCTTCTGTACAGGACCCAGTGTAATGGGGCCTCAATCCCTCTGACAGTTGGGGCACAAATAAGGTGCATCACTACATAAAATCTAGCCATGTCAAAAGGAAATGCATGGAGCTCTTTCATGGCTCTGAGTCATTATTTGTACTAAAAATTTCAGAACTAATTTGGCAATACAGAATACTTCTGTATTCTCATTTTTAAAGAACTACATGAACTTGGATTTGATATGAGAAATTCTGCACATAAAGTTTCATGTGGCATCAAAAAATAAATTTTGTATCAATAAAGAATCTGGAAACAATCTGAGACTTCCTTTATCATATGTAGTCAAGTTTATTTAAAGAGTATGGGATCTGATGCAGACATAATTTGAAAAAAATTGTATAGCTATTTTTAAATTTATGAACTTGTTGCATTTTAAAATACCACTTACAATCTGTAAGTTAACATATTGATAATAACTGAGAATATCCTAGTGAATAACATGATAATCCTTCTCCATTTTTCCATAGTAGGAAATTGGAACTTAATTACACCCAAGAATTTAAGGGATAACAATCAAATCAAGGTTAGGAAAAAAATATTTTCTATTTGTGAATTTAAGGTCCTCTGGTAATATGCCATATGAATGCTAAGGAGTCATTACTTTAGTTGCAATTAGTCTATTATGTTTTAAATTGTCGTAATAATTTGGTGGGTTTTCTTCACAATTCAGTAATGATGTTAAGGCTGTTCTGAGAACTCATTAAGAAAGCGTGGAATTGGAGTTTCATGTGAACAGGCCTTTGTTTTCCTTCTTTTCTGTCTTTTGTTTCAATGACCTCTTGAACTTTGGGTCACTGATTCAGTTACAGCCTTGCAACATCAAAGCCGCACATTTTTGTCTTTGTATTTCTTCACCTTACAGACTTGTAGGAGGCTATGGAAAGAAGTTAAGACTTTGGAATGCTTGACAGTAGCAATCAGTGCTCTTTAATAATATTATTATGCTCCTTTTCAGGGTGTTACAGTGCTAAGTGCAGCTGAAAAAGAGGTTTTGTCTTTCTCAAGTGCTATACAGTTGGCATCTGGGCATCATCTGCTTGCAGAATTCAGAATATGAATTTCTATGAGAGGTCTGAGGTACCAAAGAAAGTTGATTTCAAACTAAATGGGTGAAAGACAAGAGGGGATTTTTAGGTCACTGTTATTATTGGACTGTGATGTTCTGCAGAACAGAAAAATAGTCTATTTAGTTTTTAACAAACTATCAATCATCCTATCTTGACTTTGAAAGATTTATTTTCATAATGGATGTGGGTCCTTTGCACAGGTTCATTACCCAGGAGACAGATGTTAGCCAGGCTTAGTAAGCACATGTTCTCTAACTTTGTTTTCAGAGTTTGGGGAGCTAAGATGTACTGAAATTGTAAATACTGGACAAAGCTGATTTTCAGTGCAAGAGTCTATTCATTACTGAAATGGCCATTCATTATGTGAACTCTTGACCAAAACCTACTTTCTCTGTAGCTCTGAAAAGAAACTATATTCACTGGAGAAGCTCTGATATTATCTAAGTATTCAGAAATAAATTAGAAGTGGGTGGTGAAATATCAGAAAAAAGTAAGTATTTAGCTTTGCATGTGAGTAAAGAGAAAATAAGAGCTGTTTGTGGAGGAAAGAATCAGCATCATTATGTTAATTGTGGTGCAAATAGTGTACTTCTGGTACTATGCTGTATTTTCTTTTTCTTATCTACCACCAGGGAGGACCTAATGGTATAGTTGCCTGTGGATGAAGAGATGCAATTTTCTGAAAAAATATTAATCCTGCTTAAGCATATAATTATAACAAACCAAAGCCTGATCCTGAAAATATGATGAACTGAGGCATCTAAAAAAATGTTTGTTTTAATGTACTTTGCCCAAAGAACTCTTTGAAACTGGTGATACACTTCAAGCCCTTCAAGCTCTTCAGGGAAGTAGAGAAGATGAATATTGCTGAAAGACTAATATTAGATCTGATACATTGGAAACTACAATTCATGCTCTCCAAATACTGGAATACCATAAAGCCCAACATTTTTTCAAACAAGTGCTCTTTGTTGACTGACTCTTGAGTTTTCTGAATACAGCCAGGATCTATTTGTGAGCTTTTTTTCACAACCAGGTGGCCAGGAATCTAGTTTGCTTTGATACTTGACTTCCAGAGATGGTGGGTCTTTGAGAATAACAAGATCTGAAAGCTCCTGCCAGCACAAAAGTTGAGTTTTCTCTGTTCCTCTGTTTCTTCTTCAGTACTAGAACTGAATTGCTATTCAGTTGTGTGAAACTGAATAATTTTATCTTTTCCTTCCTACATGACACTACTTTTTTTTCTTTTTTCTTTTTTTTTTTTTTTTTTTTACAAATCTCTCTGTATCCAAATATTTTTTACTTGTCTTTGTAGATAATAATTAATATATATGGTTTTGATAGACTCCTGCAAAGGAAAAAGTCCTTTCAAGATACTCTTGGTAGAAGGAATGCACAGAACTTCTGCATCTGGTGAGCCAAAGAACAAAAATTTAAGAGCTTTCCATCCCAGGTGCTTTTCTTGCTAGTTTTCTAGGCATACCTGTGCTCACAGTAGCAGCAACTGAAAGCTTGGGGTGTAATAAACTGCTGTTTTATTTGCTAAGTGCAAAAACCTCTGAGGAATCTTTGTTTGTACTGATTGGACATATCCCTCCTTCATACAGCAGTGCCATGCTTTAGACTTGTCCAAAGTCAAAAATGCTAAATACACAAACTCCTGTTGACCTGAGAAACAGTGCGACAGACAAGTTGAGAAAGGACTACCCTGAGAAGGCCCTTGAGAAGGGCCTGTAGAATTTCTTGTTCCCCATTTCTGGAATTCAGATGCCACTTGGTGCCTTGCAGAGACACAGAGATGGGCCTTTAGGTAAACAGAATTAGCTTTGTTGTAGTGTCTGTCAGTAGCATCATTCAGTCAAACCTTGAGAGATCAAATTCTTGAGAGGATCAAAGAAAAAAATGCCTTGTGAAATGGAAAAATGTGCCATCAGGGAGGCCCAAGTAAAATACCTGATGCAGTGCATAGAAGTGCCAGAGCATGCCTAGACTTAGCCAGACTGATGCTTTCGAGATAAGCCATCACCACAAAACCCCAGGAGTTTCTGGGACTGGTGATATGTCATAAGAGTTTTGCTTCAAACTTCAGCAGTGTAACAGCACCCCAGACTCACCTGTGTGAAGAAAAACAGATCTGACTGCATGATTCTCAAAAAGTTCACAAAAAGAGACTTTCCACCCAGTTAAGAAAGATTGGCAATTCTATAAGGAGATTCTGGGTTTCAGCAAATATTTTGCTGTGCTCAGGACTGTCTCAGGTCCTTATCTGGAGACAATGTTGCAATTAAGGGATAAGGAAAAGCTATTTTACCCTGTACCACCTCTTGTATATCTACCATTATTATATTTTGATAAATTCTCCATGCCATAGATAACAACATTATTTACGTTTTGTTGAAATAGTTTCTCAAGGTCTGAACTGGATGATATAGAATATATTCAGAAACAAACTGTAAGTAAAGAAAAAATTTGCACCAAGAGGTGTGTCTGGATGAAAGGAGTTGTAGCAGATGCAGGAACTGCTTTGTGCCTCTCTAACGTTCACCTCAAATCCCAGATATGGCTGGTCCTTAATCATATCTGTAGTCTCAACAAATTAGAGATTTTTGTCCTGAGAGTCCCTGTTTTCTCCTTATCTTCCATCACCAGTGAGAGTTGTGACATGTGTCTGGATATCAGGATGAAGAATTAGCTGAGCAGCCTTCCTCCTTTTCCAGGTGATCCAACATCTTACTGGAATCCAGTCCCAAGGCTTGAGTCTTGTAGGTCTTGTGGTGGTGCACAGTCGCTCTCCTCATTCTCCATTGCTCAGAACTCAAGTGGGACCTCCAGTAATGTTATAATTTTTACTGGTTTTACTGGTTTTCAGTACCTCTACCTCCAGTAATGATGATAATGATGGATCTGAAGTTTATATAGAAGTTTAGAATCCCAGTAACATGTCTGAAGGACAGTATGTAGGAGATCTAGTAATTAGCTTTGAGAATTAGAAATAATATGTTATACATCAACAACTGTCCAATATAAAAAAATGGAAAAAAAAATCAGAGTGAAAACAAGGGTAGAGGACCCAATGATAGCGTTAAAGTCCTCTGTTTCTGAAAGTTGACAGCCTTCTGCATATGGTTTGATCTGCAGTCAGTCCTACAATGATCTGAGTAGCTGATTCAGTTATTCAAAAAATACTTTGGATCTTGTCACATTTTACAGCATTGATGAAACAACGACATATGTTAGTTCTGCTGGTGTGCAAGTACTCCCAGTAATGTTCTTGGTGTTGCCAAAATCCAGCCTTGAGAATTTTCTTCATTAGATTCTCTCTGTTATTGCAGTTATAGCAAAGAAAAACTGACAAGGAAGAAAACACAATGGAGTTGTGCTATATTCTCATGTATGAAATGAGGATGTGGATCATGGCGATCAGGCTACAGCCAAAGGGGTGAAAGGAGTAGGAAAGTGAAAGCCCACAAAGCCTGAATGAAGCCTTTGTGTACCCAACTATGCTGTGTGCAACTCTTCACAAGTTTTGAGGCTGCTTTTTGTCATATTTTGATAATGGCCCTTGCACTGTTGTTATTTGTCAACTTCCCAAAAGTGGGATAATTAAGACCTGCTAATATAGCTGTGCTTACTTCTTTCTCTCTTTCTTGATGTATGGCTGGCCTTAGCTCTTTTATTTTTAAGTCTAACTTCATGGCAATTTGTGAGAGTTTATGTCTGTTGAAGGTGAGATTATTTTTAGATCCTAGGATAGTTTTCCGTTGGTTTTGAATTTGTTCTTGAAGACCTGTGTGTGTCGGAAAGCTGAAACTGTAAGGCAGTAGTCACTGCTTCAGGGCAGTTGGTAGCTGAAATCTTAACAACTGAATACAGAGGCTCTTTCAATCTGATACAAAATTCCATGGAGTGCAAAAACAACATAAGCCTATGGGAAATTAATTACTCCAGTGGTCAGCCAATCCATTTTTTTGTCTTCACCTTTACCTGAAAGCCAGTTCTTACTGAAACACTCTGAGGAACTCATAATTTCCTTGGCTTGCCCTTCTTCTATCTTGGGAACACTGGTGACCAGGGCCTTCCTAAACTGCAAGTTTCTCAAATTTAATAGTCAGCAATGATGGTATCTGTGGACTCCCTAGTTTCATTTTGAAAATAGTAACTTCTAGCTTGTGGTCCTGCACAACACAATTTAATTGTGTGCTCTGTGAAAATGTACTTCCTTTCCTTTATTATAAATGCACTTCCAAGTTATTTCATTGGACTCCCCATATTTCCTTTATTATAAAAAATAAATAGGAGATACAAAAACAAATAGTTACTCCACCTAAGCCTCTACAAATGCATAATGATTTCTATGTTCTTTTATGAGAAACTTCTATGGTTGCATCATTTTTAGGCCAAAAAGATGTTGTCTGTTTAATCCCTCACTGCATTTCACTAGAATTCTGTTCCACTCTTAAGCCCCGTCACCCTCTCTGGACTGTTCACAGTGAGTCTGACAACCCTTGCCTGTGTGCTACTGCCCACTTGAGAACTTGTTATTACGTGTAGCTGTGTTCCCCTTTCCCAGGTGTATTACTTTGCACTTGGCACCATTCTAGTTCACCCGTCATGGTACCACAGACTCATTCATTATTGAAAACATCAGTCTTTACAGTTTCAGTCTCCAATATCCTGAACAAAATGTTTGCTCTCAATGTCCTAATTCCCAAAATGTGGAGGCTTGGGTTTGCATTTAGGACATTATACTGTACAAAATACAAACCCAAGCATTTTCTATTTACAATCTAATGTAGCTGATTTTACATTTTGTAGTATTTTTATTTTAATTTTCAGGTTTGCTATTTTTCTGTAACCAACTCATATTTGCTTGTATTAAACTCAAAAAAGTGTTTTGAGTTTTCCCTAGGATATTTTTAGTCCTTCTGCCCTGGATTGAAACAGAAATGTTTAGAAAGAGGCAATGTGGTTTTACAGTGGTCCGTCAGTGCTCAGGCAAGATGCCTTAACTCCTACATGCTCTTCCAAATAATTCTTGCTTTTTGTTTTGCCAGTGACTTGCCTGTCAGCAAGCAAAGTCTTGATGTTATGCATTTGAACTAAGATATAAAATGAAAACCAAGTCTTTGTGGAGGGAGATTGCTCCCTATTATTAATTCAGATGGAATCCCATGCAGAATGCAAACTGAATAAAAATATAACAACCTGGTATTCAATACTCTGTGAAACAACTAGAAAGTAATGGTCCACTAACAAATGTTGTATTTTCCAATGAAATTTAATTCAGCCTTTAATTAAGGGCTACTAGCAAAACTGAGTTTAGAGGAGTTATTTCATTTTGCTGTCTTTAATTACTGCAGACTTTGCTCTTGCACACTCTTGCTGTTTGTGTATTGCTGCTTGCAGAGACTAGGTCTTCAAAAACCACAGTTCTGTATATTTTCTGCTTTTGGATGCTCTATATCCCACTTAGGTTTTCTTTTTTTATGGTATAATCAAATTTTATTTTGTACAGACTGTAATTTTATGCAGGAATTTAATATCCGCTGTTATTGCATTTTAATTTTTAGTCAGATCTGGGTTCACTTATTCCCTCAGGCTCTTTTGAAGATAGATTTCTGGGTATGGCCTATTGCAAAATTGTCTCAGAATTGAGTTACAATTGAATTTTATGAACCTTTCCATAGCTTCTTGCTTTTAGTAGCTGCATAGATTAAGATGTATAAAACTTTTGAAGAAGAGGTTCCACCTAAGGGTGTATTTTTTTGTATAAATATATATGACATTTCATTATGATTTTCTAATATCCATGCCTTGCACAATGCTTTCTGGCTTTTAGCTGGGTATGGTTTATATCCTACTGGATCAATTTCTGTGCAAAAACTTGTTCAGGACATCATAGCGTGGTGGCCAACACACTGTGAATCTGTATATAGTTCTTTTTGTGTTATGACATGAAAGTTGGTGTTTCTAGGTGCTGAATATTTTCTGAGCTAACTTTTTTCCTTACTGATTTTTTTTTTAAAAATGTAGCAGCCTGCATTTAAACTCAGTTTTTCAACTTCTAAAATCTTTGTCCAAAATATTTCAGAATAATATGACATCATTATGAAACTTATTTTGCCCACATTTACTTAAAGACTGTGGAAGGGAACAGTGTAAGAAGGTTCCAATTTTTTCATCTCTGAGTGTCCATCTAAATTATTATTAATAAAGGCTGTGTGCCAGGCTTGATAGACATTTGTTTTATGTAGAAATACAGATACTGAAAAAACACAACTTTAAAGTACTTCTCTGTGTAGTTTCATGCTTGTGTATTTTTAGCTGCTGTTAGTCTGACTCTTCCATAAGGATGCTAGTTCAAGATGAAATTATTTCTGAACATGGACCAACATTTGTAATGTTTCTTCAGTTGTTTCCCTAACCCTACAGGATATTTGGTTTACAAGGTGAACTGGACCTTTACAAACTGCATGCCCACACTTCAAGCCAGGCTTTGTTTTAGACACGCAAATCAAAGGATGAGTTTTCATGGATGTTCAAATTAAGTAGTGCTGTCATCCAGTTATGTAAGTCGCATGTGTAAATATCTATATGAATGCATGAACTGATGTGTGCATGAAATGTACAAGTGTATAAAATTAAAGCTGCCATGCAATTCAGCTTTTATGATGTTGGCACGCTAATAAAGCATTGGGTGGGGGAGAAAGAGGAAAGAGTTGCCTAAAAAAGAAGGTTAGTTACTTTTTAAATAACATTTTATGCCTTAGAAGAAAGGCATAAATGAAAGATACCACACTCCTAGAATGTCCATGGACTGGTTACTTGTAGCAGGCTTACTACTATAGGAGATGTCTACAGGATTCCTCTGTGGAACGATTCCAATGCAATATACAGGCAGCTCAAATGCATTGACAATCTGTAAAGTGCTCCACTCACAGAAAATCTGTCAATTCTCTTCTTTTCCCTGTAACTAGAGTCAAGTGAGACCAGTGTAAAACTTTTAATTTATTTGGGGGGCAGTGATTATTCTGACTTCTGAAATAGTTTCTTTAGGACTTGCAGTAATCAGAGAATTTCAGGAAAATTAGAAAATCTCCCAATTTTTAAAATTTGGATAATAGATTCATTGTTCTGGTGGCTAGCTGAAATGATGAGACACTGCCTAACTGCTTCTCAGTTTTCATGTATGAACTGACTCAGCAATGATGTATTCTTTTAAACTGAAACAGAGAAGCCTAAGATTGAGTTTTGTTATTGCTTTTACCTTCTAGCTTAACTCTGAGTACCCAAGATGTTTCACAAGCATAGGTCTGTTCTGCCACAATGAATTAAGGGGAATTACTGCTGGAGCCTTTTTTTTTTTTTTTGGGGGGGGGGGGTGGGGGCAGAACAATAATTATGGCTCCACATGCCTGTTCTGCCTGAATGAGAGACTTTCCATCTGTTGAAATTACCATAAATACTGTGGTTGATATGAGACAGAACCTGGGACCTTGTAGTAGGTGACAGACTTTTTTCCACAATACCTTGTCAGCAAGTAAACCAGAGAACACTGGAACTACTCGAGAAAGTATGGCCCCTGCTTCAACAAACCTAGACACAGGATGGTTTCACAGCCTCTTTCTTGAAGAGGTGATGCATGGGTCTCTTTATGAGGCCTTCGTATTTTGTGCTCTGATGTGAGGGGTCAGGATGAGCAAATTCAAAATTCTGGCCCTGTATGTTTACTGCTATTAATTTAATATGTTAAGAAAGGGTGTTGCAACTGTCAAAATGAAAAATCATAATAATTTACTAGAGGATAGGTGTTTTGATGTGATTTAATAGCATTTGCATCCAATTACACTTGATGGGTCTTTTACTGCCTCATTCCAGTGCTGGAAAGGGAAAATATAAAACCTAGTTTCTGCAATTTAGTAACATTAGACTGTTTTCTAGAATAGTGTCTTTACAGAAGGCTGTGTACAGCTGCCATCTGGATGTGGAAGGCTGTGCCATTGTATCACAGTCCCCTGTCATAAAACCTAATTTAGGTCCATCGTATCATGTGCTAACTTCAGAAGAACTTTTTTTGGCTTCAAGGCTAACATATTGCAGTTAACCAGTTGTATATCTGGTGAAAACACATGGTCTGCTTATGCATATTTGATTATTGGTGATATTATCACAGTTAGCTGCAAGCAGTCACCAGGTAAGCTGGGGTGTTTCTACAGCAGCTGTCTCAGTGATGTCCCTATATACCATTCCTGCTGCAGTTATTTGAAGTTCATTTCAATCTCTGCAGCATTATAACTAAAGTAACTATATACTTTACATCTGCTGAGCTATGACAACTTAGTCTACATATTTCCATCTCCTTTTCTGTCTAGTAGCTATTAAAAAACTTCAGCAGCAGTGAATCTATAAAGAGAAAAAAAGTAGAGATACAAAAAGAAAACATGATTTGCCTAAGGTTATACAGTATGTCACAGCATTGATTTTCCACATTTTACATCCACAAGTTGCTTTGGACAAAATTTGGCTTTTGGGTAGTCAAATCCATTCATATCCAGATGCTGCATTTTTCTTGAATTACGTAAGGGAGTGGCTTGGAGACTATGTCAAATTCATCTGTTTCTTTAAATACTACCCTTGTTTCATGTAGGTAATTTTAAGCATCTGCATCTACAACTTGGCTGTTAATTGTCAGCTCTGTGTGTGCTTTACTTCATTACTTGGGTCACTTCATGTGCCTCTTTTTAATCTCAGTGAGGGGATAGAACATGTTCCTTGCTACTTGTTTCTGACAGTCACCATTCATTGCATTTCTTTGATAGCTGAAATCAAAAGCATTGTATGCACATCTGAAGTTAGTTAAGAAGCACCCACATATGGAAATTCCAGCCTTCTCGTCTCTGTCAACACTTTCTATAGTTTTTTGTAATGATAAATACTATGAACATTTTGAAAAAATGTGGGGAAAAACCTTGTGTCTCTGAGTCTACCCAAAGAAAGTCCCCTGTGTCTCCAGCAGTAGCTGGTGTTTTAGTCTGTGACTGAAATGCTCTATCAGAGGCAAGGAAGTTTCTGTATCTTCCAGAATTCATTAGCAACAGTTATATCATTATTTAAATTAGAATGGGAGGGGAATATAAACAAATATATATACAAAGTACATACTAAGATGTTTTGCTTCTTTGATGTAAACCTTCTGTACTTGTTCTTTTGAACTGTTTTTCCATACAGCCTTCCTTTGTGGAAGAAGATTCACAGTCTTTGTATTTTTGCAGGATCTTGCACACAAAATCCTGGTATGTGATTAAGAGTCATTTGCACCATACTAGTGTTATTTACATTAGCAGTTTGGACAAGATTATTATCTAATGCATAGTGCTCATATACACCACCGGGATCTTTGCATTGTTCTGTAATTGCTGACCTGCTGCACCATCTTTGGGGAGCCAGTGGACCTCAGTTTCACTGTTTCTACATTCTCTTTCTCCTTGACTTAAGTTAGTAAATAAACTGTTCTTTTACTGTTTTCCCAATGTGCAGCAAAAATTGGTCTCAGGCCTTGAATGGGCATTTTATCCTTTGCTATGTTTTGCCAGACAAAGATATTTGAAAGAATTGCACAGAATTTAATCCCTGTTCGCTTGCATTTAACAGCAGTGGTTCCTGTAACACTAAATTTCAAGCTTTCAAAATTTTGGGAAAGGAGAAACAACCTGTCTATTAAACTGAACTATAATTGCACAAAATATATTTGTGAAAAAAAATAATTCAGAATTCCTCTAGCTTTTATATTTGGCACAACTGTTATGCTCAGACTGTACACTTCATATAGAATGGTTATGAATATTTTTTTGTGAATGAGATTTCAGTAAATAGGTACTTTTGTAAGCAAAGGTACCTCATTCTGACACCCTTGTATTCACTGAATACCTGAAACATGCAGATAAAATTTGTGGGCCAGTTTTAAGGACTAGAATTTCAATTTCATTATGATCTTGCTGTATCAGCTCAGAAAATGTTAAGGCATAATGCCCTTAATGCTGGTGCAATTTTTTCAGCTTTTGCCTATTTCGTGATGAATTGAATTATTATCATATGTATATATATTTGTTTTACATGCATCTTAGGGACAATGTATATTTTAAAATAATTGTGTCAAGCAATTTTCATGTCAAATGCTTTAAGTTGTAATGAAATTAGAAAGCACAAAATATTTTGAACTCCTGTAACTGCAACAAAATCAAAACAGAAATGGAGCAAAATTGTCAGCCTTGTGTTTGTATAAGAATTCAGGTCAGATTTAGCCATAATATAATCCAAATGGGAATTCAATCTATTTCTTAGGTTATTTCTCCTGCTTCTCATATACCATGTTTTAAATTTGCCCTTGCCTTTATAAGAGACACTGATTGGGAATGTTGACTTAGGAGTTCTCTCATTTTAAACACTGTAGACAATAAAGACCAACACAGAGTATGTTGAATTTATGTCTAGACCACAAAAGATAAATAATATAGATATGCATATAATCATATTTTTCCTATTAACATGAAAAGGTGGTGAATGGTATGCAAATAACCTCTATTTTCTCCGAAGCAGATGTTAGTACATGCCTGGTAATATATGTCAGAAGATAGAATCTCATAGAGAAAGCTGCATACCTGCTTGGATCACGTGCAATAATAGCAAGTCGTAAGGCAAATGTGACTAAAAATCTCTGAATGTGATTCTGCATTGTTTCTTTCATGGCAGCACCAAAACAGGGGATAGAGAAATGTGACTGGATTGACTTCACCAGAACTGTCTACCTGTACAGCAGAATTCTTCAGGTTCTCAGTTTATCTTTTATTTATTTAACAGCCCATAGCTTCTATAACTACTATTTTGATTTTATTATTCTGTTGTCTTTGACATTCACAAAATTTGCAAAGGAGTGTAACCATATCCAGACTATTTCTAATGTCCCAGAGACCACATGTTCTGATATTGCCATAGAGTTATATTCAGCACACTTTGAATAATTACAAATGGAAACCCAGAACATCATATCTAGGAGACACTGTCATACCTGCAAACAGTCAAATATTTATTAAAATAATTGACAACTGGAAGTACTGTAAAGGTTATAGTTCATTATTGTTTAGATATCCTCTAATACCTGTGTATTTACTTGTGTATGAGTGTTCTGCAATAAATATGTAAAGGCATCTTTTAAAACAAAAAAACATTTTGTATGCTAAAGGATGTATTGTTCAGTGCAGAAAACAGGGGGCTTTTCCCCACAGTTTATTTGGATATACGCTGGGAAATATTTTCTATTTCCATGAAAAAAATGACATAGTCCTGCATATTGAATGATTTTTAAAAGTAATTAAATCTGTCATTTGTGAGTTGCATTGAATTTTTTCTGATTGCTCCCTGGTCAACCAAAAAAGTTTAAAATGTTGTTGTTCACCTTGAAAATTGCTGTCTCTACTTCAAAGGGAAGCTCTAACAATAATACATTTAATATTGCAAGGCACTTATATGATAATAGGACAAATCTTACTGATGGACAAGATTTTTCTTTGCCAAATGCCTTTCCTTAGGAAAGGAAATGATTGTTATGAAAAAAGGGCATAAAAAGGATAAAGGCCTCTAGAGACTCTAAAGTGAAAAGAATAATCAGAAAGAGGGTATTGCTTGAATCCAGAGAATTAAATCCTTTTCAGAGTAGGGTTAGTTGGAAACTCGTTTTTCTGATATTTCACAAAATCTCTGCTGAGACCTGGTGATGCAGCAAATGAATTTGTTTTATCAAAAGGCCAGCTCCCTGTAATGCATGTGACTCTAAGGTGGATTTGCTAATCTTTACCTAAACAAAGTATTTCTACTTAGTGTATTGATAATTGATTCGAATCCTTGTACAGGATAACCTACCTAATCTACTGTTTTACCTTGAGCTCTCTCAAAGAACTAATATGAATGTAGAGGTAGGAGGAATTGAGAACTGATCAGGTAAATTCTCCTACAATAATTCATCCTGCAAAATGGAGCAGCAGTGCCAGTCTCAGTTGACACTGAAAAAGGGTAAAAGGTAAATCCTTCTATGCTTTTAATGGTTCTTCTATCAGGGTCCAGGCAAAGTGTGGAGTTCTGCATGTGAAAGGGACAATAAGATAGGAAGAAGGCAAAGGGACAAGAAGAAATGGCATAATAATAATAATAATAATAATAATAATAATACACTGATTGGGACTAAAACCTACCATCATTTCCTCTACAAAATTTATGAATTACTCCCTAGTTTCAGTGTTCATTTAACTCTCAGTTTCCATATAATACGTGTGTATAGAGACAAGCTTCACTTTCTCCTTGAAATGTGAGAAGGCAAATGATTTTGTAACTGTGAATGCATACTATCTTTGGTTTCTGTGAAGATGTGAGTCTTTGGCCGTTTGTGTTTGTAAGAGGGGATCTTAATATTAATGAACTGGAAATAAAGAACTACTTATAGTCTCTGGATCCTCTAACACCAAGGTAGGATATTAGGTGTTTTACAGCCTGGGACTGCATGGTGGGTGGTCTTAAATTCTCCAAGCTGCACCACTATTCATTGACAGACTGAAGTCCATGCTTTCTTTTATTCAGATAATTGATAGAATAAATACATCACAGGTACATCCTGAACATTACTAAAAAATTTGAGAGATCTTTCATGAAGCTTAGGAGGAACACCAAGGCTCACATCATCATAAGAAATTAAATATTTTATCACTAGGTAAAGGAACAACATGGAAAGGAGTGTTAGAAGCTTAATAGAGTTGTTAACTAGAAGACAAGAAAACAGAACTGATGGAATTAGGTTTCTTCCAAACTATCGAACCTATTCCATCTATCACCGATGGACACAGATCTATTGGAACAAGTCCGGAGGAGGCCATGAAAATGATCAGAGGGCAGGAGGACCTCTTCTATGAGGATAGACAGAGAGCATTGGGATTGTTCAGCCTGGAGAAGAGAAGGGAGACCTTAGAGCACCTTCCAGTACCTAAAGAGCCTACAACTGTAGAGTGACTTTTTACAAGAGCTTGTAGAGATAGGACAAGGGAGAATGGCTTAAACTGAAAGAAGGCAGGTTTAGATTAGATATCAGGAAGAAATTCTTAACTGTGAGGGTGGTGAGGCACTGGAACATGTTGCCAGAGAAATTGTGGATGCCTCATCCATGGAAGTGTGCAAGGCTGGACTGGATTGGGCTCTGAGCAACTTCCAGTGCAAAGTGTCCCTGTCCATGGCAGCAGGATTGGAACGAGATGCCCTTTAAGGTCCCTTCCAACCCCAACCATTGCATGATATGATTCTATTTTTTCCGATCTGTTGCCAAAAGATTAGGAGTTAGACAGATGTTTTACATATTGAGGGTTATAGGCATGTGTTATTGCCTATGATCAATAGCTTCAATTTTCTTGGGTTTTGGAACTACTTTTCTCAGATATATTGTCTTTGATAACAATAGGACATTGAGGAGGAAATACCTGTTCAGAAAGGGAGAAGAGTAGAGCACAGTCAGCTTCATAGTAGTTGCATAGAGTACTTCGTACAGCTAGACTGTCTTGGAATTGGGAAAAGGGTCTTTAGGTGTCTCCTATATTAATTCAAACCTCTCATTACATTGTTTCTAAAGCAGCAATAGCAATGATATCTCTGTTTGTGGGCTATAACACTTCTAGCACATGGAATGTTCATTTTTTTGTGTGTTTCAGTGTGTGCATCTTTATCAAATTATTTAAAAGAACAGAAAATGAATAGGGTCCTTTTTTGTTGTTGTTTTTTTTTACCTGTGACTAAACTGGAAACAATTAGTGGCAGGACCAGCATTTGCAGCATTCTCATGAGTAGCTCTCCCGGAAACGAAAAGTACTTCACTTCCCGATAGCTCATCTTATATGACCGGAGAGAAAATCCAAGGATTACACCTGAAGAGAGGGAAAAGATATGACTATTTACTCTTTCAAAGCAGTTGTAACATCTAAACATGAATATCTATAAAGTACTTACTCAACACATCTGATTATAATTCGCCATTTTTATTTTGCCCCAGATTGCAGTCCTGATTTACTTTCTCTGATATCAACTACAGCTATGAGTAGTCCTACTGAAGCCATGAAGTCATTGTGGTTTATTTAGTGTTCCAGCAAAACACTCAAACCACATGCTGCTCACTCACTCCCCTGTCCCCTCCCTCCCCGTCCTCCATGTCAGGATGCAGAGCAGAATTGGAGGCACAAAATGCAAAGATCATGGGGTGAGATAAGAACAATTTACTGGAGACAGCAACGGAATAGTAAAACGAACAGTAACAGCAACAGCAACAATTTTAATAAAAAAGTGTACAAGAGGTGAACAATTCACACATGATTG
>JAWWTY010000088.1:61495733-61509882 GCA_035222235.1 Margarornis squamiger
GGCCTTTTCTTCTTGTTCTACTGCTGGTTACCTGGAGAAGAGGCTGACCCCACCTAGCTACACTCTCCCTTCAGGTGGTTGTAGAAAATGGCAAGGTCCCCGCTGAGCCTCCTCTTCTCCAGGCTGAACACCCCCAGCTCTCTCAGCTGTGCCTCATCAGGCTTGTGCTCCAGACCCTTCCCCAGATTTATTGCCTGTCTCTGGACATGCTCCAGCACCTCAGTTTCTGGCTCGTTGTAAGTTTTCTTAATGTTAGATTACCGAATTGTAATCAAAAATGGAATTAAATACAAAATCTGAAGGAAATGCACAGTAAATGAAAAGAACTGTGAGGATGGACAGAGGATATACAACAACTGATGTGACAATATGGATTATTTTATAGAGTTGGTAGTTACAAACCATCTGATTTTCTTTAAACAAGGCATGAAATAAAGTCACAATCTTTCTGCTACTGATCTGAAAGTCTATGTTGCAGTACAAATTATCACAATCCTTGCATTTATATCTGACTTTTTTGTCAGCCTCATAAACTTCTAGAAAATCTAAAGAATTTGTTTACTTCTCTTTAATTTTAGATTTCTTAGTATAGTTTTTAAATCCATTTTATTTTGATTCACCTAAAAATGTAAGTATTTTCTAAAATCGTTTTTTTATTTGATGTCATAATCCCTGGAAACTTTTAGACACCTGGTTATTTCAAGGAACTGTGTGAGAAGTTTAAGCCAAATGAATGAAAGTTTCAGGAATTCATAAACTGAACATGCCATCTTCAGCCACACCTTCATTGTGGCCAACCCCAAGGCATTTCAGTGCCAATGACAGCTCATTCCAGCTTTACAAGAGCTAGAGTGCAGGTGAGGATCTAACAATGTTAAACATTCACTCAGCATACAAAACATTGGCACCTTGCTCATGATTTTGTGCTGCTTTGCAGTCACCGTAGCAATTACAATTCACGCCTACTGAAATATAGAAAGGATTGGCAAGAACTAATACTAGTTTATTTCACGATGAAAAGTTTTTCAGTCCCCTTTGGTGTTCAACGCCACAGTTTCTTTGTGTCTTTGAGATGACCACTGTTTCAGCTGTAACATATTTGCTGATAGCAGGATGGCCATACTACAATGGCATCCAGAGAATTTTCTTGTAAAATCTCTGAGAAACCACTTCCTAAGTGTCTTGTGCAGTTACTGCCCTGCATTTCACCCAGGATAGCCTTCAAATTTGATTTGCAAGAAGCAGTATTACATAAATAAATTCCAGAGAGAATTTTGAGAATCCCAACTGCCTCTTCACAAGCTGTATGAAGAGAGCAGTGAATGGATGTTTCTCTGGACCCTTATATGACCACTCAGACGTACTACTTTCAAGCATCACTTTGCAATTTGACAATTTAGAGCAAATAGAGGCACATATTTAGCACACTTTGCATTCTTACTGCATATATGACAGCTGCTCTGTTCAAAATGCTTGTGATTCACAAAGTAGCCAAGTTTATTGCTGCTACTCTCTGCCATGTATGTCAGTCCAACAATCAGTGCTGTTTCGTTTCAGTAACACCAGAGTGAATGGTAAGAAATGTGGATTGTGATAATATATGAACATAATTTTACTTTGCAAGTAACTGGTAAACTGGAGTAGTGCTCATACTGAACAGTCTGTCTTTTATGACTGGCTTCTCAATAGCTGAATTAAAGTTCTTTGTATTTCTATTCTTTTTTCTACCTTCTGAAAAGAATAATCTCTTTTGAAGTTTTAAGTGTTAGTCTTAGTTTTATGGTGTCTGCTTATGGAGCTTTTTTCCCCAAAAATAATAACTATTTTATAGGTCAAAAATAAATAAGTTTTTGATTAACAAATTTTTCAGAATATTACTTAGGAAGGTTTTGTCACTCAGTGAGAAATCAATTGTGCTAGTCAGGTTCTTTAGGAGAGCACTGGGACAGAGTGAGCCCCTGAGTTCAGCCTAAAAAGAATTAATTTCTTCTTAGTTGTACCCAAACTATCTTGATTTTCTTGCATTTATCTTATTCCTTTTTAGGTAACACATTTCTCTCTTCATGTTTTAACATACTCTCTCACCTAAAACTTTAGTCCCACAGCTGTTTCTCCTTTAGTGATGGATTTTTGCTTTGTTCTCATGCAAATTTTACGAAGGCTGCCTTAGGCATTGTCTCAGTGTTCAATGTCAATGTATAATGGGGTCAAATACCCTTCCCTGGGTATGTCAGCTTCAGCTTTAAGTGGATACAGAGGATCTGTCAAAAGCAGAAAAGATGTTGCTTCAACACATAAGAGGCTGTTCTTTCTGTGGACATTATCCAGGATTTTTCCTACCTGTGTAATACAGACTTGCAACTCTTAGGTCTCATTTTAAACTATTGTTTCAGACAATAGTGTTGCAGAGAGGATAATCTGATTCTCTGCAAAACTTTTCCCTGTTCAGATATTGTAAGGATTTGGTGAATCATGAAGGATCACTTGCAAGCTTTATTAAACATTTTGCTTTCTTTCAGGGACAAGGGGCATTGGCCATGCCTTTATCTCTCCTGTGCTTCAACTAGATTTTTTTTTTTAAAGACATTGGAAAGATTTGGAATCTTCCATATGGTTCATGCTGTTGCAGAACAGATGTTGTATGGGCCTATCCACATTTCACATCTATTGTGAGATTGCTAGCAATTACAGAAGCCTCATTTCAATGGCACAGGCAGTCCTGTATTCTCTTCAGTGAACAGGTAGCCAGAAAACAGAACTGGAGCCATCTCTGTCCCCCCTGAATGTCCTGGTGGACAATGGCAACATATAACTCTGGCAGTGTAGAGGGTTTTAGCTAGCAAATTGGAGCTATAATGCCTTAGTAACCATGCAGAAACTGCTTTTTATAGTATTTGCTTCACAACCTACCTCTGCTTCACTGAGCCCCTCAATTAAAACAGCATTTCTTTGTGACCAGCTTCGGAGGATCTTTGCTCAGCAGCTCTCTGTGTCTCAGTCTTTCCTTCAGTACACGTTCAGAATCCATAGGAGATTCTTTGGCATTTAGGAGTCCTGCCAGTGTAAAGTCTGGACTCCAGTGGCATTTTTTGGAAAATGGGAGGTAAGTAGCAGAGAATCAAGACAGTCTGATAAAGGAAGGGTATCTGAAAGGAAGGCATTTTGGGGACAGGATGATGATTCCAAGGAGCGTGGGAGAGAGGGCACTGCCTGAGATTTTGCCAGTAATTTGGCTAGCACTTCAAAGACTTCCTGCAGATTTTCCATGAGCCACCATGTTCCCTAGCCTACCTTAAATTGCTCCTGGTCATCGTGACGTTCTGAATTTACCAGTGGCCAATTTCCCAAATAAGGTTCACATAATTGTTCTCATCTACTGGGTCTTGACAAGATTGACTGCAGAAAACTAATTTAATATCTCTTAAGTGTACCAGAAGAATTTTGAAAACCTGCATCATAACTCACTTATTGACTCTGCTTTTCTCAAAGTTTCTCAAAGGGCTTGAAAGAAATCGAAATTTCACTAAAAATAGGAACAATGATTATAACAATGTGCTACACAGACCCGGCCTATACAGAAGGTGAGGAGCAGAAGGACCTTCCATGAGGTTTTTTAGGAAATCAAGAACAGAGCTAAGTAATTCTCAACATGAGTTATAACTTTTCAGATCTTTATCAACAGGTTTTTAAACGATTAGTTGACTTGGTACTGCAGCAGCCAACAAATTCAGTTTAGAATCAGAGTAACAGCAGAAAATAGTGTAAATGGCTGTATTTCATCTTCTTATGCGAATGCCAGAAACATTCTACTCTGTCTGCAAAATATTTCTATGCAACACCAAGAATTGCATGTTGCAGCTACCCGCCTCATAACAAAGTGCAAGTTTCCACAGATACAAACTCAAGTGCCTATTATAAACCACAGTCCTGAAACTGAGCAAAGATCCTATGCACTTAACCTCTACCAGCATCAATCCTGTTCACCAAAGAAATAGGAAATACTCTGTTAAAAAAGGATTTATCATGCCAATTCCTTGATAAAAGAGATGTGAAAAAGTGTCTCTGAAGAAATGATCTCTCTAAACTAGAATTTTGCTTTTCCTGAGATTGGACTCTATGGATGATGGACTGACAGCCCTAGAAACTGTCATCTGTCTATTTAGATTATGCAGCACTAAGCATAATTTCTTGTAAATGATTCAACCCAGGCCTGACTACAGTTTGGTTTCCATCTAGACTCCTATCCAAGCATCTCTAATGAGACAGGCAGTAGTGCTAATTGGTGGGTTAGTTCTGCAATGTTGATTACTGTCTGGTAGGAAAGGATCAAGCCCACCATCTGATTTTCCACAGATCACCAAACAACTGAGTGATGATAATAACTTAGTCCTTGCCAAACTGGACAGATGGAGTTCAACTGAGTGTTTTCCAAACTCTTTAGCCAACCATTGCCTCCTTCTGAATACTTCCACAACAGCAAAAAACTCTCAAAAGCCCCAAATCTTACCTTTTTATGAGCTATTAACCATGAACTTACTGTTCTAATCATACATAGATACTGCAAAACTTCACCACAAATAACAAATGTGAGAAAAATTTTGAGCATTCCATCATAGTAAGGAGAAGACTTCTTTTCCTTGTGTTATGCTGGATATGTCTATACATTAATGAGCAGAATTGGAGCAGCCAGCTCTACCTAGGCTGCACATTTTCATTAGTTCTCCAGCTGTGTTCCAGACCTCTTGATGCTTTGCCATTGCTGTAGGTGGTAGTGGAGCTGTGGACAGACTGTCTTTAGTCATCTAAAGCTAATTGGAACATGTAATAACAGCAAATACACTTATCCAGTCTATATTTCATTTCACACATTGACAAATCCATGGGAGCCACACAGATGGTAGAGAACAGTGAAAAATTGCAAAAGCATGTTGGTCATATGCAGCATAGAAAGGTGGCAACTGTGTTCTTTGAGGCTGGACAGTGTTTCAAAACATGCTAATTTTGTACTGCCTTTCCTGACCACTGTAGATAAAATGCCTAATTTTTTAAGTGCTGATATTAATGGGCCTTTTACACTGAGAAAATTGTTAGTTAGGAATTAAAAACACTTATGATCAAATACTGTTGATATGGAAGACTGGCATTACTGTTACAGCAACAAAGCACTTTATTTTACCAATAGGCAAATTAATATAAATGTCTCCCAGAAAAAGACCATCATACCTGAAATTAAAATGACACTGCAGATGTGGCATCAAACAACAATAATGGTAAAGCCCTAGAATTTCAATTCCTAAAAGAGTTGTAGAAACACAGCAAGCAGATATACTTAGATCAGCATTATGAAGGACACTGGGGCCTACGTAAGCATAGGATATATACCCTTATATTTAGGTACTAACTTTAGCTTTTTCATCATTGGCAGCAGATGTACAATTTTTTATTTTAAACTAGTGAGAAAATAAAAGTGGAAGCAATACATTAAAGCCATAGAGATCTTGCTCACCCTGTAAAGAATGGTTATTTCATGGAACATATAGAGCCATTCAGAAAATCCGTAGAGAAAAATTACCAAAAGTCATCATGTAATCATATAAAGGAAAATTAGTTTTAAAAATTGCATGTTTTTCTCAGAAGATCCTCTTTCTAATGTTAATTTGAAAGTATGTAGCAATATATTAAATTTACATTTTGGTGCATTCCAAATCTAAATGCTGTTTGATGTTCTGGATTCCTCTCCATATACTCTTAAAAGGCATTTAATCAGGTGCTATCTTTCACTCCTTTGAATGAGTACCATTGCCATTGTTACCTCAATTAGATCTGAAAGATACATGTGTGAGATTGTGAGTGACTGAGAGAATAAACTTGTACTCAGGTTTGATTGTTTTGCATTTAGTGCTTAGGTTTACATTTGTCAAGGGAAAACTGAAAAGACTGAGGCTCTATCACACACCTTTGCTTAGAAATGTCTTTTCATTTAATTAATTGAGAATTTTTGTTTGCATTGCAAGGTGTTAATTCTTTGACAGGTAAGGTAAATAAAGTTACATTCTGAGAATATTGCTGTAAATTACTTTGGTAGAAAAAGATATAATTGAAAGCATTTAAATCAGCTATTTTATCTGATTCTTTAAGAGAATAATCCATAAAGCAGCTGTTTGGGATTTTTTTCCCATCAAAATTCTTCATAGAAATAACAAGAATAATTAAATGGGTCTTCCTTAGACTTCAAAATGCAGCTGTCAAAGCCAAAACTCTCCAAGACAGAACATTCTTATCAGTGCAGAAGAATTTGGGAACACATTTGAAATGCAAATCACCCAGGCACATCGTCATTGTCAAATGCATTGGGGAACAGAATATTCCTATTGAACACGTTACTCACCAAGAATCACAGCAACAACGGTGAAGAGCACAAAGGCATTCCTCATTAAATAACTTTTAACATCGTCCTTTGTTATGCTCTGCACTTTTTTTTTTGCCAAAAGCGTACGTTTCCGGACTCCTTGTTGAATGCGTTCCATCCTACTTCCAGGTTTTGGATCTTCTCCGTTTCCTTTAGTCATCTATCTTGCAGAAAGTTTTCTTTTATAATTAACTTCTGTCAATATCCTTTCAGAAAAGTGGAAGAATCTTTGAAGTGAGAGGTACTGGAGTAACCTGCAAGACAAGAAATATCAAGCATTGCAGTAAGATTTTAGAGGACTGATTAGCCTTATGTTTACATGGAAGCAAGTATTTTTCATGTTTCAGTAAAACTTGTATTGTTTGTAATATCTAAGCTGTTGATTGCAGTGTTTGATACAATCAGATACATGTCTCATGTCTTTAGAAATTAACCTGAATTGCTGTCATGCTGTAAACCCCAGGAGTAACTTCTTTTGCTTAGCATTTGCTGGTAATGTACTAATGTAAAATCAGTACAACTTGTAGAAACTTAAGGTGTTGTAATGTTTAAAACTATCTTTCAGACTTGCTTTTAACCTCCTTATCAGGTCCTTGTTATTCGGAAAAAAAAATCTAGCTCACCTTCACATTAACTATTGGAGAGAAATATTTTGCTCAAACTGGTACATTTAAAATGTTCTGCATTTCAGATGTTTTTAAATGGTTTATTGCATTGGCTCAGTTCCTCCTTTTCACGTGGCAAAAGGCAGCAGGAATAGTTTATTTATCCCTCAACAACTATTTAGAAGATATGACTTTGACATTTTTATGTTAATAACATTCATCTTTTAACTGTATAAACTACTGCGAGCACATCTGTAAAACATCAGAAGAAATATCCCACTTAACTTGTTGCTTCAGACTCGCATTGCAGAGTAACGCTTAGCTTGGCCTGATAGCAATTACGGGCATATATCACAGAATCAGAGACTGTACTGAGTTAGAAGGGACCCATCAGGATCAGTGAATCCAAATCCTGGCCCTGTGCAGGACAACCCAAGAATCACACAATGTCTGATTTTAAGAAATCACACAGATCATCAACCTTAAAAAGTTTTAGTATTGAAAGTTTTTTATTAAGACATTATTTTTTGTTTTAAATTGTGGGTGGCTGCTGGGTATGAATTTGTTTAATAATGGGGCATGCTCAAAGGTATTTGCCACACTGAGAATCCCATTTTCTGAAGTCTTAGTTAAAACACTGGCATGCTTTTAAGAAGAAATTAAAAAATAATAAATGGATAGAGTTAGGTGCTTCTGCTGGAATATCTCTCCATTTATAAGCAGTTCAACTCTAATGTTTTACTTTTAATAAATCAAGTGTGCCTAAATGCATTTTCTTTTTCCTAAGGGAGCACTTAGAATATAAATACACAGGGGTTTCAACCTGCATGTTTTAAACGAAATTTCATGCTGTAAGTTTATTTTGATGGGATTTGATCGGTGCTGCTACCATGTGTTTCAGGATCGGCACTTTAATGCAATATCCTTCCTGAATTTTAACAGCATACTATAAGCATTGCCCCTTTAAAGAGTGGAAACATTCTGGGACTGAGCTAGATATTTAAATCAGTCAGTATTCTACCTTGGACACGACTACTGTGTGCAAGCAGGATTTATTTTTTTTTTTCAGAACAATTAGTGAAAGTATTTTGTAAAAATAAATACATAAATAAAAGAAAATAATAATAATAATGATAAAAATTCTTCACAGCCTCTTTTCTTTCCAGGACGTTTAACGCAGCTAATCTGTCCTGCGCAACTTACATCAAAATCAAAAAAAAGAATACGAGTACAGCCAAAAGGGTCATTACAATGAGTGAGATACAAAGGCAGAGAGCGAAAAAACTCCAGCGTTCCCGCGGAAAGGCGCAGTGAGGGGAAGGTGGGCTCACCTTGTGGGACCCGCGGTCCGTGCCGGGCGAGCGCGGCGGTGCCGGAGGGCGCGGGGGCTGCGCGGCGGAGACCACGGAGCTGCGGGGCGGCACTGACAATCCGCATGTGCTCAGGAGCTCGCCAACCTACTATCACTGTAACTTAAGGAAAGGGGAGGAGACTGTGAGCACAGCGCTGGGGGAAAAAAAAAAAAAAACCCTAAACAAAAAAAAAACCCCAAACCAACCGCAAAAAACCAACCCACACCAAACCACACATCAGCAGAGAGGGGGGAAAAGCGGAGCTTCTGGAATATTGATTAGTCTTGGCACAGTGAAAGCAGGGTCACTTTCTTTGTTTTTCCCTTTTAGACCACTTTCACGCTTTGTCAGTTCAGCTTCGTTAGAAATGCAAAATCAGGATCCGGGAAGAATTGAAGGATCGCACACACACAGAGCAGGGGAGGCTGGAGCGCTTCTTCATTAGGCATTCCAGACGGGATATCTGAAAAGCCTAAACATAATTATATAACACCATTCCTGTGGGTTTTGAAATAAATGATAAATTATACGAGCACGCTACTTTTTTCTAAAAAAAGGCACAGTGTGAGGCTATCATGTATTTTCTAATTCTTAAGGACAGCTACTCAAGATCTATTCTTTCCAGGGTGGTGAACCAGACCTCTTTCAGAAGCAACCGGAGCATTATCAAGGATAGTGAAAAACATAATCTGCTACAATTCTTTGTATGTTTCTTGTAAGTACTCAAAGCACACGAGAAGACCTGCCTCTTCTTTGGGTATTTAAACTCACTGGTAGCAAGCCCCCATTCAGCCAGTTTCAATATCAGAGAATGAATGACAAAGGGAAAAGCATAAAACATCCACTTTTGAGAAATAAATGGCCTTCAGTTTTTCTAGGATTTCAAAGTGTGTACTGTTGAAAAGATACTTGCTGGTGGAAGCCAGGGGAATTCCCAAAGAACTTTCCTTTTTAGAGGAACTCTTTCCTTTTAAATGTTGATAAATGTAGGTTAAAATATTCCATAATTATATTTCAGTGGATCTTTCATGAGATTTTAAGTGTATTTCCTTATAAGACAAACACTGTAAATTGGAAGGTATACGAATTTATGACAAATACATAATTCACCTATCTATATTAATCTATAAAGGTTTGTTTTCAGATGATGTTGACTTTTGAATTCTTTTCCTGAGAAGTCTTTTAAAGTGTACAGAAAATCACATATGTACTAGATACCCAAAGAACAATTAGGTGAAAAATAAACTTAAGAGCAGATTTACTTCCACACAGTCACAGTAATGGTTTTTCTAAAGTGTTTTCTAATTTGAATGTGATTCAAATAACAATATAAAGAAAAATAATCTTACAATTATTCCAAACTTGCTCATGATTAACATAGATTAGAGATTTAACTGTGTATCATGGAATCTTGATCTTTGGAATCTAACTTAAGGAAAAAAGTAAGCACGTAAATCAACATACTAATTGACTTTTAAAAAAATCAAGTAAATATGTTGACACATTGTGTTGCAAACACAGAAACACATGCTGTATTTTCTTGCACCTGGCAGGTGAAGTGCCTATCTCTTTCTTTTATTTTTCATTTGTATTAATTTTTTTTAAAGTGCAGTTTTTAAATACTTTCACCATTTTGTCTGTAGTTGGGAACTGACCTTTTAACTAACCTTTGGACTTTAGTGATCTTCTTGTTTGGTCTTTCTTTTTGGAGTATGGCATGCTTTCTGCAAAACCTCCCAGATAAGTTCTGCCCTCTGTTCATATGAATGGTAATGATCCGCTTGCCATAATGGTACAGGGGTCAGGCCCCAAATGAGGTGATCCAAAAACATGTCACAATTTAACACTCTCATTAATAATAGAGTCTATGAGCAGTGAGGATAATCCTGTGAGAGGATCAGCTATTCAGTGAGGAAAAATGAAAATAGACAACAATCAGTCGTACAGCTCATCTTAACTTCAGTAGTGATACTTTTATTAGCTGTCAGTGGACAACAGATCTTATTACACAGTGCACAGAAAAACAGACTATTAAGAGCTCTCATGGTAATAAATTCAAAAGTTGTTGTCTTTTTTTCTCTCTCCTTCTTCTCCTGACATTAATTTCTTTTATTCATTATAACTGATGGTGATATAGGGAAATTATACTATATCAAGGCTATTATCCTTTATATTGTAAAACCCTGTATATTTTAGATATCCCTGGATAGCAAAAAAAAATCAGTCAAAAGAGATCATAGTACAATGTCACCCTGCAACACACATAATTAAAATGCACTGGAATTTTGTTTTACATATACAATAGATTTAACAGATTTGGTATGTAGCATTTAATACTAGGACTAAGACAAATTTCAAATGTTATTGGTGCTTCTATCTATAGTATTTTCAGTATTATTGATTTCTAGGCAGAGCAAGCTAAAAGTTACTAGGCACTTTGTAGTGCCTGTTTGATCAGCTAAGAATATAAAAGAATATAAATAATAATATTATATAACATCTAATATATAAGAATATATAAAAGAATATAAAAATTACCAATTACATTGGTAATTTTTTACGAAACACAGAGCAGCACTCATGGGTACAACCACCAATTTCACATAGATAAAATAATTTCTGCATACTTTAGGGTGGGTATTTTTTATTTTGGTTTGGTTTGGGGTTTTGTTTTTGTGTTTGGCTGGTTTTTTTATCTGTTTGTTCTCATAAAAATTGACCTAAGGCCTGGATGAGCCTCTCTATATTGTCATACTTTCTCAGCACGCTAATTTATGCTTTGGGTTCCAGTTTCAGCCCTGCTTTGACAATACACCAGGTGGCTTGCAATGCAGGGAAACACAGGTATAGGGCAAGGACTGGCATTAACCTGATCCTCATCCTCCCCGGCAGCTTGGGTTCAGCCAGCTGAAATCATGTGCTGTGGCAAACCCAAGCCCTGTTTGGTTGTGGCTGACAAAGTCCGTCAGTAAATGCACTTTGCATGTCGGCAAAGCATCTGAGTGCCTTTGTAAAACAAGTAAAGGTATTAGAGTGGAAGCTGCTGTTCAAACATAAAGTATTGTTATTTTCAGCTGACAAGAGCTATCAAACAAAAACCCTGGGAAGTCAGTTGTAGTAAATGCAAGAAGTGGAAATGAAGCAACAAACTGTACAACCATTTCATTTTCCAGATAGCAATAAATACTGTGTGAGAGTGCATGGATCCCAGCTGAAATAAGCTTTTTAACATTAACATTTAACATTTATAACACCAAGGCATCACATTAATAAATCAGCACTATAAATTAATACAGGCTGAACCTTCGAAGTTTTGGAGTTTTAGGTAGTAGCTCAGTGAAGTATTGTTGATATCACAATGGTAAAACTGGAACAAAATTCTTATGAAAGAATATGATTATTCATGGTAAATGGCATGTCAGTATGTCCCCACACTTCAGTGAAGTTGGACAAAATGAGAAAATATATGATTCCCTTGCAAGCTCCAATCCAGCTTAGACTGGATTACACACTGTTGTATCAGTGAAGAAACTGAATCTCTAAGAGGTCAAATTTAGTCCACAAAACTTAGCTAATATTTGGCAGAGCTAAGATCCCAGTCTTAGGCTCCTGAATATTTCCACAGGACCATGGCATATTTTTTGTCCTGAGATACTTGATTGCCTCTTGCTCTTTTGAGCATGCTAAAATGAGTATGAGAAATAGAGGTTTGTTTTCTGTTTCTTTTCAAATATGTTTATAAGCAGGGGATTTGATGAATACATCCATTTTGGCCAGCTGAATGTGAAAAATATACCTTATTTTTATTGAGATTTGTTGTAGAGAAAGTTATTATATTGCTTTTGAAGACAGTGGGAGGACATAGTATGCTGTAGTTTATATACTTGCATGTGCACTACAAACATCAAAGAAGACATAGGTTGTATTCTGTTAGCAAATATGGAGGGCTGCAGGAAGAGATCTGCAGATCCAAAGACGGTTCTGCATACACAACATTTGCAGAATATACACTGCAGCAGTGTTATGTTGGGTCACTTCTGTCATTGTTTTGTGGCCCAAACACGTTTTAATGCTTAGAATGTATGATCTGGTTTTATTTCTCCTAAGGGAATCCAGTTCACAACTTCTAGGATCACTCCATGAATTTAATCACAGCATGTTGCTCATGGTCGCTCTTAGGAGGAAGCTTCCTCTACTGGTTATGCTTCTCTTTGATAGGTTGCAAAGAATTGGTTAAGCTCAGTTATAAAAAAAAAACCTCATAAAATGTTCTTTTGATAGTAAAGATTAAATGTTTTAAGAAAATGCTACTATTCCATTCAAAGAACATTTCAAAAGCAAAGTGACTTGCCTAAGATTAGTCTGAGCGATGAGTAGTACTGGACAATCAAATCAGTGGCACTTAAATTTTCAGCGATCTATGTTTCTATTTAGTGTCCCATTGCAGTCTTAACATTGCTCACTCAAGCCAGCCAACAAATCCTCTTGGTTGCTTCTATTCTTACATTTCGAGGCCTTGAGCTGTGAGAATAAATGTGATTTTATGCTTTTGAACTCTGTCAGTTGGCTGTCGGAAGTTACACACAAAAACTCGGCATTCCTTTTCTGCTCTGTGAAAATTCCCAGCAGAGAAACACGAACCTCTAGTATCTCCACTCAGCATCATGGGCTGTCTGGGCCTTAACACACACTGTATGTCTGACTGCAGCTGAATAGACAACCTTGTTTCCTTTCAGCACAGGGAGTCAGATCACCACTCACTCTTGGGAGAAGGGGGAAGGGAAATGAAGTTATACTAGCAGAGGATGTGGCTCGTGAACTTTTCCCCTAACTGTCTTATCAAGGATGTGAATGTCTGTATGTACAATGGGGCAATTCTCACCAAAGAATAGGCAAGGTTGTCTAGGAAGGATGGGGGTTAGGATGGGACTGTGTCATTGTAAGAAATCTAATGGTATCGTGTGGGTAGCTGATATCATTTCAGATGCAAACGGCTGTATAGTATGGCTTCACTGGCTTTCCCACAGCCAGTGGCAACCACTGAAATGGGCACCGAGGGAGAGACAGGTTCATTTGAAAAGTTAATACAGCATTGTGGCCAGTTACAAAAGAGCATGGCACTGGAGCCAGAAATTTGCTACCCCCTGTCGCTTAGGTCCCTCTTGGTTTCCTCTTCCTTTTTTTTTTTAAAACCTTTTCTTGCATCAGCTGTTTAACTTCAGTAGCCTGTGAATTGACAGAGCTGCAGAGAGTGCCTCGGGGAAGCTCTGGCTGACAGTACACACTGTCATGGGTACTTTAAATCATAACCTCCAATCCCTGCCTGTCACGGTGGCAACAAAGCAATGATCCCACATAGGTCCTGCTTTGGGATAATAGCATCATTTGTGGGTGTTCCACTTGCTGAACTGTTTTCTGTCTTAATTCGCAGACTGGTTGTTGAAGAAGCCCATTTCTTGGATCTTCTTTTATTGTTTATACTGGCTATCCTTTAAACAGCATACAGGTTTCTGCAGGCTTAACACTGGCACATGTGCTGGTCCATACAGATATGGTCTCAGATTACTTTTACCTTTGTCAGTTCGTTTTTTTTTTCCCCTTGACACAATCTCCTTACACAAAGTGAAGGCAGATGAGTGAGAAACATGACTATAGAGAAATACACACTTCTGAATTAGAATATGATATTATCTGCATAAAGTACATTTCATAAAACATTTACTTTCACTTGACATCTTTGTCCGTAGTTATTTTTATAATGAAACAATGGCTTATTGGCTGTT
>JAWWTY010000088.1:61509910-61553646 GCA_035222235.1 Margarornis squamiger
ATCACTCATTTGTATCAAGTTCATTTAAGGAAACTAATTTTTTTGGAGCAGCAAGCTAACGTGACTCTTTAAATAGACATTTACGGCTATGGAATCATAATTACTGCAATCAAGACACACAAAAATCTTTTGTAAAAATAATTATAATTTAAAAGCATGCAGCTCAAAGTTGCTCCTATAATAGTGACTATAATAGCAACTGTTTAGCATTCAGACTTTTTTTGGCAGGAGAGCTTTGCATTGTTTATTGTGAGAAAGAAACAGGCTCTGAGAAAATATGCAAATTTTCAGCAAAAGAAAAAGCAGCAGCATCAGGTTTGCAAAACAGAGTGGCAGAAAGTCTTTTTGTTTCTACCTCTTTAGTCCACACAGGATAGGAGGATTTAAAGTAATTAGGTTCTTTTGGACACTCTCTGTTTAATATACCATGGAAGATCTGAGAATATCTGTTTCATAGTATCTGTGGCATCCAGATACTCAGGCTGTGTTGTGGTCAGCATTTATTTTCTTGCTGTGTTTTTCATTGTGAAATTCCATTCTCTGTTGGGATCCAGAGTTCACAGAACTCATTGGTAATCGGAAATTTGCTTAAAATAGAAACTGTCCTTTAATATTTATTACTTATTGTTCTTCTTGAAAAGTGTTCAAATGCCTGTCTTCATATCTATAGGAAAAATAATCATTAGATAGGGTGAACAATTATGTCTCAAAGGAAAGATGAAATATCACTGGTGTGATATATTGCCTCAATTCACTCAGTTTCTGAGAGGATATGAATATTAATGTCATACAAAAGAATTCAGATAATTGTAATTAAGATTTATTAAAAATCAAGAAAAAACACACACTGAGTCCACATTTTAAAACTGCCTTTCTGTAACAGGACAAAGGATTGCTACACTGTACATTGTCTTTATTTAAATTTCTGTGTCCTACAATGAAAGGTCTTCTGGCATACATTTTAAATGCATCTACAGAAAGAAAACAAACAGTAGTCTTTTCATTGAGATGAGAAATTGTTGAAAGAGATTTGTAAATCTAATATTTCATCCATATCTTATCCCCCATTTAAGAATTCGTTATACAATACATACCAGGTTTGATTTTTCATGCAGTCACTTCCTCCATCCATTTTGCTTCCTTCTAAACTGAAAAGTTCTAAAAGTTAACTTGATGTCCTTGTCCCCATTTGTCCTCTTTTTCTAGGTACACCATCCCTGTGTTTTTGCAGGTTCACTGCTCTACTTATCCCTTTACTTCCATTAACTTTATCTCTGTTTTAACTCCTGAACTCACCACTGCTTTCTTTTGAGTCAGAGAAAAGTGATTCGGGATAGTTCTTTTTTTCATTTGAAATGGTGAATGCAAGTTCTGAGGATTATTTTTAGACCTTGGCCTTATTTGATTCTTAGACACCTATTCCAAACCATCCCTTATTTTATGAGCTTTATCTGTGTAGTCTGTAATACTCCTTTTGTCTTTGTTCTCTTGTGCTATCTTCTCCCTTTCATTGTCCTGCTATTTTGTTCTTTTGCTTTAAATCACTCTATCTTTTTCACATTTAGCTTTTACTTGTGTTATTATACCAACTCTCAGTGGTTTGGAAGATGGGATTGAAGGTCTTGCTCATACCAACATGTGTCCATGGGAGAGTTTGTATCACAAATGTGCAGCTGAGACTGTCTCTATAGATAGTGGGTGTGCACTTATGTTCTTCTGCTGAAAACTGGTTAGAAAGACCTCCCTCCTCCAACTAAGCAATGATAGAGAGTGTGAACAATGGAACAGATCTCCCTTTTAAACGACAAGGATGTCAACTCTTCCCCTCCAAAAAGGGATGTCTCTTCCGCCCACAGACTGCATGCAGAAAGGAAATTATTTTAATTAATTTGTTAAACCAAAGGGAATGTTGGAGTGAACAGCCAGATACCTTTCAAAACAAAAACATTTAACCCAAAATAAGGGGAAATAAGAGACAATACTTCTGAAGTGCTGCTTTATACAAGTCTTTCACATGGCTCCAAAAACGTCTGTATTTCTTCCAGTTATGTCTACCACCTAGTGTTAACTTCAGAATGGTGATGTATTGGGTGCTTTACTTAGCCACGCTGTGAATGGCTCCCATTCACCAGAAGTCCCAGCTCACTCCATATGCAGGCAAATCTCCCAGTGAAGACAATGGGAGTCCAGGTCCCCTGACTCACATTTTGCTCAGGCAAAACCCCCATTGTCCAGTGATTGCTTTGCTCAATGAGCAGTGATTCAGAAGTGCTGAATAGGAACCCAGTCAGCTGTGCTTTGATATTAATTTCCTGATGATTCATTAATTCAGTAAAATCATTATACATTTCTGTGTGGAATCACCCTGGGATTTTGGTTTAGCCCAAAAGTTAAAAACACATCACCTATGAGAATGTGCTATCTTGGGGAAAGTATCCCTAAAATAGCATTTTTTTCTGAGATCTGAATACTTCTTGAAAAGTATTTGTTATTCATGACTTCCTCTTAGCTCAGAAATATGAAAGTATTTAATTCTTTGATCAGGTTCCTGATAAATTATTAAAGAGAGAATTCTAGTAATTCAATAACAAAATGAGAGAGTAAAGTGAGAGATGAATGAAGTGAGATGATCACATTCAATTGCTTTTGTCATATTGTATTCAAACAGCTTAAAAGAAGCTATGTGAATTTTGTAAAATCACAAGCTATTGAAGTCTACAATGGTTCAGTAAGAAATGAGACTCAGAACTCCTCTTTACGAACAAAACATAGAACAGTTGAAATCTTGTTTGAACTGTAGGAATAATATTTTACTTTGATGGACATATGTGAATACCTTGAAAATCAAATTTCTTGCCTCAGATTAACATTTTTAATCTTCTATTTTCTCTACTTTATTGGTGACATGTAAAAATAAAACTTAACTTCTTTTTTCCTGATACCTAAAGGTTTTCATAATGTAGTGTAAAATAAGTGTGAAATGCTACTAATTTCACTTCCCAGTAACTTCACTGTTATGAATTGTACAACAACGTACTACAGAATCATGCTTTAAATAGATGTGAAGCATAAATTAATATATTTAATTTGTATTACCAGAAACTCCAGGGACCATCTCTAACAATGAGTCCCATCTTCTGTAGTTAACTCCCTGCTTTGTAAGATGTGGGAGCAGAGATCCAGCAAGTGCAGTTCTCTACCTACCATGGAACTTTCCTTGATTTGCATTAAAAATGTAGATACTTGGTACAAGCCCCTGAAAGCCTCAAAAATGACAGCATAGTGCAGTCATAAATAATAAAATTTGTGTTTTGAATGAATATATTAATGGACAATTCATTAAATAAGAATCTTTAGATATTCCTGGAAAGGTATTTTGCCCTGTAATGTGGTATGGAGATCATCTACGTGCCAGATTCCCATCACCAGTAGTTTTGCTTTCATTTGGATTCCTATACAAGATCAGTTTAGGCATAGTATTCTTTCCAGCCCAAATATTTGGTTTGTCAATTTTCTTCAGGTAGGCCTTACAAACTAATCTGACTAGGTGCACAAGAGATTTTGTAAATTCCTCTTGAAATTTTAGCTTTTAAAAGTTTTATTTCTACACTGCTTTCTAGAGGAGGGTTTTAGCTCTGGATTCCCAAACACTGTTAGACCCATTTACAGTTCTCTTCATTTTCTGAGTGCTCCAGATAAGAGTCCTGGACAAGGAACATTTTTAGTTCCTGCAGCAGGGCATCAGGTCATGATAATACAGATAAGAGTACTGGACAAGGAACATAATTACTTTCTGGAGTAGGACAGCAGGCCATGATAATACCCCCTCCCAGTCTCACCATCTCAGAACTATTCTCTTCATTCTGGTACTTTTAACACAGTACAATATAATAGGATATACATATACATCACAGATGAAGTCTCTGAGATTAAATAACAATCTTCAGGTAGTGAGATAATTTCTGTGACAACCTGTCTCTCTTTGTCTCTTTGTTTTCTTTTTTTTTTTTTTTAGAAGCACAAAATAAACTTTCAGTTATTTTTAGTTGTTTGATTATGACTTCCAGTAGATACCAAACTAACTCCGAGAGTTAGAATGCTCTGAGGTAACTTTTAGTCATCATAAAAAATAGCAGAAAGTGTCCATTCTGGTAGTATAGATGAATCAACATCTTTCTACACTGTGATGTGAAGATCCCTTGTAGATAAAACCTCATGATTTAAGCTGGCATTAGTGTAAGCCAGCATCTTTGACTGTGTTGAAAGTCACTTGTTTCAAAAAGGTGTTGCTGTGAAGGATCTTGTGAAAATTCTGCTTGGTAGCTGATTTTTATCTTGTTCAGAAGACATTCTGCAATCTGAGATAACACGCTAAGGTATGCACCAAGTGCTTTGGATATTTAAGAAAAGATCTTTTAAAAAGACTTTTACCCTCACAAATATTCTGCAGGTGGCCATTTGATCACATTACTTGCCAGGAACAGTCTACAGAAAGGAGGACTTCCCTGACATTTGCCTTTTAGGAGCCTGCAAAATTTGCAATTTTGTAGTAAGTGTTATACGTGGTTTTTCAATGAATCCTTGACCAACAAGGGAGATTACTGGACTTTAAGCTGAGCTGCAAAGTCATCTATAAATTGTTTAGAAACTTTTCTATTTCAAAAGTCCTTGTTGCTTTGTAACTCCAACCAAATCACATAAGGGATGAATAAGTATCAGAGACAGGTAACAATAAAAGATGGGAAGGTGCTGTTGGTAGTAGAAAGGTGGTCAGAGATGAAGGAAGATGACCCTTTGGAAGAGCTGTGGTCTTTGATGGTCTCAGCCATAGCATGTATAAATATTTCCAGAGAAGCAAAAGAGGGCTTTGCATGTTTACATGCAGCTCTTTAAGATTGTTAACACTTGAGTGAAATATCAGTGAAATCTTGATGCTGTCATAGAATGAGAATAAACCTCAATTTGAATACTCAAATAAGCAATATGTATTAATCTTAAAACTGTTCTCCTAGGATCTTTGAAGTCTTTCACTCTCTGGACAGGAGTGTTAGTTCTACCGCAGAGTAGAGAAAGCAGACACATTTTTACTTGGAATGAACCAGAGCAGCCAGACCTGAGGGGTTTACATCCTACTATACTAAAAATATCCTTCTATTCCTGAATTTGTTCACAAATAGCCTGGCCTTGCAGGCAGGAAAACATTAACTTCTCCCTGTAGGTACTTCAGCATTTTGACATTGTAAATTCTAATAAGATTGAAACAATTATGTTATTAGAAAACCTTAATATTGAAATACTTCTGCCATAGAAACTTTCAGAAAATTTTGGGAGAGACTGTTCCAAATAGCTAGAGCACCACTTTTAAAGCAGAAATTCTCCTGAGTTCAGAAAAGATTCCAAACCTTTCATTTCCAGTGTGTTAATCCATCACTGATTATATCACACACATGTGAAACTTGAGGGAGAAATCTCTCAGCTATGTTTTTGCAACCTCATTAATGTCATTATGCCTTTCCTCTCTATGCTTGCCTTTCCCTTTTGTTCACAAATGTGGTAATGAGAGAAATCTTCTTGGTATGAATGTACAATGACTTTGCATACTTCAAGTGGTTTTGTTTTCCTATTCTTCATTGTTTTCTTGATAAATCTGCACTTTGATCTTGAAGCTGCCTTAACCCTGGCACAACTCTCATTCTGGTGGCCCCTGGGGATTCTTTGTGAATGAAGAGTAAAAAATTGAGTGTCTGAGGACATGAAAGTGTGAGAATTGTGATTCAGATGAAGTATAGAAATTTACTGTTTTGGTCTCAGAAAACTTGCAGCCTCTGGACAAACTCAGAAAAAAAAGATTACATTTCACACAGCTTGCAGTAAGAGCTATGAGTTCCTTCCATGGGCTATTGTACAGAAATTTCATACAAAGTTTAAGTGCAAGTTTACTGAAAGAGTGAAACTGGATTGAAACAGTTATCCCAATATTTCTCATCATCATGATATCTTCTGTAAAAATTTAAAAATGGGACAATCAAAACAATTTCAGAAAAAAATTATTTTTCTCAAATCTGTTTTAAATTAAAGTTCTAATTAAATTGTAACAGTGAAAAGAGGTAATTCAGAGTATTAGAATTTCACAGACACTTTAAGGGAAATTCCATTCCTACAGAAGGCACTTTACCTGTAACCCACTCAGTGTCAAGGAATTGGTGATTGGAGTCTGGGAGAGTTGTTTTCCTTAAACAATGCACTACAAGGGTACACTTTCAATACTCTTTGATAACAGACAGTGATTTGAGATACCCCATAATGAGAAATAAAAACTGAAAAGGCAGTAAGAAAAAAAATAGACATTTTTAAACTAAATTTCTCCTTTTAGAATATTTTTCAACTTGAAAAAATATTC
The DNA here is from genome assembly GCA_035222235.1 of Margarornis squamiger. Classification (NCBI taxonomy): domain Eukaryota; kingdom Metazoa; phylum Chordata; class Aves; order Passeriformes; family Furnariidae; genus Margarornis; species Margarornis squamiger. Next base: position 61,516,311 of record JAWWTY010000088.1, read on the forward strand.
CCATCAGCTGTTGTGGATTTAGAAATGCCTAATTGTTGAAGAAAAAGCACCTCTTTATTCAGAGCATTTGCACTAGAATAATAAATATGGCTTGTACCTATGGCATGATATGGTCGTGCTGCTTCTTATTTTTCACTCCCTATTTGTGTTTACAAAGGTTAATATGTTGGCACAGTGGGAATCTTGTGTTTGCCCTCCAGCCATACACACTTCTGTGTCATACAGGCAGCCACACTGGGAGCTCCCTGGTACCCTGCCAAAACCCTCAATCCTGCAATCAAAAGCAATATTTTCTTCATGGACAAGAGGTAATTCAGTCTCTGTGCGTGTTTGGTTTGGTCCTAGTGTGATGAGCAATTTAGAAAATGCTCTTTGTATTGCATGGCGATTTCGTAACTCCATATGGACAGTGGAGTCAAAAAGCTCACAAGGATTTGTGTTCTAGGTACTTGCCATGGTGACTATGGTATCTGCAAATTCTGCATGTTCAAAAATCCGTGTTTGACTGTTCATATTGGGAGGTTTGTTTCCTGACTATAGGGACAGCTTATATTAGGCTGCAAGCAAGTACAGGGTCCTTGATGCAGCAAATTGTATTCACAGAGAGTGTAAGAGATGCGCTCAACGTACTTAGACATACAGGAAGAAAAAGAAGATAAGTGCCTTCATTTGTACATGGTGTCTGATGACAAACGTTGAAGAGCCTCGGCAGTCTAAGCTCAGCTTGATGATGCCTTGTTGGGATAGCCTGATAATAGAGGGAGATAAAGCATCTCTGGGAATCCAGATAGCACACAGGTCCCCAGGGCCTTTTGTGTCTCCTAAGCATAGAAATGACACAGCCTGTGCCCTGAAGGGCTTTCTGTCTGAAGACACAGAATAAGGCAGGTTGTACCAAGCAAATCAGTTTGCTGGGGAATTGGCTCTGCTGTCACTTTTGTAAGGAATGCACTCTCTGTCTTTTCATCTGAGTCTGGAGTTGGGGGAGGAAGTAGCTGGAATCAGGGATGGGAAACAGCCACAAAAACCTTTATAGCTGGAAATTTTCCAGGCGCTTGAGGCCTTACCGATGGATTTGGTGGAAGATAAATATATGTCTGAGTATTTACTGCAGTTTTAAGTGGCACATTCTTCAAACCACAGTATCACAATAGAAGGAATTTTAACTGTGTTTAGGATTTTGGTGATCAAGGAAAAAAGTAGGGAATATAAGATTCTCATAGGAGCAAGTATTTATGGTTTCATTACTTTCTCACTTTTATTTATTGTAGATTAGTCTGGATGCTCGCTGCTTTGCACTGTTAGGATTCATCCAGGAACTAAACACACATGTAAGTTTCCCACTGAAACCTGTGAATTTGACTCAGTTTGGCTGAAATATTTTAGGAGGTGCTTGCAGCAAAGCTCTGCTGGCAGGAGAGGAAGTGTGGTAAACACCACAAGGGGTGCACCAGTGAGTAGCCAAAGGTGAATACCACTTGTAGGGATCTGAGCTGACACAACTGCAGTCAATAAAAATGCATAGCCCATGTGTGCCTTAAAATAAATAAATTCTGCTACTATATGAACAGGTATGTCTTCCAGGCAGGGTTCAACATCTTCATATAATCATGTAGACCAAAAAGCTGGGAGGAATCTGGCTCGCATTTGTACTGTGCAAGGATTTAAATCATGTAGCTGTGCTGCTAGGGTTCAAAATGTATCTCTTTTCTGGATTCTGCCATGTTAAACAAATAGAATAAAGAACACTGCCCCCACTGTTTCGTGGAGAGACATATTTCAAGCACAGTTTACTAACCTATGAGACAACACAGTTGGACATAAATGGAGTGCTAATGATTTTTTTTAAGCTCTTTGGATTTTTGATGTCTTGTTTATACTATGGGAAAAGTACTTATCTGCAGCATTTGTGGTATTGTCTTTTATTTTTAATATTTAAGATAATTTAAATTCCTTTTGCTTGGTTCCTGCTATACAAACACAGTAACTTACATTTTATTATAATAACTCTAGCATGTGTCTTCATCTTTGTTACACAGTCACAGTTGAGTGTCATTATTCTTCCTTTTTTCACAGCTGTGGTGTTTGGACAGCTGCAGAGCACTTCTTGGTTTCATTGATAGGTTTGTACACCACCTCCACCTGCATTAGCCTCCAGGGCTGACTGTAAAATGCTTACACACAGCAATTAAGCAGACAGGGCATGCAAAAGCCTCAATAATAAACTCTGCTGACCTCTCTGGACGGTGCATCTTTGATCATTTTATCTTGATTTTCTCAACAGCTCTTTTTCTCAGAGTTGTTTTTTCTTGGCTCTTCTCTTGGCAGAACAGCTGCTTCTCTCTGGCCACTGGGTATGGCCTTATTTTATTTATTCTTGCCTTTAACTTTTGTAGGGCAGCCAGATACATGGGGATGGGTGTTATATAACAAATACAATAAATAAATAAAGCCCAATTTGCAACGTTTTTGCTGTCCACATTGAAAGCTGTGGTCATGGAGAAAGGAGTTCATTACACAAAAATGCCCTGTTTGATCCTGTTGGGGCAAATGGCTAAAAAAATAGGAGGGGTAGTTTGAACACAAAGTGTGAAGGCTGAAAAGCAAAATTAACAGAAAATCAACTGGGTTAGGAACAACTGCTAGATTTGATGACCATTTTTGTTAAAAAAAAATAAATTCAAAGCATAAAAAGTCTCTTTAGAACAAAAAAGTCACTGAATTTAGATTTAAATTCTTAATCCTTCCAAATTTAAGTGTTTGAAACTCAGGTTGCTGCTGGCACTGGCCACTGAGAAGCAATGCCAGAGTCCCAGTGTACTGTGGAAATTTGATTATGCAGAGCCAAAAGACTGATCAAGGATTCACGCACTGCAAGCAGTCACTGAGTTTATTGAAACGCTAGGATAGATTTTATAGTGTTTGGAACTTTAAAAGGGTTTGAAAGAGGAGGTCAGCAGGGTCTGTTTTTGCAGTAGGCTCTGGGGCTTGAGAAGAGGCCTTTGCTGGTGTTGCCAGACTTTCCAGATGCTTTCAAAGACTAAAGGCTATTTCTTCCCAGCTTTCACCTTTACAATAATTCTCTTGCCCTTTCCCCTACCATTTTCCATTTTGCCCTTTCATTAGTCCCTCTTTCTTGCTTCCCATGTCATTACTCCTCCTTGCTCCTTCTCATTACATCTCTTCTCTTGAACCATTTCTTCCTACTGCACTCTTCAGTCTTTGGGATCAAATACCATTCGTATTATTTTTCCCTTAGGGACTAAGAGCTAAGTTGCCATCTTGAATGGAGAATGTCTCCTAAGATGGACAATAAACTATAACAGGTGCATAAATGTTTTGTTTCAAAGTGAAGTAAGAGAGGCTTGATGATACATCTAAGCGTACAGTCCCAACAGAATGTTTGTTGTTGCCGGCCTTGTGTCAATGCATAAATACCTTTATCTCTGTTAGGAGTGGAATATTTTAACAGATATGCTACTGTGCCCTTGCAGAAGGCCAATCACAGTAACAAGATGACTTTTAGAATGGAGCCAGCAGGTCGAGGGAATTGATTTTTCTGCTCTTTTTTTGGCACTAGTTGTACCTCAGTCTAACTACTGTGTCAAGTCTTGGACTCCTAAGTACAAGAAAGACATTGACACACTGGAGCAGGTCCAGCAGAGAGCTGTGAAAGTGATCATGGGACTGGACCATGTGTAACAGATGAGGAGGGAACTGAGGTTGGACTGCCTTTAAAAGGGAAGACTAAAAGAGGAGGATCTTACCGTTGTCTTCAGATATTTCAGATGTGGGAGGGTGTAGAAGAAGGACACTGATTCTTCTTAGAGGTGCACAGCAGAAGGACAAGAGGGTAATGGACACAAGTCAGAACAAGAGACTTCCTATGATAGTATTTTTACTAATGCAAAGGTCGTAGACTTCGGAATAGGAGACCAGAGAGGTTGTGGATTCCCCATCAGTGGAGGAGATATGCAAAATTTGACTGTATGAGGTCCTTTGCAGCAAGGCCTTAAATCACACAGATCTGTAACTCTCTTGACATACTGTTGACCTTGCACAAGGTCATTGTGTTGAGAACATTACCTTGAAAGATATGGTAGGATCTAATTTGGGCAACAGCATACTGCAGATAAAAACCATAAGCCAGCTAATAGTAAGTGGGATCAAAACTATCTTGAGCTACTGAATTTATTTATGCTTTGCTGAAGTGAATGTAATATTATTTAAACTTGGCCTGAGATATGCAGTGTCATAAAATAGACTCAAGGTCTCCTCCCATTCTCTTTGTCTTGAATTCCAGCAGGGCAGACTGAAGCATTAGGGTGCACCCCACAGGGGAAGTGAATTTCTCACACAGTCCTTTTGGAAAATATAAATAACAACATAAAAGGAATACACAAAGCAAAGCCCTGATTGCTAACACAAGGAGAAAAAATACTCATATCTTCAAGGGCACTGCTGTATTCCTTCTTGCATTCCAGATGTTCATTTCTCCATCAGTATAACTGTAATTCAGTCACTATAAGAGTATCTCCTCACTGTGCTAGTAAATTCAAACCAGTGCAAGTACATGGTGAAATAAAATAGTGACTTAGTTTGGGTCTGAAGTGTCAAAAGAAGAGTAATGTAATGAATATGTAATTCATAAACATCAGAATTGGGTTTGCATAATTAAAAATTTGTGCAGAGTCTAATCTAAGTATACATAAAATTGATGCTCTGAACAAGACAAGTTTCAACAGGATTTAATTAGAAAACTTTTGTGACTGTACTTCCTTTATGGTTCCTCTAGAATATTTACCTCTAGGAGAGGGAATTAGAGACAGTGTTCTATCCTGGTTTTGTAATTTTGTAAACTTACACTTCATTATGCAACACCTTAGGAAAAGTCTGATCTTATGAATAAAAGAAGCTAGGAAACTAGTCATGCCAGCTACAGGAAAAAATTGGTGTTAAGATATCCTAATTCAGTGGTCTAGAAGGAATTCAAATTACTGGGCAAATTCAGAAAAGATAAGAATGAGATAATTTACACCTACTTCTGTGCTGCATAAACCCTCGGGACAAATTCTTCTCTTCACTCAGAATGTCCATCTCAGAGCAACTATTAACTTTACTTTCCCTACTGCAGAGCACATCTCTTTCCCCTCTCCCCTCCAACCCTTTCCCCTTTCTTTCTTTTTTTATCTCTTTCATTCTTTCTTCGGACACAAGCAGAGGGATGCCTTGCTGTGGGTTCTAAGTGGCCTTAGGTGAGAGCTGGATAGGTGACAATGCATCTGGAATGTGGAGCATGTCAAGTTTAGAGAGGGAAATAATTTTGGTTTAAAATGTTTGATACTACAGGTGTTGCTTATCACAAAAGTAAGCTTCCAATTCTGCATAAATTACTTTGAGTGACTAAGTTCTACTTGTAATTTTGCCAAAGATGGGGACTAAGAATGGAAGATATTTAAATATATTACATATATATATACACATATATATAATATAGTATATATATATGTAATATATCTCTACCTATATACTGTATATATATAAATATATACAATATTTAATGTGTTTTGAAATATTTTTATTAGTCTTATCCAACATTATTGAGGCTATAATTATGTTTCTGCAGCCATAGTAAGGGTTGTAACAGATGCAAAAAAGAAAACAAAGCTTTTTTTAATTAAGCACATCCTACTGTGCTTCTTCTTCTGAAGGGGTAAAATGTGAAATCATAGAAGCTGTGACTTTGGTATCTGCATAACATGATTAAAATATTAGCAATGACTACACACAGTGGTTTTACTTACACATAGATTGTTTCAGTTGAGGGATGTGTGTGAAAATGCCAGAAATGCCCTTACTAGAACTCAGCTACTGGAAGTCACATTCTCAGTGAAATTTAGAGAATCTTGAACAATATTTTTTTTCCTGTTTTTCCTTTGGTCAGAAATTTTTCTCTGGCAACATGAAAACTAGGTTGTTTAAGTTCACATTTGTTATCACTTGGGTGTCTATAAAGACCCTTAACAATAAGTAAACGATGGTCTGAATGCCTTTAAACCTGGAGATACTTTTTAGGGCTAACTAATGTTGCACGTTAAGTTTAGAACCTGAGAGAAAGTGAAAAAAAGGATGCTATTTTGTACTCTCTATTCAGGAATTTGTGTATCCAAATTAAAGTAAGAGCCCAGAGAACAGGGAGATAAGATCATAGCTGTACTTCATGGAGTGGGCAGAGTCCAAAAAAATGTATCTTTAAATGTATTTGCTCTTGTATTGGGGCAGACTGTATCTCAAGACAGAATATTAAAACATTATAGAAAGCAATGCAAAGTGAATTAATTTTGTAGAAGGAACTTTTATCTTTGCAGAATTATACATTTTAAATTTATGTTTTTAAAGGTCTCACTTCTTGTTTCCACATGATTTCATAGTTACCTCATTTACCTTCTGATGAACATCAGAATGCTTTATGCAGATGTCTTTACTGATTTCTGAAGACCAAAATACTCTAAAATAAACCTTTCATATGCTTCTGTTTCATAGTTGTCTTTCATATGTTATATAAGACCAAAGTAAAAAGCCCCCACCAAAAATCTCAGATGGGAAATAGAACACAACCAGCCTTTTCCAATGACAAGGAAAGTGTTCAAATCACTAGATTGCCACACTAAAGATAAAACTATCTTACATACATGATTTTACACTGTAAGGAGAAAACAACATCTGTATGTCACTACCCAAATTCATGACTTTGTTTTGGGCTGTTAACAGCTGATGTGATCTAACCTCTACATCAAACAGTTCTGACTAGTCCAGGTGCCAGTCCAATTTATCTCTGCTTTGTTTCCCACGTCCTGCCCTCCCCTCACTTCTCTGACTCCCATTGTACTCCTCAGTGTTTTGCATAGGTAAGTGGATGCAGAAGGGTGAGATCTGATGGGAATGCAACTTTTCTCTCCCTATAATGTTAGTTTAAGTCTGTTCAGCTTCTTGGCCCCGACCACTGACATTTCAAAGAAGAACCATTGCCAATGCAAGAGAAGGAGCAAACACCAGCAGGGCCAAGGGGAGAACTGTTCTGCCTGTTAGCAGCATTCAGCTATTAGGTGTTCTTAGCTGTACCATTATACCATATCCTTAAGCTGCAGTTCCTTGGTTTCTGTAAGCCTTTGCTCAAGTTGCTGCCCAGAGTCTTATTTGCCAGAATGAATTCTGGCCAAGCTAAACAGTTGGCCAGTTCAAGGGACTGATCTGGCTGAGAATTAACTTGTGACATCAATAAGAAAATTGCAAATTTTCGGCTCAATCACCTCCTTGATTGGGAAGTGTCTCCCCAGGCAAAGCTGAAGTATCAGTGAATAAGTGGGCTCTGAGCTCTGAAGTTTCACAACTGCAGCTCTCAGACAGGCAAGGGACAGAATTCTGGGATTTAGGGGTTTTTTTTAGCATTTCCTGCCACCTGGATTAAATATTGCCTTTTTCTTAGACTGGCTGCTACCTAGATACATAACTCCCTCCAAGCCACTGTATAGGGAATTTATTGACACCTGCAGGTTTTACTGACAGGCACTGAAGCATTAAGCATTTCAATACCAAACTCATTTTTTGGATCTCATCTAATGAATGAGACTAGAAGACAGCTCAGGAAAGATGGTAGAAAGTATCTCAAAGTTTTCGTGATTTATTTTATAGGGGGGAAAGGAGTGGAGAAAAGGAATGGAATAATTCTGTGTCATTACTTTTGTCTGTAAAGAAGTTCAGGTAATTTGTATCATGTCAGCTCAAACCTGACATCACAAAAACATGTTTTTCAGAGAATAGTCCTTGAAATAAGCCTATGTTTTGGAACAATGCTAACTGGTAACAGAATGTGGCATCATGTGATGCAATACAGTCTTTATACATAATACATAAAAAAAAGATTGTCTGATTTTCTTTGCTGAATGTATTACTTTCTCAGCTAGGTTTTTTGTTGGTTTGTTTCTTCACTAACAGTGTATTATAAATCTATGTGGAATGAATTGCTTCCCTGAGTCTTATACACAAATCCTGAGTTCAGACTCTTGTCTACAAAGACACTAATATAAAAATTACCTTTTTGGTCACAGTGTTTTCAAAGAAAAGCAAATTTGGTGTAATTAACTTGCACCTGCATGGTGTGTAAATTAAGCATTCTGAAAACTTGGTTATAAAGAGCTGGATTTCCTTCACACAGCAGCATCCCTTGGAAAGTTATCTTATTGATGTGAAGATGAAAGATTTCCTGCTGTATTTGCTACTGGCAGCTATTGATATGAAACTATGTAGGCCTAAGAGCTGTTCAGAGGCAGAAGGTGCAGAGTAACAACTGTCTTCTCTGTCTGTCTTTTGTCATGGAATCAATTCTGTCACAATTTCAGTTATTCTGCTCACTGATGCCTTGTCTTCCTGGGGTTAATGTCAAGTACTACATAACAACATGTCCTTTTATTTTATGAGAGTTTCTAAAAGGCAGAAAGTACCTGGCATTATTCTGGAAAGGCAAACTTTCCTTTGAGAATGTTGCAGTGTGTGTATTTAGTGGTGGTGGTTACCTTACTAATGCAGCTAAAATAGATCATAGTAGCACATTTTTATTTAAGAAATGGTGAACTTAAAGCATTTAAAGAATTTGATAGGAGACAGCTATGAATGAGGCACAATGTGCAAGCTGAGGAGAACAGATGAAATGAAGGAGAGAGACTTTTTGCCTAAATGAACCCCTTACAAAGGAAAGGGCAGGACAGGAGAGTGAGCAAGGATTCAAATAGGTATACCACCTTTCTTTTGGGGCTGTAGGGAAAAGATGCTCCCTAGTAGAAAAAAAGCTGAAAACAGTGCCTATGTCCCAAACAGGGCAGGTATCCAAGTACAGACAGAACTCAATTGCATGACTCTTTGCCCCCCACACCCCCACGTGTGTCCCAGAGAGCACAACAGGCACAGCAGTCATTCTTCTGGTCTGAAAGGTCCCCCATTTCTACAGCTTCAGAAGTTCTCTTCAAGATGGAAAGATCTTATGGGGATTTTGTGTATTGCTCTTTTCTTGCTTTCTCAGATATACGGAGCAGGCAGAGGATGTTTATCAGACTCCTACAGTCTACTTTCAAATGTTTTCTGCAAGGGACTATGACTGTAGCAAAGTTACTTTTGTCAAGTTTTTCACTATAATTACCTTTCATGACCATAAAATAATGTTGCTCTCCTTAATTCTGTGTCTTATATACCTCCCATATTTCCATACTGCTGTTACTTAACATACATTAGGCTGTAGGTTTCATCCCAGCTCTCACAGGAACACTTTTATTCTTCTGTTGGTCTTGCCTAACTAGATTCCACTAACTTTTGAGTGTTGAGTAGGTATAAGGGACCCTAAAATTGTTTCACGTAGATTTTCCTTTACATCATTTATGAGTAGTGGCAATCTCTGTTCAGGGATGAAAAATGCTTCAGAAAGAAAGACTTTACACTTCTGTATGGCACCTTATTCTTGCAACATTAACTCCTTTACATAGAATAACTAATAGAGAAAATGTCTTTTTGGGCACTGTGATTTGAGAGTCATGGAGAAATACTGGGGAACTCAATGCATTTGCAAGAAATTCTGTGACTCCTTATATTTTATAATTCCATTGCTAATTGTTAATTATGATTGTGAGTGGTTAAATTGTTTGTTTTCTTTACTTCATAATTCTATCTTCTTTCCAAGACCCATGACTGAGACTAAATAACAGTGCTGGTCTTGACTGGGTGTGAGCTATTTTTTTTCTATAGTACTCATACGGGGCTGTGGTTTAGATTTGTGCTGGAATAAATGTTGATTATTCAGGGATGTTTTTGTTTTTGTTATTGCTGGACAGTGCTTGCACTGACTTGAGGTTTTTTCTGCTTCTCACATTGCCCCAACAGTGAGCAGGTGAGGGTGCACATAAAGCTGGGCAGGGAGACGCAGCCAGGACAGCTGATCCTAAGTGACCACAAGGACATCCCATGATATACAGTGTTAGGTGCAGCATGTGAAAGCTGGGTGAAGAAGAAGGAAGAGGGTGTCATTTGGCATTTGTTTTCCTGAGTCCCCATTAGAGGTGATGGAGCCCTGCTTTCCTGGAGATGGCTGAACACTTGCCTGCCCATGGGAAGCAGGGAATTAATTCCCTGTTTTGCTTTGCTTACACAGCTTTTGCGTTCCCCGTTAACCTGTCTTTATATCTCAAACCATGAGTTTTCTTACTTTTACCCTTCGGATTTTCTCCACCGTCCTGCTGAGGGGGAGTGAGTCAGTGGCTGTGTGCAACTTAGCTGCTGGCTGGGACTGAACCGTAAAAATTATACACTAGCAAAACAGGCAGTCTTAATAATTGCATGCATTACTTCTAAAAACAGCTTTGTGATGCTCCTGCACTGCTTATTCTGCAGGCTCGATATAGATTTATTGAAAATGATGATGAGAAGAGAAAAAGTTGCCATTTCTTGGTTTTCTATTTGGTAGATTAAAGACCCCACTGTATTTGTATCAAAGAGAGATCATACACTGCTAACTCTCTGGGAGAGAGTTTCAGCGTTTATGTAGAATCCCTTCTGTCTCATTGATGTCTAAGGACTCTAGTCTACTCACCTAGAGATCTCCCTTTCATGTAATACAGCCTACCTTTTAAGCATTACAAAAGACTTGCCCATGCAGGCAGCTGAAGTATCCCATTACCTCGGGGACACCCTTAAGATGTTCACAGAGATACCGTGTGCTCCCAGGAGGGTACTGCCTTCCAGTCCTGTGGTGCCCTGTCCTCAAACTCTTCTTACTCAGCCTTGATCTGCACCCTTCTCTCCTTTAGTTAGGATTTCTGCTAACATAATTTAGAAGTTGACCTTTTTGGGGAGGTTAACCACTTCTACCTAACATATGAAAAACCTAAGGCCAGCAATGTCTATTTAGGTATAAAAGTCTTCAGTACAAGCAACGGACACAACCTGCCAAGAACTATCCATTTTTTAAATGAGAAGAATAATATTTTCCACCCTGTGACCTGGAATTTAATTTGAAACTTTAATTGAAACTTAGAACATCTATAAATGTTGATAACTGTATTATTTGAACAAAAGTAACATCTATGGGTTGTTTTGAGCCTTCTGAGACTGGATACAGTAGTGATGAAATATTCCTGCAATAGAAATTGACTTTTAACTTAGGATTTAAGATAGCATGATGTCTCTTGTAGAGCATTTCAGAACTATAAGGTAATGTTTTTAATTCACATTTGTCTTGTGCAGGAGAAAGCATAAAGTGGTATCATGCCTTTACTCTCAACTGCAGTTCATTACACTGTATGTTCTAAGTCAATGCCTAATATTTTACTTTTTCTGTATCTCAGTCTTCCCCCTACAAATTGTTTGCCCAGCTCATTAGAGTGCTTGTACAGGAGTTCTTTGAAACTAAACAAGAGTTAGCTGGTACTTATGACTTGAATGATTCATGTAACTTGTAAAAACAGTGATGATGGCTGATTTTAAATTAAGGTCCATTAAAAGAAGTGGGTTTTTTTGTCAGCAGTGTAGTGAGAATTAAAAAGAGCTCTGCAGAAGTGTGAAACTTTACCTCATGGGGTAAATTAGGATAGTCTGATTTTTTCTGTTAGCTTTTTTCTCCTTAATCAGTTTTGTGTCTTAACTCAGTGAGTGAGAAAGGGGAATGGAATCTGGTCCTGCAACAAGTGAGCTGACAGTAAAAAACATTTTATCTTCTTGCAGTCTCATGCAAGATGTGCTTTCTTTGATTCCTTTTCTCTTTTCTTTTATCTTTTCTAGTGTCAGTTTATTAGGAGTTGCTATAGCAGTCAGCGTTGCCACAGTAATTGTAAACAAATGAATTATGTGACCAAAAGTTGAAAGAGGTAGAGGACACAAACAGCAACCCTCTGGGCAGTTCCTGTCACTACCAGAGAGTGAAGGAAACATTTAAAAAACCCCGAAAAATATGAGTGCTCACCATCCTTAACTGGCACATAAAAATAAACAAAACTTTCCATTGAATAACAGGATTCAGTTCCAAGCCATGGGTCTCACTCGATTGTGGTACAGTCAAAACTACAGTCCTTGTACAATCCCCCCAAGCTTCCTGCTATTGCCTTTTTCTGGAATTACATTCAGGCCTGTTTGTAATGCACCAGTGCACAGTGAAAAATAATAGTTCTTAGAATCTGCTTCAGGATTTTGCTCTTCATTTTTGCTGTGTGACAGGGTAGCATAGGGCCATATACTTCCATGAATGATATTTCCAATTTTTTTTTCCTCTTGCTAGGGGTTCCGAAGTTCACATTCGGAAGTTGCAATTTTTATCAGTACAGAAACCAGCTAAAAAGGTGTAGCATTTTCTTGATAGTTAAGGTGCACTTCATGCCTGGGGTTTTACTATATCAAAGATGTAATGTGGCATACTAACCTTCAGTATGAAACTAGCAGTGTTCTGGTGAATCTGAAAAAAACCCAAAAAACCCAAATCACCAATCAATTACAAGGGATCACAACTGCACCTGAAAACATCCTGACACAGTGCATCCTTTCTCAGCTTCCTGACCTGCTGGGGCTGGGACAGACCTGTGCTTAGTTTGGACAGTCTCTGTGGAATGGAAGAGACATGTGAACCAGGCACCTTAATTCCTCTTTGTAAATTCTTGTGCTTGCTTTACCAGCAAAAATGCAAAGTATGTCTGCATGGAAATGTGTTTTAAAAGGAACCACAAGTCATTGTAGTATGCCAGGAACAAGAGCTATGACTCAGAATTAAATGCCATTGATAAGAAGGAAGCTGCCCCTAACTTTTCCACTACTCTGAATATTAATATCAAATGCTAGTGCTGCATATGGACATTGGTTCTGTCTCAAATGTTCTCCTGCTGATGAAAAGAAAATCTTAAATGTTGTATTATGAAAGAAATCAAACATATGACTGATGCTGCGTGAAAATTTGCAGAATACTATAGTGAAGTTACAGTTGAAAAAGTCAGGACTTCAATGGGAGGCATGCTCTGACTTGCCAGTACTAATAGTTTTATAAAGAGAAATTTGGAGAATTCAAACGCAGGTAAAACTTTCCACAGTGAGTTCTATCTGAGAGACTTCTGAGCCTTAATGAATTTCATTTTGAAACCCAGATCTCAGAAAAAGCCTAGTTATTTAAAAGAGAAAATGCAAGGGAAAAATCATCAAACTTAGTGGGGTGAAACAGGTATAGTTCTATAAAAATAATTTCAAAAACAGTAAACACAAACTTATCTGTTTTTTTCTACTCTATTAGTTGGTCTAATAAGGACCATTTTCCTCTTTCTATGTACCTCGCTTGCTCATTTGTTCCATCCGTTTATATCCAAGCTTTCAAGGCCTTCTACAAAAAGTATAAAATTCTGTAAAACTTTTGCATCAGTGAGGTGCCCAAACATGTGACTTACTTAAACTTAATATAATACATAAAAGTAAAATCTCTGACTACTTAGATAACTAATAGTCAGGAAGTGTAAATTACTGATTTTGCATTGCTGGAAGACACAAATTCTGCTAACACTTGTCATTATTGCTCATTTACTAAAATGTGAGCAAAGCAAAGTTTACTGGAGGACATCCCCACCTTTCTGTTGGTATTTGTTGTACTTCAGAGCATAAAAGGAAGATGCATACCTTTCTCATTTTTCTCTTTAATTCTGCCTGACTTTTATGGTTTGTCAGTTATGTTTAGAAGCTCCAGGCAACCCAGCTTCTCTGGGTGAATTCCTGCTGTAATTTTACATAATATGTGTTATTCTGCCACAGGGCAGCTTTGGGCTGTATGTTCTCTCTTTAGGGTTGTTCCCAAACTTTACTTCTCAGTCCACTAGTAAACTGGATGGCAGAGAAATGCTATGTTTTCATGCTGGCTAGCATGAAACAAATATCACAAAATATGCATCAGATAATATATTGAAGTTAGTTTTTACGTTTTTCATGAAATACTGTTTACTTGGACAGGCAGATGAAACACATTTTTGCTTTTTTTCATCAGAAAAATTCTGAATAAAAGACAATAATGAGAGGATTTAAACCAGTTTAATTTTTCTCCAGTATGCATCCCAGAATATTCATGAAGCTTTCTAAAATCGTTTCGGTAGAAGAAATATCCATACAGAAGTGATTCAATATGATTTTGTCTATCAACCACTAATAAAATTATTCTATTGAAGAAATATTAGAAGGATGTACAACATCAGTGAAATCTGTAATTTTATAAACAACCAAGCAGTTAATATCAGAAACCACAAATAAGTCTGTTACTACCTCATAATTCACAGCTAATTCTTACAGGAAATGCTTGAATTGTATTGTGTTTTTTGCTGTAGGTTCTTCACCTACCTAGTCAGAAATATTGTCTTCTCAAATGGGAAAAAGTCTTCTTGATCTTCAGAAAGAACAAAGCATGAATCATGTTAATCAAAAGCATTTCATGAAATAAATCTAAATTTAACTGCAATCTGAATCTGACTCTGCAATTGAATCCGAATCTGCAATTGAATCTGAATCTGGAATGAGGTTTAATGTTATTTATAGTTTCTCATTTGATTTAGAAAGAACAGTTTATGTGCATTCAGACAAAACTATGCTCAGCAAATTTACAGAATGGCATGAAAAATGCTTAAGGCAAGGGTGGTGGTTTTGACATCTTTAAAGAGATGGAATGGAGGAAACAATATTTTGATTTATATTTTGGTTTCAGATGTCATCATGAGACAGAATACCTGCACAGTAGCCAACTACTTGAAACCTGCAACAAAGCCAGAGCTGTGTCTTTATAAGTTTACAAAATTATATAGCTTCAAGTTCCAGTAAAGAGTATGGACTGCTTCTCTTTTATTCACTGATTTTGTAGACCCCACCTTCATGTGCACTGTCCATGCATTAGTGTCAACCTCGTGTAAAGAATTCAGCAACAAAATGGACTGCAAATGACTTGTAACCAAAGTGATACTTCATTTCTTTTGTCCAAATAGGGAAAATTAAGACAACAAAGAAAAATACCAAAACCCCTAAGAAAGTGTGTTATGGAAGATGTTCATAGCCTGAAGAATGAGAATATGTTAAAACTAATAAATATTTTATGTTAAAAATAATAAATATTGATAAACTAACATTCATACAAAGAGATACTATAGCCTTGTTTTACATTCTATTGAAGATGTTAATATTACTCATTTTGCTGCTCTAGTAGGCTGAACTAAGGAAAGAATTTGGATATTTGAACAAAGGAAAAAGACATAAAAATTTCCTGGAACATTTTAAGTCCAGTTACGCTCATGTCTACTGGAAGGCAACATTATCTATGGAAATCTGGAAACTTCTTTTAGGCCCTCATTTTCAATTCTAAGGCCAAGAGTGATGTCAGGGGACACGTGTACAATGAAAACGTATATGTGTGTTGCATGCATTATCCAGATTATTGTAAGTATTTTCCTAAGGTTTCAAATTTTCATACATGGTTTTTCAGACTGTCTCATACTGTACATCACACATCCAAAATCCTGTCTCTCCTATTAGAGTCTGAAAGGAAGGTGCTGTAAGCTCAGTTTGTCAAATACTCACTTGCTGTAGAGCTGCTTGGACAGAATGTGCTGTAGGAGGAGTTATTAAAACAAATGTATATTCACATTCACCTGCATCTCTGTAAGGCTGTCTAAATTAGTGAAAGTCCTGCGTGTAAGCTGGTTTCCCAAAACATGGATTACTAATATCAGTTACAATAAAAAATACCTAGTTCCTGTGTAGAGATTCCCATGTGCAGATGTGAAAGTATTTCAAAAAGTAACTCAATATCTTTTCCTTATTCTACAGTTGGAGAAACCACAGCGAGGAGAGGAGACAGGGCCTGAGGTTGGTTATTTCTCAGCATATCTGTATATTATCTAGCATAGGCACTTCAGTTATTTTATGTCACAAATATTTTGCTGTGTAAACAGAAGAACAAGTTTCAGCTTAGCAAGTAACCTGTCATAAATAGTATTTGTACAGAGGGAAGAATTGTGGAAACAAGGCATTCCTCTTTTAAAATTATGACTTCAGTAAATAGAGAGTATGTTACGGTGCTGGTGAGCTAACTTTGGTGCTAAATTGAGTTAAAATTTAGATGTATGTATAGAGTAGTGAATGGGTGGGACTGAAACAGAGACCTCTAGAGAGCTTAGCTCCCTTCCTTTTTCCTTGCAAACTGCATTTATCTGAGTTACACTGCATTTTGGGGATCTCTGGACTGATGATGAACGGATTTTAAATCATGTAGCAGGTAAGATTTTGAAATGCAATTTGAATTTATATTTTTATATTTTTGTTAAACAAAGATGGTTTGTTTGAGCTGTGCCTTTCAAACTGAATAATGGAAGAACCATACAGATACAGAAGAGGCTAGATATCTGTAGAATTTGTAACCCCTAAAGCTCTTGTAACCCAGAAGTGAATGGACTTCTTTGATCAAACCTTTTTAAGTTGTTCCCCCTGAATATAGACACCCCTGCAGAATTTCAGAGCTCTAATATTGAGGTATGGGCTTTTCAATAGGAAAAACTGAGTATTTCACAGCTTTTAAGCTATAACATTCTTGCACGTCTATAAGCAGCTTAGTTTGTTCTGAAATAGAATCTATACTTCTAATACAAATAAATATATAGTTTAAGATCCAACAGGACCCTAACAGGAGAGAACAGTTTTAAACTAAAAGAGGAGAGATTTAAATGTTAGGATGGTGAGACACTGGCACGGGTTACCCAGAGAAGTTGTGGATGCCCTATCCCTGTAAGTGTTCAAGACCAGGAGGGAGCTCTGAGCACCTGATCTATTGTGTGGCATCCCTGCCTATAGCACAGGGCTTGGGCCTAGATGGTCTTTTAGGTCTCTTCCAACTCAAACTATTCTGTGAATCAGTGATTTTGTGTATGACTCGTGTTCTGTTTAGATAACCAAGACCTAATGTATTTATGTATACTTAAATAGACAGAGACAGATAGAGTCAGTGTTTATGTTTCTGGGCTTTCTTCTCTATTTCTTGGTCTTCCATATGTATTCTGGGTTGAATACCTGATACCCACTGAAATCAACCAGTGTTGGTTTGGAGGGCAAATTTTCCATTGTAAAATTTTCTTACTCACAGAAAATCTCTTTTATTTCTTTCTATCAGATATGGACAACTCCAGCATCATTTGATGCACTAACATAATTAGGAGCCAGATGCCTTCCTGTTGAAGTCATTTCAGACCACTTTCAAATGTGCTATTAAAATTACCATTTTCATAGAGTTGGCTTTATTGCTGGGTCTGAAAAAGGAGATGGGAAAGTTTATCCTTTAGTAAATGTCTGGTAAGAACTAGCAGAACAGGGGAATTCTGGGACAGGAATCATACTCAGAATTCTGAGTTATGTTCTTATCCTCAACATTCCACAGAACTCCTGTGTATTTTTTTAAGACACCATGTAGCTCAAACTTTTCAAAAGTGCCCACCATTGTTATATAAGTATCTACTGTGACCATGCAAAAAAAGCAATGAGACAAAGGCTCTGGATCAGGTTCTCACTATAAATATTTCAAGTGATCGTTTGTTTTGCTTTTTGTGGGTGGTGGTGTTTTTTGTTGTTGTTTGTTTTGTTTTAATGAACCATTCACAACTATCTGGAAAGGTTTTAAAAATGCAGTCTCTCTGTGCCTTACTATTCAACAAAATAGAAAAGTCTTCTTCACCACAGCTTACAATTCTTTGAATAGCGTTAGTTTTCCTCCAGTGGGAAGTGAGAGATAAATGTGTGTTTTTCTGGATTAAAAAGACAGTAATCTCTTTCATGTAACTTAGACACATGAACTATTAGCAAGTAATCCAAAAACTAGCTGAATTACCTCAAAGTTTTTCAGAGTGAAGGTAAAGGAGCACTGAACAGGAAAAGTGATAACACCATCAAAATATAAATATGTATATGCATATCTGCCTGAGTGATAATCTAACCTTTTTTTTTCTTAAACCTGTAGAACAGTCTGACAGAGGGTAAAATTCTTGACAGGTGATGTACAGATATGATACATGGATATGACGTTTAAAATTAAGCACTCAATATTAAATAATATGTCTTTCTATCAGGTTGAATAACTGGATTCCTATTCCAGGCTCTTTTCCTCATTTTCAGTATCACACAATACCCATTAAATATTAGGGAAAAAATCATAGGTCAGTGTTTACAACTCAGTTCAGCTCTAGATATACGCACAAAGTAGAGCTCTGCCAAGCCTCTGTCATATGATAGTATCACATTTCTAAAGACAAATAACCAAGAATATTGAAGACTTAAACTTCAGTAAATTTCAATACTCTGTTTATACTTTTCAGGGTTTATAAATAATGATGGCTTAACTTTTCTTGCTTTGAAAATAGAGTAGTGGAAAGAATGATTTGAAGATTTTTTTTAAGCCTAACACTGATTTTCCAATAATGCAATTTAAAGTGCTCTCTTGCATTGCTCAAACTCTTCTAACTGTAGAAAGTGCTGTAGGTGTTGCACAGACTAACCACATCCTATGTCAGTCTGCAATCTAAACAAGTCTCTCAAATAATTCTGATAGGTTCAACAGTTGTATGCCATAGCCTGGAAAAAGTCTTTGCTGGTGCCACGTTAACATTTCAGCTCACAGTGGTTTCTCTGCACTAGAGATTATCTTACACAGGATCTCAGCAATGTGATAGAACACTGACTGCTGGTTCTACTTGAATGAAATATGACATCAAGCCCTTGCCCTCATGTGAATAGTGAAAATATTTACAGGACTATTCTTAAAAGTAGGGTTATTACCTTTGTGTCTTTGCCAAGGTTAAAAGGGAAAAAAATGAAAAGGCAATCCGGTCTGGTGACTCTGTTGGAGTAACCCCACCAAATTTTTTCACTCTTCACTGAGATGCTGCATGTCATGAAACAACTGCAGCATGCCTCTTCGCAGGGCAGGGGGCTGAGGGGGCAGGTCTGCACTTCTGCAGTGGAAACATCCACTCAAGAAAACTCAAACATTTCAGTGCTTTTGGGGAGGATTTCTGTTCCAGGAGTTAAAAGCAGAGTGTGCTTCAGCTTACATGTTCCAAAGAGAATTTTAAATCTGCTGCTTATCACATACTAAAACTCAACCAAATGTTTGCAGATTTCAACTCAGGCTTAGTGTTTCTCAGAATTTCCTTAAAATAGCCTTCTAAAATATTTTATGATGAATTTTCAATAGTACGAGTGACACTTGCAACCAGGATTTTACTTTTATGACCTGAGTTTAAGATACAACTTGGTTTTAGTTTTTTTTTTTTGTTTTGTTTAGGGGTTTTTTTGTTTTCTTTTGTGTTTTTTTCCGTTCCCCTCCCTTTCTTTTTCTTTTTTTTTTTTTTTTTTTTTTTTCCCCCTGAGCATTACATTTTATGTCTTTTCATTTTGTTCATTTATTTATTCCAAGCAACTCAAACAGCTTCATTGCTGTTAGGGTATTCCATGGCTGGCGTCATAAGGACTGTACTCCATGGGTTGGAAACACAACTGTTGGACATTCTGAGAGCAGAAGGACTCAAGATTTCTTGGCAATGCTGAATGCTGAGAAGCCCAAATAACTACTCATGCATAACCAAGAGTTGACTATATGGCTGCCATAGTTCTTGCTACATTTTTCTGACCTTGCAGTCCCACAACATTAGAAATTATTCTTTCATTATGGGCAACTGCACATCTGGTAAACATATCGAAATAGAAGAATTCCATCAACTCTGCCCGGACGGTATTTTGAAGTGGAAAAATGAAGCCAGACTCTGGAAGAGTAGGCATGCAGTCCTGTGGTCTGTAGAGTGGATCCTGTTTCTGAGTTAAGTGCCAACTCCTGTATTTTGTGTAGGTCAAGTGGACCCTCAATTTTTACTGAAAAGCTTATGGTCTTATTATTGGATCACAGGGTAGAAATGACAGAGAGAGTGTGTCCTGCCAGATTTGCAAGCAGGGCTTAGCATGACCTATAATGCTACCTATAATCTTCAAATCTGAGGGTTTCTTTGTCTATGCATATGGGCTAAGAAGAGACATCTCTTTCTAGATCTGTAAAATGCTCTGAGATCCAGGAACAGAATCGAGCTATTGTTATTTGAGTGTCTTTCAGCAAGACAGTTCCTAAAATATTTAGCAAGCCATGTAGTTTAAATTCACTTTCCCCAAGCTGAAATTACTTCTTAGAAGTTGCTCACTAGACTGTACCAGAGGAACACACACATCTCTGGTTAGGGACAGTGGACTCCATATTCCTTGCCAGCCCTCAGCTCTCCTCCATAGCCACCATGACAAGATATTATTTAAAACAGAAACTGAAGCCGTGTCATGAATTTTGGTAAATAAGACAGATTTTCCAAAATGGAACTTGTCAAGACATTTGGGCCTGTTTTTCAAGAAGTGCTAAAAGGAGAGATGCCCAAATGCTCAAGGCAGTGATAGAGATACGCCTGTGATTAAATTCTGGCAACTTTTGAAAGTGCTTTCTTACAGCACCATCGCATTTCTAGTACATACTATAAAGCTTTCCTAAGAAAATAATGATAAGCTTAAGCCATTAACATAACTAAAATACCAAAAGGCAATTTTCTGTGAGAAAGCCTTACTTCTCTGAGCACAAATCTAATTCTCTGATAAAATAAACAGTTTTTTAAAATAACTGTACTTCATGAAAGTGCGTGTTTAGGGTCCCAAGTGCTGTTTGATTTTGTACTAGCAATTTAAAGTACAATTAGCAGTAAAATAGCCAGTTGTTAAGGCCACCAATAAATTAAAGCCAGAAAACAATGGTGACTTGTGCTTAGTATGCAGATCATATAAACTCCAACTGCAGAGCCCAGCATTAGGATTCTGGACACCTGGTCTGCTCTGGCGGTGAATAAAGAGCAGGGCTGAATGTTGGGCTTCAGTCGTACACTTCTAGTACTTAATCCTCTTTGTAATGGTCGATTTACATGTTAGAAGATCTAAAAGACAGGAAGTACAGTGCCTGGCTTTGAGTCTTGGTTCAAGAGCTTTCTGTTCATCTTCCTATGGCAGGAATTGCAATTTATTACCCGCTATTTTGTAACTTGCTTTGAAAAATTTTCATACATTGTATAGTGATTTAATAATCAACAAGCATGAATACAGTTCATATTGTTCATGTGTTGTGTTTTCTACAGCTGAAAATAGGGTTGTTCATAGTCTATGTATAGTATATATAAATATTATATGTATTAGAAACAGCACTATTAAATATGACTCCAAAATAGAAATGTTCAGGTGAACGAGTGTTCAGCTGGATCTCAAGCCATTTCTTCAATAATATACTGCATGCCTGACTGAAGTTATTCTGTTTTACCAAATTTCATAACTATTACTAAACTAGTTATAGACCTGCTTGAAGTGCAGCAGTCAGTCACCATGGGGCAGACGACAAGAATTTTTAAGGCAACCCAAACCCATGAAGGTACCCTCCATGTCTCAGAGGGTCCACATTCCTTAATTGAAGCCTGTGAGCAAGAAAAGCACAAACCTCGGTGTCCCTGAGACCTCTGTGCTGTCAAAACTGGATCTTACAGCAGGAGGGTTGGAACTAGATAATCTTTAAGGTTCCTTCTACACCAAACCATTCTGTAATCTCTGATTCTGACTTACCTTCTGCATCACACTGTGCCCTGAGAAAGGACAGGGAAGTTTTGTGAGAAAACATCATGCTTATCAGCACAGCTTCTCTCCCAAGCTGTGCAATGGCGTCTGCGCATTGGGCAAGTGGTGGCACTTGTTAATGTTCAACAACATGTCTAAGGCCGAACATGCTCTGGTATCTAAGCCCATTTGGTCTCCATGACACCATTTCAGTCTCAAATATCCATTTGCTTTCAGAAAGATGCAAAAAAACCTGGTGTTTAAATTTTGATGGTCATTCTTCTCCCCAGATGTTCTATGCCCCTCTGGGTCTCTCTCACAGCAAGCTCCTTTGGCAAGCACTTTAATTACTCACATCAGCTTGAATCTGCATTTCTGTCAGATATTTCCTGTGACTCCTATCTTTTCCAATATAGTCAAACACACAGATGGGATTTTGTTTGTAGCTCATTAATGACAAAATATGGCATGTTATGCTAGATGTTGAATGGCTGCTAGTAAATGCATTTTTGATTTAGGGAGTCTTCAGACTCCACTCATGCTGATAGGTATATTAGCTGCTGCCCACTCAGTCAAAATGTGGAAACAAGTACTTTTATTGTTCTTTGACTGATGGCTAAAACAGTGAGATATCATCCAAATACAAAACCTGGAGAATGATTTGGATTCATCTGTGAACAAGGCTGCTCTGTTTTCCCCAATTAGGAAAGAAAATGTTTGCCAGAAATTTTTGAAGCATAAATTCTGCTAACATATGATATGGACTCCAGCTTCCCTTGCTGCTTCTCAGTGACACTGAACTTTGCAGTGGGAGCAGATGAAGGATGATGAGCGAGTGCCTTTTTAGTATCTAAAGGCTAAGTTGTTTGTAGATCACTGTCTGAGATTTTGGGTACTTGCTGTGTCTTGTAGAATATCTCTGAAAGGGAAGGTGAGGACATAGGTGTGTGTGCGTGTGTGTATGTATCAAAAGTATCTAAAGAGCAGAGGGAAAGGGGAAACTAAGCAACCTAGGGAGTGAAACAGATTTTTTTCTGTGTGCTGGCAAGGAATTGCTTAATGTAGTATGAACTTGCTATGGTAAATAAAATGATACTTCTAATTGATTCTGTTTTAAAAGGAAATAAAAACCAAATAAGCCAGCAACATTGGAAATGTCTCATTCCATTTTTTTTTTATTATTTTTTTTTTTTTATTTTTATTTTTAAATAGGAGTTCAAAAGAATCCAGACCGTGTTTCTATTCTGGCCACAAAGCATAATAGCATTTTTCCCTATTAATGAAGTGTAGTACACATGAATACTGTAATTTTCACAGAAAAGTATGGGATAGCTTATATCTTCTTACTTTCTGGTCACATTCATGACCAACAGCATTGCAGGGATACAGGTTTTGGTTTTATCACAAAAAAATCTAGTTCAGCCAAATAGTGCTGGCTACTTTCCAGAACCAATAGCTGCTACAACTGATCTTTGCTAACTTTCTTTATTCATCATATACTTTTTTGATAAATATGCTGAAGTAAGGTAATCAGTGTAACAAAATTTTGACAGTAATTTGATATATTTGGAGAGTTTCTTTTTTTCTTTTGCTGTTTTGGACTGCATCTACTACACTTATCACTGCTTAGAGGTGAATAAAATTCATAAAGTTGCAAAAGAAGTTACTGCTTAGCATTTTCCCAAATACAATTCATTTAAATCTGTAAATTTTCAAATAATTATAACCTATCAGTTAACAAAGACTTAAAGCAGAAGTGAACAAATATACAAGGATGGGAAAAATTAGAAAATGAAATGTAAAGTGAAAAAATAATCTCAGTTGAAACTTGTCCAACTCAAGAAATTATTTTAGTGGTTTTGAAAACAAAATATAGACTTTTCTAAGTGCATTTCATGTGTTTGTTTTTGCTTTGAAATATCTCACTTTTCTACATTTAATTGAAAAAAGGCAAAACATCTGAAGACAAGGAGTAGCATTTTATTTTAGCCAACAAATTATCCTGTTCTTTATTCTGTGAACTGGAGGATCAGTCATTCACTCTCATTCCAGGGACTGACTTCATGCCATGCTGTTGTACAGCTCTGCTAGAGTGGTGAGGAAAAAAGCATTCAGAACTGTAAACAATTTGGCACAGGTTTTCAAAATTAGTCAATATTGGCCTTAACTAATTTTGCTGCCATTTGTGTCATCCAATGCTTTATACATCTGTCAGAGGAATTCTCCTTTCATTTATGCCTATACAAAAATACTGTCATTGATGTCCTAGGTCCCACGAACTCCACCTATAAGGATGAAGAAACTTTATTAACAACAGGTTCAAAAGTGGTATAACCATTCAAATAGCTAGGCTGTGAATAGTCATATTGAACTACTCATGTTGAATGTCAGCTATTAAAAACTGGAGGAAGGCCTGGTTTTAAGGAAGTACAAATGTATGATACATAAAATGCTTTAAGCTAGACTTCTTTAGAAGAAAATGAGCTTTTTGAGTGTGTACGCTATAGACCCTTATAGTTTCCAAAGCCGTTCATAAAATATTTCTAGTTCCACTGTCTGACTGCATTACTTACCATTTGGATTAACATTGTTAGGTAACTTTGGCCTCGCATCTATAGATCTTGTCCTTGCATTTCAAGCCCTTGATAATTTCACAATCACAAAAACATCCTTCTTGTCTGCACATTATATTATATTGTCCTGTTCAAAGGGCTGATAACCTTGACTGAATTTGACTGTTTCTCAAAACATCATGAATGATATGTTATGTTTTCTTTTGTGTTTCTGTTATTGTTTTTTTTTAAACTTTGTGCAAATGTACTGCCTAAACTAATTCCTGTGGAATTATTTTCTCCTGTCAGATAATTCCATGAGAGCCACTTCCTTGAACTTGCAAGAAATAGGCTGTAACTTGCATAAACTTGCAGGAAAACACAAAAACCTGTAGCTTTAATGCATACAACAATAATTATAGGTAGGGCAGGTAGCAGTTTCTTCTATGAAAGCTAGCTGACATTTTTATTAAGAATATACCATTGGTTGTTTATAACTTTTTCAAGCTTTTGTTCAGATTTCAGACTGAATGTCTCTCATAAATTGAATATTTGAAGGAATGTTTTTGTATGTAATGCTTCCGTTCAGATAGAAGAACCTTTTCTCCTTCAAATTAAGAAAGATATCCATCAACCTCTTCTTTGAAAAGTCCCTTTACTATGGTATTTGCAGTTTGGCAGAGTGCTTATAGCTATTCCCATGGAACTCCACCCACACATAGCCAAGTTACGGCTTTGAATTATCTCACTTGGAATATGTTGCAAGACTTCTGAAGAGTTCAGCACCTTAATCTCAAGACTGATGGAGACGGCCTCTCACGCTGGCCAGCCTGTGCACGTCACTCTGAAAACACAGCTGTGCATGCTGTGTGGCAGCCAAGACATAAAACCTCTCTCAGCGCAGTTACTCCCAGCTGCCTGCGGGCCAGCTCTGCTCTAGGCAAACAGATGCTGGGAGCAGCAGGGTCTATCCTGCACCTCACTGTGCAGACAGTGCTGGCACAGGAGATACCTGGCTGGAATGCTGCAGAGACAAGGACTGACCCAGGAACAGGATAGGGACCTGAGGGTTTACTTGCAGAGTGCAGACGGGCAGGGGGAATGAAGTACAGAATGAGGGATGGGGGGTCGGACACACACACATTATGGGCAGGGAACTGACAAGAAATAGGGCTGGAAGATGCTTAGGTAGACATATATTAATAAGATTTAGGTTTCAGTTCCTTATGAGAGTGAGGAAAGCAAGATAGTGATCATTTTTGCCACATTGCTTGATACCCACTCCCTTCCTGCTCCTTCCCCTTTCCCTTCTTACTTTAGGTACGTTATCCTATTCCTTGTCTTGACACTGATAATGTTGGACTTACCTGCCTCAATGCACTGTACTTAACAGAAACCTGTCCAGGTTTTTCTGCTCAGTTTGTCTTAAGTAACATTAGGAGACTGATGCAACCATTTTCAAGGGGTCCAACAGGTCCCTATTCCAACATGAAGTAGATGGGAGGAGGATGTAGCCCACAGCACTGAAGGGAGAAGAATAAAGTGCAGTCATTGAGAAAGTCTCCCTTTTCAAGGCAGTTTGTTCTGTGTAATTTGTGGAACTGAGGTACCACGGACAATTGACGAATGCCTAAAATGGCAGGTAATGGCATGGGCTGCAGGTCCAGGGAGAGAAATCTGGCAAGATTCAATATGGAAGCAAGATAGGTTTCACTGGAAAAGAAAGACAAGCGATAAGGTCTGAAAATTGACTTGACTGATACATAGGAATGCTGTTGGTAATGGTAAAGTAAATGGTAAATCAAGAGGGAGAATTCACTTCCTTTTAGTTTTTATCACTGTATTCTTACAGACCATAAGTCAAACCACGGAAAAAATGAAAAGTGAAGAACAAAGCTATCTCTGCTCATTCTACAGTTAACTTTAGTTACTATGCTGTAGCTTTAAAATTCTTCTCTTGGTTTAAAAAACATTAAAGAACAAACAAGCATGAACTAACTTGAAAAAACCCAATCAAAAACCAAAGGAGGAATGAAGAGAAAAAAAAAGAAAGGAACCACATGACAAAACTTGGGGACTTTTTTTGTTGGTTGGTTGTTATTTCTCACTTGCTTGCAGAGAAAGCCCAGGAAATAATGCATACCTCAGTGTAATTGCCTAGGATTAATAAGTATGTACTCAGCAACTCTATTCTGTCTGTAAGGTGCTCTGTTGCCCCTTCATTTCATGAGTGTCATGAAAGTTAAAGTAACCAGAATGAACAACTCAGGTATCATCTTAATAATTGTCAGAGGAAAACACACAAGGAAAGGAAAAATTTTTGTTGTTGGAGAGAATTTTAATAGTATATAGGGAATTTTTAGAGCGACTTCTAAGTGAGAAGTTTTTCCATTATCATTTAAAGGAGCACAAAATTTTTTTGTTATGTGTAAACAATGTAATATAATGCTTGTATTTGGCAAAATGTTTATTTCAAATAAAATTGTTACTGCTAATTGTTAAGAGGAAGGAAAAAATACCAAGTTTGTCATGTCAGTAGTGGTATTAGGGACCGTTGGCTTAGCATTATTCCCTCACACAAAGCACTGTTTGCAGTTTAGACATTAGCCAGGGACCACGGTGTTCTGGGATCATGTCTTGGCTAAGTTACAGACATGTTGTATTAGACTGTAGTTAGCTCACATAGGGTCAGCAGCCTTAGTTTTCATCTAATTTCTCATCTAACTTATTTTCTCTTTTACATAACAATTTCAGACTGTGAACTCAAGACAAGAACCTCTATGCACTGCCATAAGATTGAGAGGCACCTGGTGTTCATTATGGTCATACAGAAAGATTTGAATGGTCTTGAGACTCGAGTAATAGAAATATGATAGTATGAAGGGTAAGGCAATGTATTTCTAGATAATTGAAAACATTCCTAGGAGCTTAACAGTTGGTAAAGCTGTTTCCAACAGATGAAAAAGGATTAAATGTGCTACTCTGACAGATGTGGTGAATCCAGAATTACAGGCATGGTTGCAGGAGAATCGTACAGAATGTGGATAGGCCTTTTTTGCTTAATGACAACTTACTTGGGTATATGCACTTTAAAATGTATTGGGTTTTTAGCCATATCTCTTTGCACATTCACAGCTATTTCCTACCTGTTATTGGCTGTGATGCCAAAATACACTATTGGCCCATGTATGTGTGTTGCCATTTTTCCCATTTGCATTTAAGTTCTTCCTTCATATGCATGTCTAGGACTATGTTTGCATGTGTTTCTGTGTGTTTGTATAGAAGGTATATAAAAATGTTTGTGTGTGAGATGATGAATCACTTCCACAGTGGATTAGATTTTATTTTCCCCAAGTAATCTTGTTTTGTTATTTCATGGTCATACTTCTGTTTTGTTGGTGTTTCTGTCCTTTGTTTGCTTGCCATCTTTGATATTTGAATATCTTGCAAAATACAATATGCCTGTTGGTTCCCTTTCTGTGTAGGTTAGTATATTTTGGTGAGAGACATTTTGCTCCCCTCATTATATGGGACTGAGTGGGGCATTTAAGCTTCAAGGTATTAGTTTTATAGCACACGGTTTGCTTTGCACTCTAGCTTTGGACACAAATTGCATTTGCCATTGTTCAATAAAATCACTAGTAAAGATATTCTTTTTAGAGTAATGGAATTATTATATTGTTCAGGAAAATGCAGAAATCATGACATACCAATCAGTTATTGTCTCTTTTTTAACACACAGATACATTCAAGTATGCATTTGTGCAATCAATGCACAAATCAAGTAGGCAGAAAATCTACTGTCTAGATAAAGGAGTTATTTTGATTATGCTAGTTCAGTTTCTTGTTAATTTTAAACAGAAAGTACAGTCCACTGATGTATCAGTTACCAAATTAGCCAAACTGTCCTCAGCAATTAGCTTCAAACTCTGCTGTTTAACCTTCAGGCTTTATATCCCTGTTTTTCACTCCACAATGTTGCTAAAGACAAGTACTTTCATTACTATAGCAACCAGAGAAATTTGATACTGTACATATGACACATCTTTTAAAGTACATGGCACCATGGGAACCGAGCTCTGGACTCTTTTGGGGCAGCGAATGTTTGAATAAAAAGCAATTCAAATACATCTTTCAAACAAAATGTAGAAGTCTCACACTACCGATGCAGGACAAAGGCTGAGGATAGGTGCTGCTGTAGGACCCTTCAGACATTTCCTCTTATTGCTTTTGGCCTGGAAATTTTAGGCATGCAAGTGGGGAGATGGAAGAGTATGATCCTTTTGCGCAGGAGAATAATTTTCTAAACCCTCCAGTAATCCAGGATTTGTGGCTTTATTCCTTTTACAATACGTACCTTTCTAAAGTTTCACATAGTCTTGTTTCCAATGTTATGCACTTTAGTTTACTTTTTTTAAACGTCTCTAATTTGTACATTGCATAGTATGTAGCAAATATTTTAGGAGTCTCTGCAGAAAAAGGTCAGTTTGTAAGCCATGTGTTTGGGAACTAATCAGATCTTTTTTCTTAGGATTAATCTGTATTTCTTCCTTCTTTAATTATAGCAATTCTTTTATCTTATGCTCCATTTGTAGAAGGCTGGAAGATAAGGGGGCTAACGGGTATATCTGAAACACAAATAGCCAGATAGTTGCATAGTGGAGCCAGCCAAGGACTGCTGGTAATAGTAGTCAAGGATTGTTAAGAACCTCCTGTGAGAAAGAAGAGGATGTAGCTGGAGAAGGGGCCATAAAGAGGTAGGGCAGCACTTTTCTGGGACAAATGTCCTTGTTCTGGCTCCTGGAGATAAGCACAACACAGCACAGCAAATATGCACAACAGCAGGAATGAGCTCGAGAAGTGGGCATGGACTGCAGCAGGAGTCATGACCATCCAAGACCCCCAAAGCCTCTAACCCATTCCCAGAAAGGCCTGAAAGAACACATTGCACATGATAACTGATTTGCATAGAAAGCAAGTAACTTCTCTCCGGGGTGAGGAAAACCTGTCTATGAAAAGGTGCTTCAATGAACCTCAGGTGAACGTACACACCAGGGCCATGGACACCCCATCAGCTGGAGCCAAGACCCATGATTGCTTTTTGTTTCTTTTTTCATTCATCTCTCTCTCACCATCTAATTGATCTCTCTCTTTCTCTCTTTCCTTTCACCCTACCCCTTTATCCAAAATCCACCTCTGTGTCCTTGTACTAGGGGATCAGGGCCTCACTTGTACCAATTTCTATGCCAAGTGTGTAATTTACTAATAAAACAGTGCAAGATATTGTGGACCCTCACAGTTTGTTGTTCCTTTCAACCAAGAACATCTACAAATATTGTGTGCTTCCATGTGTGGGATGCCACACAGCTGTGCAGCAACAGTATGTTGTTAAAATGACACCACAAGGAACAGATACAGATAAAACAACAGTTCTCCGTGCAGCTCACACCTTTTAACTTGTAAGTTGTGAGGATGAGCCAAAACTCATGTTCCCATATCAAGCTAAGTTTGACTGGTGAAAATACAGTAGAAGCAACCACTAGCCAGACATCTGTTTTTATGATAATGCCATGAATTGACTTAAGCCTTCCAGAGATATATTCTGATTTTCTTACAGACCAGCATTTGAGACTACTCTAAGTTAACACAGCAAAGGCAGCTTCAAATGTCTCAGCTGAATCAAAATTTAACACTTTGCAATGCAGTTTCCATCTGACAAACTGAACTTAGTCACATCAATCATTCTTTGTTCCTAAACAGGATGGAACACCACCACATCAGAATACGAGAATGGCCATTCTGTGCCACACCAAAAGTGTCCATCAAACTCTTGTATCTGGCAGTGGTCATAAACGAAAGCCAGGAGAATGGAAAGAGTAGGCAAATGTTACCTCTACCATCACCTATTTTTTTTCAGCTCAGAGACTGTTTCTCAGAGACTTGCTGTGTCTGTTGGGATGTTGTGAGTGCAGTTAAAGGGAAATATTGTATATGAGAATCGTATTGATAAAATCGTGTATTTCCTCTAAAATCTGCTGAGTGGTTAAAGTACGGCCTGTGAACTAAAGGAATAGCAAGTGTATTCATTCACCACAACAGGAGAAAATTCTAAATAATAGAGTATGAACTTCAATTGTACCTATTCAATCAGTAAATGCACACTAGAGCTACCTTTACAAACAACTAAAGTTACCTTACCTGAGTGAATAGCTGGTCTCACTGAATCAATTGACTTCACAGGAACTGTGATTTGACCTCAAAAAAGCTATTTCCTTCCTTTTTAGATAAATCGTTTAAATTGCCTCCTTTCATTGCTAGCCTTATCATCTGGTGTTTTATAAGACCTTTTGAACCATAGAAACTTAACACTGCAGCAGCCCAGTTACCTGTAAATAAATCTTACATCCATTATTTAATCCTTCTAGCCTCCCAAAGGTGGATTAGAGGGTGTCCATCCTCAGGGGATTGCCTGCATTGATGCTGAGACAGGGAACAGGAGCCCTGCAGGGTCACTCTGAGGACAGAAACATGACCAGCACACTGGAACCAGTGCTGCTACTGTGACCCTCCTGAATTAAACTTCAAATGAGCCCTGCTTTCTCTTCAATTACTGTTGACTAGAAATAGCTACTGCTTGTTCTCATGTCTGAAGGAAAGCACACTCTTTTTTATCAGGACCTGCTTCATTGCAAGTAGGTGATTTTACCCTTTTCTTAGGCAATCAGTAAATACATCCTTAAAAAAACCAGTTGAGCATACAGTAACTGCCTTCACATTTAAATCAAACACTAATTAGAGACCACCAAAATAGGGGAGAAAGCAAAAACCTTCAGTTATTTGCACGTTGCAGCACTGCTAGGGCACTGCCGATTGAGTCACCATGAAAGAGAGAGTAGCACTCTGAGAGAGGAAGGACTTTGAAATGTAGAAGAAAAGACAGTACAACCCCTCAAAAAAAAATGTGAACACTGTATTATGTAGATTTCTCCATGATAAAAGTCCTACTGGTCTAAAGTGTAAAAAAAAAATAAAAAATATATACACCTAATAAGAATTTAACTGTCACCACAAAAATCAAGTTGTCTGGATGTTACCTACCATACAAGTTTATGTTAGAGATGCTTCACAAATATTTTTAAAATTGCAAATTATACCTTTCCATGTTTTAAGAGTATTGCAACTGCTAGAATGGCACAAAGTTTCTCTCCTGTTTTTGGCAATCTGGAGAAGCTGTAGAGGTCTGTCTGCACCTGCAGTTTTGTTATGTATGTTATACATGTATACATATATGTTATACATGTATGTTATTCTGTTAAAACTTTATAAAATCTTCTTTTCAGTGCTCAGATTTTTTTCATAACTCTGAGTGCCTTAGCCTGGAATTTCCTGTAGGAGCTTGGCTGTTGCTAAAAGGAAACTAGAAGAAGCTATCTTATCCTCATGTGGCATTACAAAAACTCAAAAACTTTTCATTTCAGCAACGTGCCATTTGTTGGAGCAGAATATTCAGTGTGGAAATACTGTGAACTTGTAAAAGCCAAGGTTGCAGAGTGGATTGCCCAATGTTTCAGTGTTTGGTTTTTCACAATGTCAGTGAAGTTTTCATAGCTATTTTCTAAATACAGAACTATCTAACCAATTCACTTGTTGTCTAGGTATCATCTCCAAGCATTGAAAGCCCCTTGTACACAAGAACACAGAACATGCATTCACGCAGTAAACAGGGCTCTACCATGGTCTTGCACCTGTAGAATGGCACTCATGTACCTGCCCTTTTATGTGCTCTCACACTTATATCTTGTGAAAGGCTGAATTTTTACTATCTGCTGGTGACAGCAGAAAGAGTAGCAGTTTATATAATATTTGGAATCTTAAATTCTTCTCTAGCATCTGGTTGGACATCTGTTAACTAAAACTTCAGTGGAGATTAGCAAATCTCAGTTTCTTATCAAAACAATAAATGAGTAACACTTGAAAAAAAAATTTATAAAAATTTCATCTAAACAGTTTGCAAATTCATCTCAGATTCTAGGATTGACATTTTAAAGGAGAAAGAATTTAGCCTGTGTGGGCAAAACACAATTTTAACTCTGTATTAATTATTTTGCTGACTTTATGAAATATGAACCATTTCTGATCATAGTATTTCAGAGAAGTAATTAATCTGGTTTTTCCCAAGAATTCTTTCTATACATCCAAAGTGTAATGTATCAATGATGGTGTCACTGTCAGTCCAGCAGTTTTGAAAACCAAAGTAATTCAGCTCTCATGATTGCAAGAGTCATACCTGTCTGATACAGACTTCTCTCTCATTCCCTCATGAAAAAAACCACACAACCCAACAACTGACATTAAGACTTATTCCTAACAAGAGGTTCAGTGGGATTTGCACACTGACATACAAAAAGGCCTTCAACCTTAAGATATGTTCTGTTTTGCACAGGTGATCTACTTGACTAGGTGTTTTAGTGAAGTTATTTTAATGCTGAGATTTTTCTCCATTTTTCATCTGTTTTATTTACACAGGCTTAATTATGAAAGCGGATCTTGGGCAGTGATCATGAAACCAGCACTCTTATTTTTTTCAGGGAAGTTTCAAGAGAGCTTTTCAACTGTATATAAAAGAGGTTATCTAAGCTATTTATCTGGCATTTTTGGCCACTACTGTGTAGGAGAGAGGAATATGAAAGGAAGCTAGAAAGAAGACCTTTACTAAGTTTTGGGTGATGTACTGCCTTAAAAGGAAAGTGAAGAAGCATTAAATAAACACAAAGAATTTGAGAACAATATTTGTATATGTATTACATTTTGCCTCAGCTAAGGAACACAGTTCTGAGTCGGAGCTGAGTATGAAGGTATGAATGGTATATAGAATGGTATTTTTGTTAGAGTAACAAAAGCTTAAACACCAATTCATTTTTTCTTCTACAACATTTTTAAAAATGTTTGATTGAAACAGCAGGAATGTGTCTAAGATTTTAGTGCATAGGTACATAAAAACATGGGATAAAGGTATAGAGAAAACCAATCTGTTTCTCTTTATTGTAACATTTATGTTCTTGACTTTTATGACATTTCTTTCCAGTCTTCTTTTGTTTATGTTTTATTTAGGTTACACTTTGAAGTTGTCTGAAAGTCCTATGGTTCTACTAGAGTCTGCCCAGTGAATCTAAGTCTTTCTGGAAGGGCAGTGGCTCACACTGGATGACCTGTTCTTCATGCCTTCTGGTTTTATCAGTGCTGGTCAGACTAGACAGATATCGACACTTGTCTTGTGGTATATATTCTGTTTATATAACTTACTCTGAGTCTTTGCTTCTCCTGTAACAGCAAGCCAGTCCTGGCTCACTTTCAGTTTCTGATTTACTCTGATTCCTCCTTAGCCAGCTGTTCTGTGTATGGTACAGTTGGCTGATTACTCCTGCTTTCAGATAGTACTTGTATGCATGCCTGCTGAGCTTCCTTCAGATCATGGCACCACTCAATACTTCCTTCCATTTTGACAGATAAATATAAATAAGTACACTCTGACTATGGGTTGTCAACAAATTATGCATCCATTCTATGTTAGGAGAGTCAAAAAAAGCCTTGCATAAGCTGTACACGAGGATGCCTTATGAGACAGTTGTCTAAAATTTCCGTAGTTTTGGAGAATATTCTGTGTCCTCAGCTGCAAGTCCTGTTACTTTATAGGAAAAGACTCAACATGATTTCATAGAATCATAGAATATCTTGAGTTAGAATGGACCCATGGGGTTCATTGAGTCCCACTCCCTGCTCCCCACAGGATGACCTAAAACATTATTCTTGGCAATGTTTGCAATTTGTTTATTTGTTAGTGGCATTTTCCCAGTAATTGAACACTCAATCCTTCTTGCCATCTCCCTCCTCTCCCATTAAAGTTATGTATTGTATTTTCCCTCTGTGGAGGCTTCTCATCTCTGTTTTCTTCACAAGTACTCAGAGGGCCACTTATGTCGTGAGGTCATATCAGACATCTTGCTAAGTAAATTTTGACAGTGGGTCAAACCTATATGAAAGTTATTTTGAGCTGTTTTCACATCTGACATCTTTCAAAATGCCTTGTTCTTTCCTTATTTTAAGGTCAAGCCATACATTTTATCACTCAATGCAGTGTGTTAGTTTCCTGTTCTCAAGTGTTCTCTTTAGTGATTTCTGAAGCTCATAACTTTGTCTCTCTCATGTGGAGCAGAGCTCTATTATTCTTGCTTTGCTTATTGTCACTAATATAGTTATTACTTATACATTTCTTTCTTGTTCCTCTTTGTCTTCCTTGCTAATTGCAGCTGTTTGTGTCTTGGCCTGAGTTTTGTGTCTTCTGAAAAATGCTTGTCCCCAGTAGTCTAACCTAATTTCCACTTTCTCTGTGCTCTCTTCCTGTGTTTGGGGCTAATAACAAGCTCATGACTTAGCCAGGCCAGTCTCTTTCTACGCTTTCCATCCTTCCTCTGCATTGGGCCAGTTTGTACTTGTGCCTCAATACCATTTCTTTGAGGAATTGCCAGGTCTCTTTAAATCCTTTCCCCCATGAACTTGCCTGCCATAAAGTCTTAACTAATGTTTCCCTGAGTTTACTGGAATCTACCTTCCTGAAGTTTATTGTTTTTATTTTGCCTTCCTGTCTTTGATTTCACCGCTCTTCACTGTTATTCTCATAACAGATTTCTCTGTGGTAAGTAGTTCTGGTACTCCAGGGAAGCAGTGGAAGGCTTCTGAATGTTTAGAAGTGCACAAAATCACATCCAGAATCCAAGATTTGTCCAAGAACCCTCCCCATGCTCTTACAGCACTGCATGGTCCTTCAGTTTTATTTGCTGAGACCATTAATGGGAAAGTATTTAATACATCTTTTTAGTGTCTTTTATTTCTGTTTACAAGGTTACAGCCAGCATAA
This sequence comes from Margarornis squamiger, assembly GCA_035222235.1. NCBI lineage: Eukaryota > Metazoa > Chordata > Aves > Passeriformes > Furnariidae > Margarornis > Margarornis squamiger. The sequence continues at coordinate 61,551,480 of JAWWTY010000088.1, forward strand.
TGTGACAAGCCAGCTCTCCGTGGATGACTGCAAACAATACTTTGAGAACTACTGATTTAGAGTACAACAGTTGCTCTATTGGAGCAGGTCCTTGGTCCATTCAAAACAAGGTGGAAAGAAATACTTAATGACTTAGAATGCAATGCACGCATGTGAAAATTACTCAGGATAAAGTTTGAGAAAGAATTAGAGGGACAGTGTAATTGCAGAAAATATTCTAAAGATTGACTCAGTCCTTAAAATGCAAGCACTTCATTTTCCAGCCTAATCCAAGTTTTATAACCAAAAGAAAATGAACATTCCCACTGAGCACTTAATATTATTAGAATAGGCAGGTTTTCTTTTCTCAGCTTTCAACCTTTTCTTTGAATTAGTTTTGTTTCATTTTCTTCTCAAGCATGTGAATTTTCTGAAAGTCCTTCCCTCCTAAAAGAAGTCTCCTGCATCAGTCTGTTTTTGAAAGTTTAACCCATTTTGTCTGAGCTCAAGTTATAATTTCAGAAAAAGCCTGTCCTGATTAACTAGTCCTTTCTCTCTTTTAACTCCTCATTCATCTCTCTTACCTCTGATGAAAACATTGTATGTATTAGGTTAGAGAATTAACCTCTTTCTTCAACACACAGTGTTTTTCAATACTGACGTTTTGTGTACCAGGTGATGCACACTCAGCAGTGATCTTTTAAAAGAAACCTTTCTCTATATATGACATATGTCACCAGTGTTGCATAAGCATTAGGCTTTTTCCTAGAGATTTGTTTTCTAATTCCTCTACTCCCTTTGCAATGGCAACATTTACTCAAAGACTTTTTTATTAATTTGTATGCAGGAAGAAAACATTATCAGTTTTCTTTTTACTGGACTGTAAATTCCCACTGTAGTAGAATCAAGGGTTTGATATGCATGTTGCTGAGGTTTTAGCACTCAATGTTGTAGCAGCAGCTCTTCCATTCAGTCTTTAACATTTCTGGGAGAGGGAGAAAAAACAAGAAGTACTGAAGTGATTAATTAAGAGGGTTATGTTGATGTATGTAGACTGCTTGAACATGAAAATTAAATTTAAGAGTACTAGACAATGCAGTATTACTATAAGTTAAAAGTCAGTCAAAAATACATAAAACACCATGGAAATATACAAAGTGGGTGTTTGAGAAAATGGGATTAAGAATTGTCCAACATAGGGTAGTAAACTTCTGCATGGATGTATAGTACTATGAAGCCTCTTATAACTACTGCAAGGGATTTACAGGTGATAAAAGAAAAGGATGTATATTAGACCATTTATCTATTTTGTCTACTGAGGGTACATTAGGATGAAAAATTCTATCCTTTATAAAATACTGTATTCTATTTAAGGGTAATATTGTGATTTTGGGTTTAGTCAGCAGTCTGTGTGCACTCTCGTGAAAATCAAGATCTGTGGTTCAGATATTTCCTGAGAAAGGATCCCAAATTGCCCCGACATGAGGCAGCAAGGCCTCATCTCCATGTGGGCTGTAACTCCACATCCAATATAGACATGGCTGTAGTCTTCTTGCACTGGACTGCTCTGCAGTCACCGTCCCTCAGTGCCTTTCACCAACCCCTTGGATAGAAGTTTCAGCTCTGTTGGCTGAGGTGTGCTGAGCAGAAGATCCTCTTAGAAACCTGGAGTAAAAGGTGTATTTCTGCCAGCCCAAGTATTTAAAGAGGAACCAGTGCTGAAATACCATTATGTTGAAAGAACCAGAAGCTGTGAGGGCAGTGATCATGCAGGCCACACTTCCCAGGGAGGTCTGGGAAAGAAACACCTATATTCTGGTTATTGAAGGATTTTCAGGCACCAGGTGGAAGGGTGGAACAAGAGGCAGGGAACAAGAGCATCCCTGCCAGAGATGCTTGGACCAAGAAGTATTTCAGTGAGCACTGTACCTAGTGAAGACTGGTTTCCTGTATGCACTAGATGAGTAAAACTCATTAACAAAAACATGCTGAGGTGATGTTTTCAGCCCAGCCTAATCAGAGATCTGAAAAATGAGAGAAAAATACTAGGAATGTCTGTTCTGTGGGAAAAGGTTCAAATGAAATTTTTAATGTAGCAGTGCAGAGAAATTGTAATGGCAATGATGGAACATCCCTGACAATGGCAGTTTCTCAGGCTTTTTATTTTAAGTTGACACCAAGGAACTAG
>JAWWTY010000088.1:61563095-61574699 GCA_035222235.1 Margarornis squamiger
CCTAAATTTAAGGAGAGGGATTATTTTTTATTTCTTGGCCAACATTCATATCTTAGTTTTCTCTCAAACTAAGACACCAGGTCACGTTAAGATTCTCATCTACCATCACCCCTAAGTGCTTCTCCTCGGGACTGCCCTAAATATATTTGGGCCAGACAGATGCAGCCCCACTCACTATAGCAATTTGAGCCCTGTTGTTCATTCACTTATGCCACAAATGTTTAGGTTTCACAGATTTTAGGTGCTGGTATCAGGTTGTTAAATGAGGTGTTGCATATTTACTGTCAGGAACATTTGTTTGTCACATTAGGACACTCCATAGTTGTGTCTCAACTCAGAGTTTTGCTTCTGCTGTGTCTCACAGGAGGTGCTTGTGGAAGACTCAGTGTGAGAAAGCTGACACCATGCGTGGGCATCCCTTGCCTGTGTGTTTCCTGAGTCAGCAGCTGCAGAGCTTCACCACTGCTTTGTTGGATTCACTGCATTTTGCCACTCTCCCTTTTGAATCCCTCAAAGTACTGACTACCACAACACTGCAGCAAGAAATACTTCAATGAACTGTGTTAGCCTGAAAAAATATTTTATCTTGAGATTATCAGATCTTTTGATGGGTGATTTCATTGGTGCCCTCTAGTGTTCAAAGTGAGGTAAATATTTAATAAGTATTTTCTTAAAACAGGTACTACACAGCCGTAGGAGAGGGGATGCCTTACTGGACCTGTCAGTCACCAGTGTAAGTGAGCTAATTGGTGATGTCAAGATTGGAAGCAGCCTGGGCTGCAGTGGTCATGCACTGGTAAAGTTGCAGTCCTGAGGGATATGGGTCAGATAAAGAGTGAAGTCAGAACCCCAAATTTTAGGAAAAAACTTTGAGCTGTTCAAGGAGTTTGCCAATGGTGCCACCTGGGAAAGTGTCTTCAAGGACAAGGCAGTGGAGCAGAGCTGGCAGATTTTTAGGGTGCATTCCACAGAACACAAGACCTTTCGATCCCTGTGAGTAAGAAATTAGGAAAGCAAAGAGCACGGCTGAGCCATGACCTGCTGGTCAAACTAAAGGGCAAGAAGGAAATGCACAGGAAGTGGAAGCAGGGGTAGGTATCCTGGGAAGAGTATAGGGACACTACTGTGTAGAGTGGGGCCATAGGATGCAAAGAATAAGAGGAAGGGTTTCTGTGAAAGGCAAGGTTAAAGTGTATTCATGTGCACCCCAGTGATGAACCCAACCGGCAAATTGGTAACAGTGGATGAGGAGAAGGGCGGGTACTCAAGGAATTTTTGCCTCAGTCTTCACTGGCAGTCTCCCTTCCCACACCTCTTGAGTGGATGGAACTCAAGGCAGGGACAGAAAAATCCCTCCCACTGCAAGAGAAGGTTTGAGACCCCTGAAGAACCTGAACATAGGGAAGTCTATGGGACCTGTTAAGATGCATCCCAGATTCCCTGGCTGTAGTTTCCAAGCTGCTCTCCATGACATCTGAAAAGTCTGGGCAGTCAGGTGAAGTCCCAGGTGACTGGAAAGACGGAAACATTGGACCCATCTTTACAAAAGGAGGAAAAGAGGACCCTGGTGACTACTGACCTGTCAGGTACACCTGTGCCTGGGCAGATCATGGGACTGATCCTCCTGGCAGCTGTGCTAAGGCACATGGAGCACAGGGAGCTGATTCAGGACAGCCAGCACGGCTTCTCCAAAGGCAAGTCCTGCCTGACCAACCCAGTGACCATGTATGATGGGGTGAGTGCATGAGGGGACAAGGGAAGGGCTAGAGATGTCACTTATCTGGACTTCTGTAAAGCCTTTGACATGGTCCTCCACAACATCCTCTCTCTGAATTGCAGAGAGAAGGATTTGATATGTGGACTGTTCAGTGCATAAAGATGTGGCTGGGTGCTCATATCCAGAGAGTAGTGGTCAATGGCTCAGAGTCCCAGTGGACACCTGAGAAAAATGGTGTCCCTCTGGGGCCTACACTGGGACCAGTATTATTTAATATCTTGATTAATGACATAGATGAAGGGACTGAATTCACCCTTAGAAAATTTGCAGGTGACACCAAGCTGACTGATATGTTTGACATGCCTGAGGGATGGGATGCCATCCACAGGGACCTGGAAAAGGTCACAGAGTGGGACAATGGAAACTGCATGAGGTTCAACAAGGCCAAATGCCAGGTACTGCCTGAGGGTCAGGGCAACCCCGGTATCAGCACAATTTGGGGATGAACAGATCCAGAGCAGCCCTGCTGAAAAGGAGTTGGGGTGCTGGTGGGTGAGGCTGGACATGACCTGGCCATGTGCACTGACAGCCCAGACAGCAAACATGTCCTGGGCTGCATCAAAATTGGACAAGCATGAGGTGTGGGAAGGAATTCTCCCCATCTATTCCACTCCATGTAGACCACACCTGGAGTGCTGCATTTAACTCCGTGGTCCTCAGCAGAGGAAGTACATGGACCTGTTGGACCAGGTCCAGAGGAGGCTCACAATGATGATCAGACGGCTGGAGATGATGATCAAAGGCTGGGAGAGTTGGAGTTGTTCAGCCTGAAGAAGGCTCCAGGGACACCTTACTGTGGCACTTCAATACTTAAAAGGGGCCTATAAGAAAGATAAGAACATTTTATCAGAGCATATTGCAATAGGACAAGGGATATTGGTTTTAAACTAAAGAGGATAGATTGAGACCACACATAAGGAATAATTTTTTTACAGTGAGGGTGGTAAGACACTGCAACAGGTTGCCTGAAGAGGTGATGGATGGAAACATTCAAGCTCAAGTTGGACAGGACTCTGAGCAACCTGGTCTAGTTGAAGATGGCCCTGCTCATGGTGTCATGCATGAGCTAGGCATGACCTACACAAACCCCCTCCCCATTCTCCCCCAAGTCATTAGCAGAATAAGCACACCCAGCCTTCACAAGGCTTCCAGTTCAAAACAAAAGACACCTACATTTCTGATCCCTTTTAATTTGTTATGGGGAAAATATTTTATTTTTTCTCTTTAGAAAGGTATATGTTAACATATGATCCAAGTGATGGGAATGACAGGAGGGTTCCTCACGAGATCTAAACTTTCACCTAGACACAAAATCACAGCATCACGGAATACTGAGTTGGAAGAGACCTTTGAAGATGCTGCTTCACTATACAAAGGCCTTTTACAAATAATTGATGAATAAATCAAGTACCTCAGGCTCCAGTACTGAACTTCTTTTGACTTTCTAGGTAACTTCTCTCCAGGTATTCCTTCTTCTAGTCCTTCTTTCTAGTAACCTCTAACCAATTACTAGTTTAGAAGCACAGTAACCACTGTTTAACAGACAGAACAGGTTTTGTCCCCAAAACCTTACACTTTTCCCCATATCCATAATTATGTGTTTGCATAGAGAATTTAAAAAAAGGAAAAGTTAAATTCAATAATAAAAAAAGGTGACTGAGTGACTGGGTGACAGAGATTGGAGAGGACTACAGAGAGTACAATGTGTCATGAGAAAACAGTAATGCAGGCTAAAATATGATTCTGCAGTTTATCCTTAAGCAAATGTCCCGCAGTTTTTAGGGATCTGTGTGCACTGTGATCCCAGAAAACTCAGGAGGACCAAAAGCAAAAACTGGTCAGAAAGCTGGAAGGAAAAATAGCGTGACACAGCATTCCAGTGTTTTTATGAAGAGACCACACCCCCAGCCCCCCTTAGCATGGGTATGGCTCATTCCTCTCTCAATACAGCACACAGTGGAAATTTCCACTGCAAGTTACAGCACATTTCCACCCTTTAACCCTACACACACTGAAGTTTTGCAATTCTTTATGGTAGTTGAAATGTATAACCTTTACTTTACTACAGATAACCAATCTGCTTTTTTTTTAACCTAGCCTAATCTAATCTTTCTTGTTTAATCCAAAAATGTTTTTACAGTTCTAGTGAGAAATACAAGGATAGAATAATTTGAATGATGAGCAGACATGTTACCAAAATCATAAATAAATATTTAAATGGAAATAATTTCATATGGGTCAGCATTTTTGTAGATTCAATTGGTTGTTATATGTATGGCAAATATGAGTGGTTTTTGTTTTAATATTAATAGTTGTCACTATGTAAAATGTTCTTTGTTTTATTCACAGCAAATCATTTCCATCCTGAGCATGCTGATTAGCAGGATGCTTTGTGATCAGAAGCCAGCTCCTTTGCTGTTTGATGGGCAGAGCTTTTTAAGCCTGTGCAGCTCAGCAGTGCCATCTAAATGCATGCCCATAAGTCTAAATGTGCTTTTGTGAGCCATTAAGACCATTTTCTTATTCTAAAAGGATTATTATTTAAAGCAGGCAGCATTAAAAGAATGTAGCAGATGGGCATAGAAGAGGCAAGGGGAAATGACAAGTAAAAGAGCAAGAAACATTTCCAGGAAAATGGTTTTTAAGGCAAAGTTTTGAAAATAAGAGAACAAAAGATCTAGAAATGAGAGTAATGGGGAAAACAATCATTCTTAGAGTTGCTAAGCACAAAAAAAAAGAATAAAATTATATGAGACAAGGGAAAAGGAAAGAAGGGCTTGTTTACAAGATACAATGGACAGATGATAAAACTTCCCAAGATTCCTTCACCTTTGTTTGCGTTTTGCTCCCCAGTATTCTGCCATTCCCAACATCATTCTGAAAGGCTTTCACGTGGTGGTTTTATCTGTGACTCCTGCAACTGTGACTTCTGCTGCCTTCAGTCCCTGTGCTGCATGAACACACGACAGCAAGGCAGAAAGGAGAGGGTGGAAGGGATGGTCGTGCAGTGCTTTACAGTTCCCAAGCAAGAATCCTTTTTCCTGGGAGCCTTTGGCAGCAGGATTAATTTAGTTCAGATCTGAAGTATGAAGGCTTAATAAAGATCTCAAAATGCCTGCTCCTTGGCTGTAACCAATCTGTCCTTTTGTTTGGACACTAGTGGTAGTATTTCATATCTGCCCAGTGTACACGGTTAGTGCTTCTTAGTTGAAAACATCTACAGTTTTCTGGAAATACGTTCTTAATTTTGGTTGACATTTGTAAGCCTTCTACACTTCAGCTTTTCTACTTTTGTGCAAACTGTGAGATTTATATTTCTCCTTCCTTGTCTCACATATTTAAGCTGTTTGTTGCTAACCCTACTTGTTTGACACCCCATTTTATTACCATTCTTGGTTGTATGTCTTGAGAGCCAACCTCAGTTACACTGTGCATTACCTACTGCAACATTATTTGCTTGAGCTGATCTTTTAAAAATGCTGACAGTGAAAACCACATTCCTGCCCCTCTATTTGACCATGGTCTTCCCATATTAGCAAACTTTCCACTTGCCATCTCATTAATTTCAAGCTTCTTGTCCTTTGTAATTTCTTACAATTCTTAATTCTTTTTTCTAGTATGAAGAGATTTCCCTATCTTCCCATATCAGGAAGAACTTTCAGGCACAAGGACCTGAATGACCCAATTATTTGAATCTCAAATCTTGCAAAGACTCTGAACCTAGACAGACTGTTCCTGTTCTTTTTGGGCATACTGAGAATAAGGGGACTATCTGCGTATCATTGTTACTATCAGGCTGCAATAATCTATGTCAGTATTTGCAGATTTCTGTGTCTCGAGTTGACTTGTGCCAATTATTTTTCTGATGCCCAGCAAATGAAAGAATGATTTTCACTAGAAGATTTAATGTATATGTTGTAAGATGAGAAAGTGCCCATTGTGTTAATATAGTTTGATATAGTCTCATGTTTGAGTGTCTTAAATAGAAGGCTGTCTGAGACCTCATTATGTACCAGGAACCCATCCATATTGTTGCTTACCAGTCCTCCAAAGTCTGTCATCTACAGATTTTGGCACTTACGATTTTACCTTTTCTTTTAGGTGACTGATAAAAGATATCAACACAGACTCCGTTGTCGTACAGAAGGGTGAGAAGAAGTACTCCTGTCTTGGCATCTTAGCAAAAAAATGGTCAGCTGGGTTGTCAGGCTCTATTTCCACAGTGTTTATATTGATGGATATATTTTTAGCACCATTTAAAAATTATGTTTTAATTAATCTGTATTAGTGATCAATTTTGTTAGAATCAGTCTCAAGTGGATAAATAGGCAGGTATCTGGACTTCCTCCCTTTTAAATATGTTTTCAGCCTTAGTTTTCTTTCCAGTTTTCTGAAACTTTTCCAGTTCCAACAGTTACTGAAAATCCACAGTTATGGTTCAGATAACTCTGAACTCTCTAGCTTGTTAAAACTTTAAATGCAAATTACATTGAGCTACTGATTTCCACTCAAACTCTCCAGTATTTGTATGATATCCTTGCTTAGTTTTTGCATGGAAATTGTGTAATTATCTTCCTGAAACAAATAAATAATCTGCTTTTTTTTTCTTCTGCAAATACAGACTAGAAATAATAACAGTATGCTGCCTTTTACTAACATTTTACCATATGTCTCTGTGGCCATTGTCTATATCCAATATTAGGAACCTATACATTGGAAAATCTCATTGTTTTCCTTGTCACCTAAGATTTCTTCTTAGACCTGTTGATTTCTTTAACAGTTTTATAAAGTGAACAGATTTTAGTTTATTTTTCTTGCTGACAGTTTTCTGCATTATCTCTTTGAGCATATAGTTTCATACATAGGTACAGATGTACATAGAGATCCTTGCTGCTGCTACATTTATCAGAAAATGTCTTTGCTTTCCAAATTTTTCACGATATCTTTAAAATGCTTTCTCCTACCATTCACATTTTTCTCCCAGGCCGCTGATTCACTGATTTTTGGCAATACAAAATTAGCCTTTTAAAAATATTGACAGATATATAAATACAAGGCATATTAATAACTTCAGTTTTCTTCTGTTTGCTGACAAAATCTGCTCAAATTAGAGTTCCTTGCCACTTAACTAAAGCTGTTTTCTTTAAATGTCCAGGTCTTCTTTATCTATGCAGTGACTTTAGAGTTATACATTTATTATTGATAATTATTGTTACCAATATTTCATTAATGATACTTAGAAATCAAAAAGTTGGAAGAATAAGCATGGATACATTCTGTTCACATGATGAGTGGGTATACTGCATTACCTGTTTTTAAATGTCATGCCATTATTTGTATTTTTCTCAGACTGACAGAGCTGTGATAATACAGCTTTCTAGCCTACACATTATGACCTGGTTCTTTCAGTGATGATCTCATGTTCACTGTGATAGGCACCAAGCCCCACACAGTATGTTGCTTTGCTTATCCTTTTGGAAACTGATTTGTAAGCATTCAAGAACTCTATTTCTATCTTCTCAGTGACTTGTGAAAAAGTGTTGCCATTTTTGATGCAGACTGAGAATCTCTTTTCACATTTTGCCCACTCAGTTCTTCCCAAGTAGTTGAGACTGAGTGTAAAGTGGAAAGTTACAGGTATGCCTGAGAGTAAACCTTCCAAATTACAGGCTGAGGTCAGGCAAACTGTGAGCAGTATCCTAACAGTTCTTTCAAATGAGAGCAAACAAAGCTTCAGACCTTGTAAAATATTTAAAGCTGTGTGAAACTCAGCAGTTTTTGCTGGCAAGAGTTCTGACTTTGGTCTGGCTTCAGTTTGCATAAGGTTTGCATACACTGAGAATTCAAACAAAAATGTAAGAGGGAACTCAGCTAAAGGCATCATGTTTTTGATAAAAACCTCAAAGCAGATAATCACAATGACTTTCACTAAAAATCTATGGCATAAAAATTATTCGTACCTTGGTCCAGGTTTTTCAGAAAGCTTAGAGTTTTGTTTTCCATTACAGAAGTAAGAACAAAATTCAAGCTATAAGGAAAGCAGTTGAATCCTATTGAATGGTATTAATATAAAAAATTTGAGAGCTCTGAAAATATTGTTATTTCCTTTGAAAATTGGAGTCCCTCAATCACCCTCACAATACCATTGTGCAGATTCTTCAGTCACATAACTTTTAATTTGATCTGCAGGAACCTGAATAATAGTATTACATTATTTTAATAGGGAATTAATCAGCCTGTGCAAAGAAATAGAGAAAGTAATACCAGCTTCCTCTAAATCCTCAGTACAACAGCTTTAAGTTGATGAACAGGCTATGTTGAAGTATGTGTCTTCAGGTTTTCATTTAATTTATTACAGTGAATGTGGAGCATATAAGATCACTAAATTCAGGAATCTCAGAAACAAAATTAGTTGAAGCTTTTTGTCAGTTTTTGGAGCAGTATAGGACCCTTTGTCACGTTCTTTCCTATGTTCTCAAACACAAATTTACATCTGAGAGAAATGAAACAATATGGAAATGTGGAGGCACATATTGCATGCATACAGCTTTTTTCTACATGTATTAAAATTGTCAGGCTTGCTTGGGTTCAGTAAACCAGAGCCTTAAAACAGCTACGTGATTCAGAAGGTCAATAATCATTATCACCTTCATAATGACAGGTGTAGGAACAATGCAGAATACCTACCTTGCCAGCTCCAGCTGATGTCACAGTCAAAATTGCTGCTGACATCAGTGGGACATAACTGTAGAATCATAGAATGGTTTAGGTTGGAAGAGACCTTAAAGATCATTACCCTTAAAGGGTGGTTCAAACCCCCCAGCCATGGGAAGGGACACCTTTCACTAGACCAGGTTGCTCAAAGCCCCATCCAGGCTGTGAAGTGGCCTTCCAGGGATGGGAAATCCAGTTTCTCTGGGCAACCTGTGCCAGTGCCTCACCACCCTCACAGTCAAGAATTTCTTCCTAATATCTAATCTAAACCTGCCCTATTTTAATTTAGGGCCATTGCCCCCTTGTCCTATCGCTCCATACCCTTGTAAAAAGACCCTCTCCAGCTTTCTTGGAAGCCCCAAGAAAAGCAGCTCTAAGTTTTCCTGGGAGTCTTCTCTTCTCCAGGCTGAACAACCCCAACCCTCTCAGCCTGTCTCTGTAGCAGAGGCACTCCAGATCCCTGAGCATCTTTGTGGACTCTTCTGGAGCCACTCCAGCAGGTCCATGTCCTCCACATGTTGGGGACCTCAGAGCTGGACACAGCTCTCCAGGTGGGGGCTCACAACAGTGGAGAAGAGAGGGACAATGTGTATCTTTAAACTAAAAAATAAATATATTGACTTGGCATCTTTCAGCACAACTCTCCAATGCTCAGATGTTTAATAACATGTTCCTCTCCATACAGTTGGAACAATTAATTATCAGATACAAAACCTACTGCTTACATACCTTAATATTATTTTCTTGCCATTATACTCATAGAAGGAATATTTTAAAAGAATTTAAATAGCAATTATTGAGTGGTTGTGGTGCCTTTTTTTCAGGTTGTAGTTCTCTGGAGGGTGGGGGGATGAATACCAGTCTCTTTTCTGTTTTGCAATTAAATTATTGTTAAAGTTAATTAGAGGAGCTCCAATGTGGCAGTATAGCAGGAAAATGTCACCTCCTGTATTGGAGGTAAATTCTTCATTATTAAAAAGTTTTATGTAAATTAGGAAAATATCCATAACTTAGAGATTAAAACAGTGTTCCATTTATGTACCATGCATCCTCAACTTCCTGAGGGAAAACTGAATGGGAAATTCAGGATGTTTTTAATACAAAATTGTAGCACTTCTTAGTGCCAAGTAAAAGATGCTTGTCTTTCCCTTCTGGGATATTAAACATTAAAGCAAACTAGTTTCTGTCATGGAACAGTTGAAAATCCCATCAGTTCCTCTCTTCATTTATGACTTTTCTTCCCAGTTTACATTCTCTAACTAATCTGGACTTTGTCTGTAAATTTTAGAAAATATATGTGGAAGTTAGACTAACACCTGTTAAAAGAATACTATAAAAAAGGAACTTTCTCCGAAGAAAAAAACTACAGTTTTCTAGCACCTTGCAATTTGTTTTTAAAACATTTTAAGATTTTAGGGACCAAGATTACTGTCAGATGAACACAGAAAATCAGATGGATTAATTCTTGTAATTAGAAAGACTGTTAAGCATCTCATAATAATTACTAAAGAGTTTAATTTTTTTAAGGCTTGAAATAGTGTCTAAAGGAAATATTTTATGTATGCCGTCGAACTTTTTTAAGTTCGAATTTTAAGTGTTTTTTTTAAAAAAAAAATAATTAGTGGTGTTGTAGAACCCCAGAAGATAAGGGGGATAATGTGTATGTCTCAAATACTGATATCTGGATAGCTGTGGAGCCAGCCACGGAGTGTTGGTAAAACACGCTATGAGAAGGAACAGGACGTGGCTGGAGAAGGGGCCATACAGAGGTAGGGCAGCACTTCTTGGGAAAAATGTCCTTGATCTGGCTGCTGGAGATAAGCACAACACAGGGGAAGCACAGGAATGAGGTTGAGAGGTGGGCATGGACTGCAGGGGGGACCAAGACTGGAGGGGGGACCCTTAAGTCCCCAGCCCATTTTCAGAGAGTTCTGAAAGAATGGACCGCTCATGATGACTGATTCTCAGAAAGTGAGAAACTCATTTATGTAGCAGGCAAAATGTACCTATAAAAACGTGTTCCCATGAGCCCCAGGTGCACATGTGCTCCAGGACACTGGAGACCCCATAAGGTGGTTTGACGCAGGAGCCAGGACTGGTGATCTCTCATTCTCCCTTTCTTCCTTTTTCTCTCTATCACCAACTTTAATTCACCCCTCTCTTCCCTTTCAGCCTACCCCTTTATCCAAAATGCAATCCTCTGTGTTTATATTAGGGGATCAGGGACTAACTTATATACATTTTCATGCCAAATGTATAATTTACTTATAAAATATTGTAAGTTGCAGACCCTCTGATTTTTGTCCTTCCTTTCTACCATGAGCATCTATGAATCTTGGGTACTCCCTTCCCCTTAAGGGTGGGATGCCACAAATGGATATCGCTGTATTTAAATGGATTTATTAAAATTGCATATAATTCATGACATAATATTGGCATGTTTATATTGATAGATTTAGTCTCATAGAAAAAAGACTGAAAAAGTTTCAGAAACATAGGAATAATTTGGAAATAGATATTATCACATTCAATAGAGTAAAACTTCTTTCTTGTAAGGGAATTTTAAAAGGCCCATCTTTTCAACATGTCTATTAAAAAAAAACCAAGTAAAATTACTAATTGCATGGCATTTTATGAAGATAATGAACCAAAAGCTGTTTAAAAGTCCTTGGGGAAAAAAACTTTAAAACAAAAAACTCTTGCAATACTTACATAATTTTCAGTTGAATAATTTGCAAAAGATCACAATGGTCATTGAGCCTAACTTGAGGAAGTATGGCCTCATCTGGAAGGACTCAGTCAGGAGGTATGCAACTAAAAACTGTGATTCTGCTGCAAATTTGACTTCATTCTCACTTCTTACTTTACATTTATTAGACATTTTCCTTACAGGTATTGACGTGCAGAAAAACCCCCCAACTCGGTAGTTGTAGAGAAGGTACATTTATTCAGCGCTGGGTGCATGGGGGATTGCTCCACCAAAGACACGCACACCTGTCTGTGCTCACAGGCCTGTTTATATACAGTTAACACATACATAGTCATTATTTCTTCATACATATGTATTATTTTTCTTTGACAAGGCAGGGTTATTCTAATTAGTTCCGAGAAGT
>JAWWTY010000088.1:61575203-61589050 GCA_035222235.1 Margarornis squamiger
CAGTCTATCTCTGCTACTTCAGCAAAAGCCTCTACAATTATTTCTATTAACTCTTTCAGTGCTAGTTCCTTATATCAGTATCAAGCACTTCTTGTCTTGTGAATACTGTCTAAGTCTTATCTGCTTCTCTCCTTTTTGAGCTTTAAGGAACAAAGGCAGCTACGAATTTGGTTTTTTACAAAGCTGTGTTGAGATTTCTCTGTGTATCATAGCTACAGCAGAAAGGCCCTCCCTTCCCTCCTCCATAAATATGCAGCTGATCTTCACCAGATTCTTCTTGCTTGTGGCATCATCTCCCAATTAGATGTGATGTTTGCTGTGGGTGTTGCACTCTCAGTTGTACTCTCTCTTTGTATCCAGCCATGGTTCAGGGGTTTTAGGACCCAAGATTGCATCTTGAAGTCTTTTGTCTCCCCTTTTGTATCTCTTTTGTCTACTGCCAAGTGACTGCAAGTTTTCTGTTCTCCTTTCCATCTTCAGTCTGTTGAAACCACTCTTCCCTCCATCCAAAGCTTAGAAGCCTCTTTTCTTCTCCTGATGCTGGTTTGTTTTTCAAACCCCTTCAGCTGATTAAGCTGGGCTTTAGGCTCACAGTTGACTTTCTGCTCATTTGTGAATGTGGATAATCAATCTAAGCAGTTGAGTTGTGTATTCCTCATGCTGGCCTAGGGAAAGAAGTAGCTGGCTTTCATATAACCAGAGATCAAACTGTTTAAATGTTCTTTTTGTCTGAGTGGGGCTTTTAGTCAAATATTAATTAACAATTAGCTATAGAGCTGTTGTTTTAAATTGTGTAGACAAAATTACTTCACAAATCTTGTTGAAGCCAATAGTGTATTTTGAAATTTGTGGAAGGGGCAAACTATACAGAAAGAAAACCAGTTGTGCATATTTCTGACGGCTAACAGTGCCAGTCATGAGCTGAAGTTGAAAGTTCTGACTGTATTGGAAGTGGAGATTTATTGGAGTGTGATTTATTTTTTTTAAATTTCATTTAAAATGGATCTAATTAAAGAATATACAGGAAATATCCAAGTTAATAAATACAACTTCACTTTTGAATTTTAAATATCAAATACAACAGCCTGTAGAAGAACAAAATAAACAACTTGACCGCACTGTAACGTTAGATATTTAGCAAATACAGTTTTGGAAAATCTTTTATTAAGTTTTCTACATTAATTTGATGAGGTAAATTTTCCTCTATTTCAAATTTTTCCCTCTTTAAGGGAGTATCATATTGGGTTTTTGCTTCTTTATATCCTTTACTTTCAGATCTCCACCTGAAAGAAGAACTTAGGTGAATTGAAACAATGGAATAAAAATCCTTTAAAAAGTTTTGAAGTAAAAATCACACTTCTCAACAAGCAAAGTAGAAAAAACACACCTAACAGTTGCACATAAAGAAGATGTAGAAAATAAGTGTGCATGTGTACTATGAGCTTTGGACTTTCTAATTATGTGAATTGCCCTGGGTGTTATAATAATCAAGAACCTCAGTTTTTAGCTGTATAAATGAATGTGACTTCACTAATTTATAGGAGAATTCTCCTACCAACATGAATGAGGTATGAAAAGTAGGAAATACAGCTGGATCAAAAAAACCTGCACCATTGTTTTCTATCTTGCACATTGTAGCAGAATATAAAGAGTACTCCAAAAAGAACTTCGATTGAAAATTCTCAATTAATATTGGCAATTTAACAGAAAGAAATTAGGTTACTATCCAGTCACTCAGGATCTCATGGTTTGTAATTTTATGAAGCTTTTTAATCAGTTAGAATTGTTAACTTTCTTCCTTATGTCCCTATTCTTTGTATTGCTTACATATTTTATATTTGCAACAAACCCTGTTACAAGTTTCAGCAAAAATTTAAGTGATTCCCTAACACCCTTAAGGACAAACTTTGGAACTCAAACTGATGAAGAAAGCTGAAATTATGTCAATTACTTTATATCATCCTAGTTTTTGGTTTTACACATCAGCTATCCTGAGGCTGTAATTCAGTAAAGAACTTAAGCATATGCTTAGGTCATATTCAAATTAATGGGATTTAAACATGATCTTTTGCTATGTATATAGATACATATACCTTGAAAAACTTTGTCACATAGGGCTGATTTGTTGAACTAGAACTAAATCAGCATTCTTTTCTTATGTTTTCCAGATTTTCATTTAAATTGCATTTTTTTCTGACTTATATTTTACAAATTATTTTTAGGATGGATAGTCTGCTAACAATAAGACTTAGAATTTGATGTCTTTATTTGCACTGAATACTATCTTTTTATGTTATTTTTGAGAAAATATGTAAGATGAAAAATTAAAAGTCTGGCTAGACTAGATATACATTTGTATGGTTGAAGACTGCTGTGTATTTATCCAAATGAACTGTATGATTGTCTTTCAAAGAACCCTGTACAGCTTGTGCAAAATGATACGTAATATAAACCTGTTATGTGCAGAATAAGAATATAAATCTTCTAATTTATTAGAAAAAAAAATCAGAATGCCTGTAAGAGTACAAATATATGGCAACTTACCTTCACTAATTTAGTAATGCAGACTGCTTCCATCTTTCATTTTTGGCATCTGCTTTCAAAAGGCATTTGGTGAGGGCATGGACATATCTTGTTTAGGGCTATAACTTCTGATGTTAACAGATTGTGTAAACTTATATATTTGAGGGTGAGAAGGGGAGTAAGCCTCAAATATTTACACCTATAAGACGTCCTGTGTTTAGTATTATATATGTGAGAAAGAAAGACTTTTGATACTGTAAACCCTAAACCTCTATATAAAAAAAGGGAACACAGACCCAGTAAATGAAAAAAATATTTTCATTCCGCAATGAGATTATAGGTCTAATTAGTAGTATTAGAATTGACATTTGACCACATCACACTACATTTTTGCATTAGCCTGTATAAATAAAATGTTTTCATCAAATCTGCATTTGCCTGCACGGCAGATGTGCTGAGCATGATGCACTTGTCTGGAAAAAAACTCCAGAAACTTGATGTGGAGCCAAAATATGCATGGAGACAAGTAAATTGCCAATTGTAACATTTTTTGCCAGCAGCTTCCTTAGTCAAGCAAATCAAGTGCCATTCTATCTGCACTAAAATCAGACAGCTTGAGACTCTGCTACCATTTTAAAACTTTCCCTTAGCAAAGACACTGCAGTGGAAAATCCCCAGCTCAGAGGTGGGGATGGAGAAAATGTAATCATTTACCTGTCACTATGTGTGCCTGTAACCAGGACCAGCTTTCCAGGTATTCCAGCCCCCTGTTACAGAACTCAAGTGTGGAAAAGGATCAGAAATAGATTAAATAGATTATAAATGAGAATTTTTTCATAAAGCACACAGCTAGAGCACAACTACATTGTAATCCTCAACAAAAAAAGGTTTTGTTAATTTTTGTGCAAGTAGGGAATAATGATGTTGCTGTGTGTTCACCTTTCGTTCTTCTCTCTGATGGAGCCTTTTGGCCCTCTGAAATAATTGAGACAGAAAGAAAAGCTTTTGGACAAACATCACAGGGTATGGTCAGGGCATGGCTGATCTCTGTGCTACATTGCTGTGGCTGTGTAGTCTAAATACTTGAAAGATCTGTACGTCATATAGAAACCCACCCCATGTTCCCAAGTATGTAGTTTCCACCTGGTGATACACCTCAGGGCTGTTAGTCTCTATACTCTATTGATAATAATTACAGTAGAGAACAAAAGGTGAACCTTGAAGGAAATTTTTTCATATCATCACCATTAAATCCCAAGAAGCATTTTCTTGAGTGACATTTTGCCTCACTGGGTTTACCTTCACTGCAGAGCTGATTGGACTCACAATGTGAGTGTTGCTCCTGCCTTAAATCTGTTCACCCAGAAATCCCAACTCTTCTTTCAGCTCAGACTGGCTTTCTGTTGTGGGGTGAACTGGCCTACAGCTCAAACCAGCACAACCCAGCAGCAGCTAACACAGCCATTCTGAGGAAGAGTTACTGGCTCATTCTATTTACCATTGCTAGGACACATGAGATCCTCCATGTTCTCTGGGAAGGACTGTGGTGAGTGATTTAGTTATCTGTGGGGACTTGTTTCTAGAAGGCCAATTTCTATATAACAAACAGTAGCACCAGCACAGACTGAGCAGCTCAAGGCTTCCAACAACAGTCACAGCCAAACTCAGATCTGGCAGATGAAGTGATTGGAATTGCCAGTCTTTTGCTCTGCTGGGCCACCAGAAATCACTGCCTCAGTGGCTGGAATGTTTGCTGATGAATGGAACTGGTTTAATTGTTTCTTAGCTAAACTAGTTCATAAGCAACTGCACTAAAATCAACTATCACTGACTCAATTCTGCATCAATAGGAGAGAGCTCTAGGCTGTGGCCCCATGTTCAAACCCCTGTTGGTGGCTTCCTGCACAAGAACTGGGCTGCTGGAAGGGGATGTTAACCAAGCTGGTAAATCCATTTGCAGTTATCTGCAGCATCCCTGAGGCAAAGCCATCACTGACTTTAGTTTGTTGTAGAGCACTGTTCCGACAGGTAAGTCAGCTGTTTTATGAAACAGCAGTTTCATGAACAGTTCAGCCACCACTTATCAGGAATGGGCCAAACTGGAGATGGAGAGAACTGTCAGCTCCCTTTGTTCATAGATTTGGGACCCAAGGTGGGCAAGTTAACATGAGAAGATAATGTCATTCTTTTAGTCCCCCTTAATAAGGCACATTGTGATTGTGTCTGTGTTTGACCTTTGCAAAATATGACCCCTATTAGCTGCATGAATTTGCAGACTTGATTGCCATGCAGAAGATGGCAAATTTTCCCAGGTTTCTCAGGCACAACCCACAGAGTGGTCTTATATAAGAAACCAGGCATACAGAAGTCATATAGAAAAAGAGGTTTATTAATGTTTTGTCATTTTAGTAGTGCACAATAGAATGGCACACATTTGAATTATGCATGTCCACTGGAATCCCTGTTATCCTAATAAAGACTGTGTTGGAATGGGAAACATGTCTAAGGCAGGTTGAACAATAGAAGAATGATTGCACATAAGAAACAAGAATATATAAAAAATAAGATTGTTACAGAATTATTCATAGAGTTTTTCAATTGAATTTAACTTTTAGTCAGAACTGGGCACATTTCTATGGCTCTTATGTAGTTAAACCAATTTTTAGTTTTGGTGCAGAAATTGGCAGGAGCCAGAATAATTTTTATAGCCATTACACAGCATGACTGGCTATAATATTATAATCATACTGTAAGCATTGTGATTCTGTGAAGCTAACAAAGACTTTCCACCCTTTCTTAAAATGACAGTTTGATTACAAAATTATGCTTCCCTATATGGACAGAGAGGGACACATGTGAGAGGGTTTTATATGTAGTAGTAAAATGAATTAAAACAAGGAAACATTTCCATAAAATTTCCGCTATGAAAAACTGTCTTTCATGTTGCTGAATTCTCTCTGGGATTTGCAAATAGGAACCTTTAATTTTAGAGTGTCAGATCCTTCAGCAAAGTGTAATTGAAAGGAAATAGCATTTTTCCTTTGTAAGCCAGCTGTTCTTCAAGCTTCCTAATTTAATATACATTTATCTCACAGGCAGCAAAATGTCATTTATAATCAGTTTCTAGAAAGCATTACCTCACACCATTTTACAATTACTTGATTTGTAAGTGTCAGTATGCTCTGAAAGATTTTTTTCACAACTGGAAAAAAATATCTACCTGTCCTCAAAGGTTTGACCGCTAAAACAGGTAGGTTAAATGGGAGAGTCCTTCAGTTCTGTAAGATTGGCCCATTGCAAACTAACATTTGTCTGTGAGTTTTTTGTTAAAATTAGATTTGTGTATGTGTTTGAACATGAACAACTGTCAAACGACTTGTATTTTGAATGAGTTCACTGAGTGTAATTTATGTGGTGTCTCACTATTTTTAAACACACAAGTCTTTTTTTTCAGTATTGGAAGCAGCACAAATAATCCACCCTTCCTAGCAGTGTATATTCTGCCATAATATAAATGTCTCAAGAGTCTTGTATTTCTTTTCTTCTCTGCCTTTGAGAACATGATTTATTAAAGGAAAACATGGTAGAAGCTAGAAAGAGAACTGAGGCTGCAAATTCCCAGTCCTTTGCAATAGAAAAGTAGTAAAAGAATATTATAAAAAAAGATGGGTTTTGAGTTAAATACATAGGGAGATCATGTACACAAAGTTATGCAATAATCTTATTGTGAAACACTGGATCATCCTGAATTCAAACAAGACTTGCAAGAAGCAGAAGCGAATAAATCTGGCATCAGTTTCTCTCTGTCACTCAAGCATTTATATTTGAAAAATGAGCAGTAGCCCAGAAGGAAACAGGAAAACATTAGAGACCTTACCTTGGCCCTCTTTCTGACTGACATTCTCTGGAGTATACAAAGACACTGGAGCCATTGATACGATTAAGATAGATATATCTATATCTATATCTATATCTATATCTATATCTATATCTATATCTAATCTATATCTATATCTATATCTATAGATATATCTATAATTCACATTTATTAAACACTCCAGAACTGATAAATATTTGATGAAAAAGTTGAGATATTCTTGATAAATTTATGATTGACAATGATAATTTATATTCAGCCTTTTAGTCAATATTGACAGGTAACATTGATTCCCTCTAGAAAGGAAGCCTAAAGAGAAGAAGAATGCATCCTAAGTTATTACAGGCAGTCTGTTCTTTCAGGCCTTTCTGGAAATGGGCTGGATGCTTTGGGGTCTTGGGTGGTCTTGGTCTGACCTACACTCCACGTACACTTGCTGGCCTCATTCCTGCACTTGAACTGTACTGTGTTGTGCTTACTTCCAGGAGCCAGAACCAGGACATTTGTCCCAGAAAAGTGTTGCCCTACCTCCATGCCCAGTTCTTTCTCACAGCATGTTATTACCAGCAATCCTTGGTTATTACCAACAATCCTTATGTGTTACCACATTTCCTTGGTTGGGTCCACAGCCATCCAGCTATCTATGTCTGAGACATAAACAACAGTCCCTGGTCTTCCGGGATTCTACAGCATGAATGAACTGTTCTGGGTACAGTAGGTTTGAAATAGCACTTGGTTGAGGAGCAGCAGATGTTAACTAACTTCTGGCAAGCAAAACAGTATGAGTTTCTGATTGTCATTTAAAAGTCAAATACTGGCAAGGAATCAGTTAAAGCTGTTCTACTCTATTGTAAAATAATTGGGAATCGCTTTGGCTACATCTAAACTAATGTCCTAGATAACTTCCAAGGACTGCCCCAGAGGTATAAGGCTCTTCCCGTTGCCTTAGTCTCATCCACAAACACAGTGCCCTGAATGCCCTTGGGTGGCATATTTCATCCAAAAGCTATTGCACCATCTCAGCAAAGCCCTTAAATAACCATATTGATCTCAGTTCATATGTGCATTTGAAAGGTGATCTACGACGTGATCACATATAAAGGGTGCTGTCTCACTCCATTCGTCTGCCAGACTGATGTAGCAAAAGGCAGAAGGGTTGGCTTCTCTGAGAAATTAGACTTTTACATTCTGTCCCATCCCAGTATTGTCTGTCATGGCACCCACACAGAGCAGGATGCAACATCAGGGGAGAAAATCTGTGTTATGTAAGAACATACACTTTATTGATGAGACCCTAAACCCCTCACTGTTAGAGAGGACAAAGGATCTTTGGTTTCCTCCCAACAGTCCCTACTGTGAGAGCAGATCAGAATCCCAAAGCATGTAAAACAGGGACCAAAGATGAACATTTTCAATCCTCTCTCTTGAAGGTGGCCTCCAGAGCAAGATAAAAGGCAGCCTGAAAGTGGATCAGTTTGGGGAAAACAGTGTAAGCAGTCTCTAGAAGTAAAATTACAAAGGAACAAAAAAGCCCACTGGATCGGGGATTTTGCTTGGTTTTCTCCCTTGCCCAGAACTCCTGGTCCATAAGACTGTTAAGTTGGGTCTACAGAGAAGGTTTTGATAATTTGTTTCAGTCATCCCCAAGCCTTCACATTTCAGCTGACTTTGGTGAGGAGAGACATAGCCCCCAGATTCCTCACACCAACATATTGGACCACCAACATCTCTCAGCATATGTCATTCTCAATTCTTTTGTGTCATGCTTTGGCAGGATACAGGCCAGTAAGGCACAGGCAAGAGCTTCTCAAAGAAGACAAAGTAATGGATTCCATGGAAATGGAAAGTCTGTTTATGAATAAAGGACAATAGGAAGATAAAAGTCTGGGCATGAAGAGAGGTGGAAGTTTGCTCCATCTTGTAAGCACCCATGGAGGGAGGCATCTCCAGGGAATCTACAGATCATGAAACCACAGGTGGCAAGGATGAAGTGTTACTTCTGAGAGTACCCAAAGAGGAGCAGTGACCTGGCCTGCAGTATAAACAGGAACATAAAAGGATACTCACCGAGCATCTTTTGCATGAGTTTCTTATCCCTCCTCTAGCCTCACTGTCACAATGCACCTGGCTGTTTCCAGGGCAACCTGGAGGATACCGGATTGCTGGAGGAAAGGTGTTTGAGTAAACATACAAGACATTTTACACTCCTGCTCACTACCACCTTCTCATTACCTCATCCCTGTATTCCTTTTATTCCTTTTATATGGTCTTCTTTTATTTCTCCTTCATCCTTTTAGCCACTCTCCCTAATATTGTTCCTCCAGTCTGACTTTAGTATAAATACAGTTGGTCTGTCAAATACAAATAATTACCAGTTATTATAATGCATAATTATAAATGGTATTAATATAGATGGTGCATTACTGTGAATATGTAGGGCCTTTCATATTTCTTTATATATATGGAGAAATATTTCATATTTATATATTTGTGTAAATAGTCAGAAAATAATCTGAATAGTTTTTCAGTTTTGGAGGATATAAAACACATTCAGCTGTGGATCATTGAGATTTTAAAAAATGTATTTCTACATACTCAGCCTCATAATGGGCTTTGTTTTTTGTTTGTTTGGTTGTTTTTCTTTGTTTGTTTTGGGTTTTTTTCCCCCTCCCTGCATCCACCAGTCTGTTTCCAGGAAAACAAATCTTTTGCAAATCTCTGAAGTTTCTGCCCAGTTTTAACTCATCTACTCACCTTTTGTCTTTTTTGAGGTAAACTCCCACAACAAATTTGCTGGACTTTCAGCAGAAGATCGTGTCCTTTGATTAGCTAACAGATTTTGATTTAGGACCAAAACTTTGAGAAATATGGTTTTTAGATTTTATTTATTGAAGTTTACATTAAAATGAACAGACTATCAATTGCTTTAAAAACTCCAGAGGAAAGATTTCTCATACTTGTATACCCTTCACCTGGATGAGCATAATCTCATATCCAGTTCCCAGAAATGAAATACAAGCCCAGTATAAGCCAAGTTATTCTAAATCAAGTAACTGTCTGAATTCAAGAGTAGGGAACTCCTGAGAAGAATAAAACTCATGAAGCTTATGGTTTTAATTACCAATAAATATCTTTCAGTTTGGGTCTCCTTAGACTTTTGTGTATCAGCTCACTATAAATTCCAAGACTGGGCACTAGATAGTTAATTGTCTCTGCAAAGGGCAGTTTCAGTCAGCCTTTCAGAACGTAAGGCTAGGGTTTCAAAGGAGCCTAGCCAAGATAAATACTTGTCATCCAATGGATGTCAAAGGGTCTTAAACCCCTTAAGGATTCCTGAAGGGAAAGTAGAAACAGAAGACTCTTGTTCCAGGCAGACTCACAAACACAAAATATTTATTAGTCACCAGTGGCAGGTTTTATGCTAGAACTGCAAGAGTAATGAATCTGATTCTTTTGATATTTTACTGGGGAGCTAAGAAGTCACTTGTAGACAACAAGTAGCTCTCCTGGCTACCCTTAAAAACATCAGTTTGAAATCTTTTCACTCAATAAATGAATAAAACAAAATGCACAATACTCCACAAAATTAAAATGAATCTTTCTTGACCTTTCAGAAACAAGGACAATGAAGATTATAAAATACAGAACAGAACTGAACAATTATTTTTTCTCTGCTTTTCAGAACTCCTTAACTTGAACTAAAATAAATTAATTCAGAAAACACATACAATTTTAAACCAAAGATTCATCAGATTTTAATTTTTTTTCTTCTACTGGAATTCTGACTTGCCTGGGTTGTATAGAAGCATTTCTGGTCTACTGTGAGCAGCACTCTGCTGCTATGCAGTGCTGAATAGTCTTCTGGAAAGGCTCTATGGACTTCTGGGAGGCTGCAATACACTTCCATGGTATCATAAATCAAGACCATCTTTCCAGATTTACTCTTCTCCTTCCTGTTTTGATCCACAGAGACATGCAAATGCTTTTAAAGCTAAAAGAAAAAGAATCCTGAATGTCCTTCTAAAAATATTGGAGTATTTTAAGTATTAATATTTTAAGTATTTTAATTTTGGTTTTGGCAGTGAGAGTTGGCAATGCTGGTTTGGCTCAAAGCGATTGGAAGAAAGTTACAGGCAATGCTAGTTTATTGCCTGTCTGGAAAACTTCATTGCCTGTCTGGAAAACTGCCAATTATTTTTGGCTTTTCCTGTGTTCTTTACTGTCCAGTTATTTATGTTAGGACAAAAACTGTATCATTTTTATTTATAGACAATTCATTTTCAATGTAAAGAAGATAGTAGTTGATGAGATTACAGAATGGAAGAAATAGGCAATTTTGAATGAAAATGCATTTGAAAGGAAATGCTTCTCTTGCTATGGAAATATTTTGTATTATTAACATGGATACAAAAGGAATACAGATATAGGTTCTACCTGAATGAACTATCACACTCTAGAGATACCAAAGCAAATTCTAAGACAGCACATTTGAGTAATAGAAGCATTTTAGCTGTATTACAGGTCTTAGCTGTTGTTGCCATCTCACTGGAACATAGTGGCAATATATACCAACACTGAATGTAGACACTCTCTGAAAAGGTTCATAAAGCCAGTGGTTGGCTGTTACCAGTGAAGATGAATCTTGCACTGACTGTCAGAAGGATGAAGATTTCTAAAACAGTAACAGCAGTTACTTTTTTTGTTTTCTATTAAAATATTCTAAACACAAATTATGATGTTGAAAAGACAGTCAACAATGTGGTATAAAAAATAGTACAAAGGATACTTCTTGGAATACAGGTTTTTAACATCCTAAAGAAGGTGGCTTGAGTGATTCCACGTCTGTAAGTATTATAAACCATTTTCCATCAATAGCTAGTTCTGCCTCAACACCTGTGACTTTGGACATGTTGCCTTTGGTTAGTATTCCCTTGGACTGCCTTCAGATGTTGGCCACCTTTTGACTAATAATATGACACCAAATCTGTGTTTTTTCTAGAATTCATTACACTGCTAACTTTAGTCTTCTGCTGATACATATTTCCAAGGGCTCACCCTTGCATGTGTGGTATTTGTGAACAGTGTTCCAGTCGACCAGCTGTGTCTTTTCCATAATGTGAACAGGCAGTACATACTTTTAGCAGGTGCAACATTCAAGATTGAGCTCTTTATATAACTTGGGTTTGTAATCCTGTGTCCAGATGTGAAATTGAAAGCCGAGCTTACTTCCTTTGAGGAAGTAAACCTTTGAGTTCTGGGAACAGATATGCTTCTGCCTCAGAGGAGAGGTGAAAAATGGCAGAGAAGGACCCAGGCAAGAACAAGTTCATATTCTAGACCCAGTGAGGAACCAAAGTTGTAGCCTCAAAAGAGGAAGAGGATGTACACCTAAAAAGACTTAGTAAAAGGGCACAATTTGAACTACAGAAAAGAAAAAAGCACTTGCCTGTGTTCTTACTAGGGTTCTGTATATACCTGCTTATGTTCTTACTAGGGTTCTGTATGTACTCTTTTCAAGTGGTTAAATACAGCTGCCAGATAAACTTTTGGAAATCCTGAAGTGCCATTTATTTCTGTGCATGTCTTGCCAGGTGATGGAGTATGAATTCAGGGCTTTTACATTAGGGGATGCTGTTCTTCAATGCAGCAAAGAAGAATTGCTCCCTAGTAGTTGGGGTTTCCAACCCCGCACTTGACCTTTGCCTTGTAAACCTCTACTTTTCATTAATTTAGTATGTCTTGAATTGTTGTGGTTTTTTTCTTCCTCCAAATCCTTTATTTATTTCAACATCCTCTTCCTTTTCCCCTGCCCTCACATCACTTTTGAGGAGGAATGTGTGTGCAGATGTGAGCTGGTGATTTCATCACCTTGGCTTCCCTCATCTCTTACCAATCTACCTTCTTATTTTATCCTTTTACCTAATTATTATCAGAGTATGCTCAGGTTTTTAGTAAAAGTACCTGATAAATGAAGTCAGGAAATAAGTATTAACAAAATCACAGTATCAGAAAATCTATGCTTTGATAGGAAGCAGAGACGGTTTCTTTGAAGAAAGACATTGTGTGACTGGCATGTTACACTTTTAACAACATATAGGGAAGTGACACAACTCTCCAAATCAACAGAAGTGTTTCACAAAAGGCTTCACACCAGTCTGAATGCAGGACTTTAAAAAAGCCAGATCCTGCTTTAAGGCTGTTACGTTTACACATACGTGAAATAAATGCTTTGTCATTCTGTCCATGAAAGTAGCTTGAGTGAACTTCAGAGGAATGTGCAATACCATAATGCCTTAATTGGGTATTTCTTCCCACCTTTTGTAAATGCACTGGTGGTTCATGCCTTCGGTCATGAGAATTTATCCCTTACTCATTGATTGGTCTATGTAATTGTTGTTCCTATATACAGTACCTTTTACACTCTTATTACTATCTTACTTAAAGCATGCCTTGTAGCAGAGAGTTCAAAGTTCTGTTTGTCCAATCTATAAAAAGTGTTTTTTCTCAGTTTTAGGAATTTTATTGTGCAGTTTTGGGATAAGCAGCTGTTATCTGAGCTAAGCCTTGGTGCAGGAACACTCAGCTCTCTATTACACACAGATGTAGCTATTCTCAGGACATATAGCCCTCTTGGACACTAAATTAGTTTGCTGAATTGCTTTAATTGTGGTGCAGTAGGGCATAATATTGGCTAGTTCTCATTTCTCACTAATTTTACACAAGTAAAGTATCCCAAACTTAATGTTCAATGAAGTTAAGTATAGTTATGGAGAATCAAAGGCATGTAATTACTAATGCTTTGACAGTATGGAAACACATTTTATTTTGTAGGCCAGACACAAAGGGAGGTATCTGCCATTATATTTCCTGGTGAAAAATCCCACAATAATATATTTTACAATGCTGTCTTTTACCCTGGTAATTTTTGTCCATACTGAGGAGCTCTGCAATCACTATTAAAGCATGAAACCTTTCTGGACTATAGTGAAATCTGTCATTATCTATTATTCTTCTTATTATTATCTCCATGTGGAGTGCAGAAAAACCCCCAAAACTGGGTAGTTGTAGAGAAGGTACATTTATTCAGCATGCTGGGTGCATGGGGGATTGCTCCACCAAAAACATGCACACCTGTCTGTGCTTACAGGCCTCTTTGCATACAGTTAAAACATGCATAGTCATTATTTCTTTATACATATGCATTATTTTCTTAGAAAAGGCAGGGTCATTCTAATTAGTTCCAAGAAGTGATCTCCATCTTCTCCACCCTGCGCTCCTCCCAGCTGAGTTTGTGCATTGGTTTCCATTTTTCATGGGCCGGGGTCTTTGGGGGTCTTGGGGATGAAGATTGTGGGTCTTTCTCGCTGTGTCCTTTTCAACTTGGCTCAAAAAGTAACTTAAACCGGTTTTGTTGGCAACTTGAACTGGTCTAATTAGCAAACTTCTA
>JAWWTY010000088.1:61589150-61603640 GCA_035222235.1 Margarornis squamiger
TGCTACTTCAGCAAAAGCCTCTACAATTATTTCTATTAACCCTCTCAGTGTTAGTTCTTTATTGATACCTTATATCAGCATATTGAACAAAAATTGGTCATGTAAGTGCCTAGGTTAACTCTGATGCTCCTTGAGGCTACATGTTAAGGGACAGATTATCACCCAGCATAGTTAAAATAATGTCTTTTTTTAGTTGAACGACACAAATTTCTGAATCCATGCCGCCCAATTAAATGCTTTTTCTTCACGCATATTGCCACAAAATACCACAAATTTTGCCTTAGTGTTTTTTCAAGTAATAGTTGTAAACAACATATATTGATGACAGAGTCAAAGCTTTTCCTTGATTTTTTTTTTTGCAGTATTTTAGCAATATAGAACTACCACTGGGGCTGTAGCTGTAGCAACTAAAGTCCCAGTAAATCTACTTTTCTTCTCAACATCTTCCCAAATTACATGATCCCATTGTGAAGCCAGCAAAGTGGCAATGCTATGTGCAAGAATTTATTATTGCTGATTAACTTTACTTGGTTCGAGTTCTGTGATTTGGGTACCAGCAATCTAAGATGTAACATCAAAACACAGGAGTGTTTCTGCTTTTATTTTTGCAAATTATAGTGGTAACTTGCAAAGCTATTGAAAGTCGTGCTATAGCATATCAGAGTAGAAACTTGCTAATACTATGTCACAGTCCTTTTGCTTGATAAAACTATGATTATAAATTTTCATGTTGTATTTTCTGTGCATTGTGTAACACTTACTAGGACATTGCAAAGAAAAGCTGGATGCAGTTAAAGGTTTTGTAAGTCAGTGATGTGATTTAGAGATTACACAATTTTTCAGTAGCTTATTCTATTTCAGAAAAATTATTTTTGATAAAGAAGGGTGAGTAGGGATTTTTTTTTGTTTGTTTTTATTTACGGTTGTGGTATGTTGACCCTGGCTGGATGACAGGTGCCCACCAAACTCACTCTGGCACTCCACTCCTCAGCTGGACATGGAGGAGAATGTAACAGAAGGTTCATGGGCCAAGATAAGGAGAGGGAGAGATCACTCCACATTAACCATCATGGGCAAAATAGGCTTGACTTTGGGAAATTACTTGAGTTTATTACAAATCAAATCAGAGTAGGGTAATGAGAAATAAAACCAAATCTTAAAAAAACCCCATTCCCACCCACCCTCCCTTTCATTCTCTACAGCCTTAACTTCACTCCCAGTTTCTCTCTGTCCTCTCACTGAGCAGAGTAGAGGAGCAGGGAATAGGGGCTTGGGCTGGTTCATCACACATCATCTCTGCATGTCCTTCTTCATATGGGGAGGGCTTCTCACACTCTTCCCCAGTTCCAGCGTGGGATCCTGCCTAAAGGAGACAGTCTTCCATGAACTTCTCCAGTGGGAGTCCCTCCAACAGACTGTGGTTCTGCACAAACTGCTCCAGTGTGTGGGTCCTTCGGGTGCAGTCCTTCAGGAACAGGCTGCTCCAGTGTGAATCCCCCCTGGGGTCACAAGTCCTGCCAGCAAACCTGCTGCAGTGGGCTCCTCTCTCTGTGGGACCATGGGTCCTGCCAGAAGCCTGCACTACCATGGGTTTCCCATTGGGTCACAGCCTCCTCTGGGCATCCACCTGCTGTGCTGTGGGGTCCTCCAGGAGCTGCAGGTGGATCTCTGCTCCGCTGTGGACCTCCATGGGCTGCAGGGGAATCTCTGCTTCGGCACCTGGAGCACCTCCTCCCCCTCCTCTTCTCTGACCTTGTGTCTGCAGAGCTGTTCCTCTCACACATTCTCACTCTGCTCCCCCAGCAACAATTGCTCTTATGCAGTAATTTTTTCCACCCTTCTTAAATCCGTTATTCCAGGAGCACTGTCACTGCTGCTGGTGGGCTTGGCCTTGGCCAGCAGCAGATCTGTCTTTAGATAGAAAATGTGAAAATATTTGGTACAAATATTAATTAAAACATTTTCAGAGTTCTGGCCAGTTTAATAATGGTGAGGATGCAACTGATTTTTCTTTTTTTTTTTCTTCCACACTTTTTCTTTTAATCTGAAAATGTAAAAGTTAACTGTTTTAAAGTCAGAAATAAAAAAAACTTAGATCACAGTTCCTATCTTCTTAAAGATTTGAGGGGGTTTTCGCATCTCTTTGCAAAGAATAGAATCATAGCACTCTCACCACTTTTGACATATGATTTCAGTCATAGGACGCCTGAAAATTAGAAACAGATGTGGGCTTATATTCTCTCCACTGTGTCCTTACCCCTCAAGGGTTAAGGATCATTTATCTGTGTTTAGGGCAAGATGGAACAATAATAATAACTAAAAAATTTTCAAAACCATCAGTGTCCCACCTATTTTTTAATGTATATATTTTGTGGAGTCTCAACAGCTTTAGAAAAAGTAACAGCAGTGGAAATGAAGAAGGGAATGTCACAGCAAAAGTGGAGGGGCTCTTAAATCTCACAGACAATGTTGGCTTTTGGGATACAAGCAAAGCTGGTAAAAGCAATTTTATATTATTTCTTGTATACCATTCTGGATAATGCTTCTTAGGCAGCAGCCAACAAGTGCTTTTCCCAAAATGCTCTTTCAAATGGAACTTTATAAATGCAGTCTCCATTCTGTGATCTGGGTGCTTTTCAGGTCAGAGCACATTTGACAGTGCTTCTGTGCAGGACAGGAAGCCGGAGCCAGGAGGACATCCAGGTGAGATTTCAAAGGAATTGGACATTTCTAATGCATCTTCCAGGCAAGGGCGTATTTTGAACTTTGAATACAGCAAACATTAGGCCAAGAGCTTTCTAATTCAACAGTTTCAGGGGATCTGTAGCAAGGAAAAGAGAGCCCAGTCTGTGATGATTATTCATGGGCAGACAGACAGGTTCTGTGTCTGGACTCTTGGCTGAGACTGGTGCATTATTCCAGTCCTTGCAGCCAGAGGCAGCTCATTTGGCATGTTTTTCTGGTAACTTTCCCATCAGCCTCTTTTATCCGCAAGTGCCAAACTGCTGGGGACCGGAGTGGCCCAGTCCTAACCAGGCACTAGCCAGCCTGTGTCTGTCTGTGGCTTGTTGGTGATGATGACCAGGGATGGCTCCAGCCCACCCCATTCCTGTTCCTCTTCATCTGCTTGTGCCCAGCCTTGGCTGCTGCTGCCTGTTCCCTAGGGCAGCGTCTGGCACTGTCTGGATGGATGCCCCCGATGCTGCCAAGACAGACGGTGCAGAAGGACTTCTCTTTCTCCCAGCACAGTCATCCACCCTGGCAGCATCAGATTTAGTGCAGAAAATGAAGGGGAGGAATGCTGGCTACTCACCAGTGTTAAAATTATCATGTGGACATGATTGTGGTAACATCTTGATGGCCTCATGTTACATCCATAAGAAATTCTGCTTGTCTTTTTCTGTGGGGATGAGCTGCAGGTATTTTGTGCCTGAATATCTGAGAAGCTGAAAATGTATTCGGAAAATTATGCTTAGGATACATATATGGTTAACACAAATATATTTTTAAAACCCTGTAATGACTAGCCTGATTGAAGAGGAAATATCTTACTGATGAGCCTTCTGGAGTACTTTTCAGAACCACAAAAAGGTTTTCTTGATTTGTGTAGAAGCAATACAGAACTGTAAAACTATAAATAACGTGTGGCAACCTCAGCAATCTCTGACTAAATTTACAGGCAGCCCTTTGGCTCAAGAGCAGTTCATGGGATATATCCTTTATTGCAATATTAAAATATGCATATTTATCTTATGACATGCCATTATATGATAACTTCACAAGTTTCTGTTGGCAATCAACCAATTACGATTTTTTCTTCAGAAACTTCTGGATTGAAAACTATTATTGGAATTTTGTTGTTGTTTAAAATGTAGTGAGCTTTCCTAATTCCTTCAACCTCCCTACAGCCTTTTAGCTCAAACAGAAGTTCACTCTGTGACAGAAAGTTCCTTTTTCACAGTAATTCATTTTGTGAATGCCATTCTTCTGAGCAGAAAATGTACCTTTAAAAATATTGCAAGCTTCTGAGCTTTGAGAAGTACTGTGGAGAATATGAAAGTTTCTATAGTCATGTTTTAATTTTTGTGTTTTTCCTTTATGCAGTAAGAAAACCAGTGTTGTTTGCTTGTTTGCTTATTAATTTTTTAAGGGGACAGAAAAAAGCCTGTTACCTTCAAAAAATCCAATTTCAGTGAAATACCATTGTTTATGTGTGCCACTCCCCTCTAGTGAATAGAAGTGGAATTGCTGCATCTCCTGCCATGCTATGGACCCCAGCTACAACTGGATTATGGAATTTTGCTTCAGTGACAGAGAGTTATCTTTTTTCCAGTGGAACAATGTGGACTTTTTTCTGCCTTTTCCCTCAAGGACCTTCATTGCAAAGCATGCCAAGTTTGCTAAATTATGTCCACCCACATAATGTCCAAGTAAACATACAATGAACTGTCACAACAGTGAAACTGTATTGATTATTACTCCTATGTCTGTCTATCACTGGGTTGGACTAATAGTTTCATGCTTCTTGTTTGCATACATGAAGCATTTATTTTAACAATGATTACTATTTTCTTGATGGTTGAATATATTTTTACGTAGTAATCTTAACCCCTCCGTAATCAGTTGATATTTGCTTTATTAAACTCTTAAGTAATTGATATCAGTACTAGAGTGGTTTGGTCACAGGTAGGTGTGTAAGCCAAAACAAAAATACCTATCTATATATTTTCATTTGGACATTTTTGATAAAGAGGTAACAGAAGAAGCCAGTGTTATGAAAATGTGTATGTGATAAATATTCTGTCAAATGTCAGTTAAAAAGGTATTAAGTGTGAGATTTCCCTGGCCAAAGGATAGTCAAATATCTCAGTAGTCACCCTTATCAGCTATGGAGAGAAATACATGCATTTAGGTTTCCATTCATCATCTGAAGTACACAGCTGAAACATGCTCATACTCAGAAGCCGATTGTTCCCACTGACTGTATATTACAGACATCTCAAGCTAGCATAAGATGAATCCTGCATGCAGTAGTCTGAAAGAAATCTACATGTGTCTGCTTTTTTGCTCATTAATGATTCCAGTTACTGGAATAATACATGTGCCATTAATCAGCAGTGCTGGTAAAAACCCCTTCTTCTTTTACCCTGACAACCAAAGTTAGTCCATTAGATTTGCACAGGCTGTGAAGGTCACAAGCTTAGCAAAGTAGTCTGAAGAAGTAGTGTAAGATGTAGAAGTAGTGAACTGAAGCGGATGTGAGGCAAGTGTGTGCTGAAAAATGTTTCACAGAAAAAAAGAGCCTGATCCAAAGTTTTTTTCAGTTGTGACTAAGAAATGCAGAGGTATGCTGAGAGTAGCATTTGCTCTACAGAGTTTCCTTTGTTTAGGTATCATACTCACACATTTAAACTAGCACTAGGCATTCACCTCCCTGAAACCTAAAGAGTGGGTTGTGTGAATGTAGCTGAGAGACCAAGTGTAACACACTTCCTTGTTTTATTTCTTCAGGAATGTTTTGCATTTCACATCCTTGCACTTTTCTGAGATGCAAAGATGCAGTTCGCCTCGTTCTTAAAGGATGGCAGATGCTGTTTGTAAAGGCCAGAAGCACTTTGGCGTTTTTTTATTTTTTAACTAAAAGAGGAGTTAAAAAATAAAAGGTCAAATCCCATGGCATCTAGTTAGGCAAAACTCACACTCAGATTTGAGGACTATAGCTTTTTTTTTTTTTTTTAAATTTATGTACTGTGCTGTACATCACTGCAGCTCTATATTTTCTTCCTTTGCCTCAGAAGGACAAACTCCTGTTTGTTACTGTATAGCATTTTCAAAACTCTGGTTGAGAAGTACTATTACAGAATTGTTATTAAAAATTATCTCTTTTCCAGAGAAATCAGTGCTTGCCCAGCCGACATTTGTCTTTGAAAAGAAGGACCGTCTTTTGAAGGTAAAAAGCATTTTATTTTTTTTTTAACTTTTTTCTTATTGATAAAAATTGCTGAGAAATAGGGTTTCCACAGACAATTATCCTAGCAGTAGTAAAAGATTTTAGTCCAGGTTAAGAGTTGGTCTCAGAACAAGGAAGAGTAGAGGGTAGAAACAAGACTGCTTTTAGTGCATATATGCTGGATTGGTGTACTTCATGTCTTGGTCTAGAAAATGACTGTTCTATTTTCCTTGACCTTTCCATGCTTGTTTTTTTTTTTTCCCCAGCGGCCTGCAGAGGACCCAGATTGCAAAGCTGACAATGGTAATAACCACTTCATTGACAGGGTACATTACACACTGGGTTGTTCATAGGTCTGACTGTTTCCTGTGAAAACAGCATTTGGACCCTTACTTTGGACAAGCAGGGGCAAATCCCTGTTAGTAGACTAAGACGGTGTGTGTTCTAAAGCACCCTACTATGTCCTAATATATATATATCCCTGTCTTACCTCAGGAATTCTTTCATCCTAACTCTCCCATTTACCAGAAAGACAAACTCCAAAAGCCTTGAAAATTGACCAAGCACATTCATAAGCTGTATGAGCTCCTCATTGGCCTTTTCTATTTGTTTAGGCAATGTTATCATGTAACTTCTCATTCTTAATGTCTTCTGGGCTATGAACTGATTTTAAGAGCTTGCTTTGGGTTCCCTGAACTTAGCAGAAATAAAGAAGACTCAGTAGGGCTTTTTGACAGGTGTTGACTCTTGCTCTTAGGTACTGCCTTAAAGCCATTCTGCAAGTCAGTCCTAGAATTTATTGTGTTCAGGTTTTAATTCTGTACCATAAGATTGTGCTGAAATCTCCTGCCAACCTGTCCCTCCATAACATTATATTTACTTTTCTCTAGATTTCATTAGTTGTTCCAGAAAACGTGCAAGATCATCATCTTTTACTTTCCAAAAGTCTGGCTCTCAGCCTAACACTGGTATGACATTTAGTCCAGTCATGTTCTAATTCCTGTAGTTCTGTATTCTCATTTGATAAAGAAAAGAATGGATTTTCCTGTATAAGAAATGTTTCTGCACTGTAGGCATGCTGCAACTCACAGAAACTTAAACATTAATATGCTCACTGGTAATTTCCAATAAATGCCTTTCTAAGTAAAAATATATTATTTCCCCATACTTATATGATATTAAACGGAGTAGTGGAAAATCTGTATATTTCATATCATTTCCTTGAATTGCTCACACACTCAAAGGAGGAGGAAAGCTGAAAAGGAATAATATTCCCTAGCTTCTGGAAAAGATCAGTGTTCCCTGGGCAATCTGTGAAAATGTAATGCAGTTTCCAGAAGGGCCCCTCCTTCTATCCAGCAAGCAGCTGACTGGGAAGGCCCTTTAAAGACTTTATATTGCTTCCATGGGAAATGCACACAAATCACGGAGTCCAGAAGGACTGACCTCTGTTTTACAACGTTTTTTTAACAGATGGATGGCACCAGAAAAGTACTTCTGAATTTAGGCATTAATGTGTGTACACTACATGTTGTTTTAACTAGTCCTGTGACACACCTGAATGTAGCTAGGATGATTTAAGATAAAGTAAGCTTGGCTTACTGTGAAAATCATACTGAGGTCATACAGAAAAAAATCATATATATGATAGAAATTGTAGTGTATGCCTACAATAAAGCAGGGTGCAGGAGGAAACTTGAATGTTTGACCCCTTGATTGCCCACACTGTTTAAGTGACAGCTCACTCCGTGGTTCTGCTGGAGGTCTCCAGGACAGACCTGTTACAGAGAGGATTTTCTGTGTGCCTGAGCCAGGCAGTGCCCCTTGGCCTCAAACACTCCCAGGAACCAGCAGTATAGGCACAACCTAACAGTTTACTTCAGAGAGCTTGTAGACAGTAGATTATATATAATATGTTCTACTGCACTGAAGGCAAGGCATTAACCTGGCTAACTCTAAAACTGATCATTCTTATTCTCCAAACAAATGATAGTTTCAGTCTCTTATTCTTTCAGATACAACTCTCACTCAGAAAAGAGGGAGATCATCTTCCTTTACCATCCTTCCTACCTTCCCTCCATCCCAGACAGGTAAATAAAAACAAACATTTATGTAGAAAAGAAGGTATTAGCTACAATAAAGACGTGTACAGAAATGATTTTTCTGCAGGAAAAAGCTGAAGTGCTGAAGTGACTAGTCTGGTATTTAGACAGAAGAAAGGAATGTTTTAGGAGCAGAACTGGCAGTTCAATAGAAGAAATTTATTTTTTTTTCATTTGGTATTAGGGAATCCTGCAGGGTGGGCGTGGAATCTTTGAATAATTTGCAAATAGGCATTTACAGAATGTGGTACAAATTATATTTGAAAAAAACCCCCAGAATGTAGTCACAGTAATTGCATTAATAATTTGCTTGAAATTTAATGGTGATGCAATATACAAATATAATTTCCTATCCTGTCTTCCACCTAACCAGTGACCCAGGGAGTATTCTTACACTTAGCACTAACAGGAATGATGGAGTGGTCTTGAGTCCTAGTTATGTCTCTTACCGGAGACAGGTCCTTGACAGACATTGGCATAAAGGATTTCCAAACATTTATAAGGGGACACAGCATTGTAAAAGCACCAAACCACACTCTCTCCGCAAGGAAAAAGTAGTGACTGTATGTCATGTATCAGTTGTGCCATTTTACAGGACATGAGTGATGTCCTTAAGGGGAAGGGAGCACTCAAGATTCATGGATGCTCATAGTCAAAAGGAAAGACAAAAGTCAGAGATTTCACAAAAAGTAACACAGTTTTATTAGTAAATTACACACTTGGCATGGAAACTAATGATTGAAATTTGTTATTTGTTATTACTCGTTATTAAAATTTTAATTTCCTTTTCTGCAGTAAAGAGGAATAACATATTCATGACCGCAGCTCTTCTTCGAAGAAACCCTGAGTTCAGAAAAAGTACAAAAGGAGGTAACTGTCATTGTAATATTTTTTCATTGTAGTTCCACATTCTTAACAGATCCAGAAGACATAAAAATGACAGCTCTTTTCCATGATGAGTGATAGGCTAAGAATCTTTATACAGTTCCTAAGTTATTCATTTGACAAGTGTAAATGTCCTGTGAACTCTGTTCTGAGTGTCTGCTCTGACTACTAATTTCCTGAGAGGACTGAATATAACTGAGTAGACTGAATATAATCTTGAATAGTAGATTCCACATTTCTAAGTACCTCTGCTCCTGGAGAAGGCAATGAAGAAACCTATTGGCATCTGCAGAGGCAGGATTAAATCTGAAAAAATGCCAGAAGACAGACCTAAAACAATACAGTAAGTTAGAAATATATTTTATAAATACAAATATATATGTTTATGTATATAACACATTGCTTTTTTATCCTGATAGGGTAACAGGAGTGTTTCCCTGTAAAGTTATGTATTTCAGAAAGCATTAGAATTTTTCAGTATATGTAGTAAGAAACAACCATGAATGTTATTTAAAAATGTTTTGAAACTTTTGGTTAAAGAGGCAAGACATACAGGCATGAATTAGATGTGAAGAAAAAGTCTCTGTTTAAATTTTTTGTCTTTGTATTTTTCAAGGATCCTTGTCACCAAGTCAGTTGCGGAATGTCATTAGACCTGCCATTTTACAACCCCCACAAGCCCTGGCCTGTCCTGAAAATCCTGTGGTATCTCTAGTTACTAAGAAAGAAGCATGTGTTCAGGTAAAAAGAAAAGTAATTTACCTGGCTAATGTATGTTTGGAGCTCAAATTAAAAACGAAACAAAAAACAACCAACAAAAAACCCCAAACAACAAAAAACCCCCAAACAATAAAAAACCCACAAACAAAAAAAATTCCCAAACCAGCCAACAACAAGAACAAACAAGACTTGAAACAAAACAGTGCTTTTACAGCAATTAATTATTCCACTGCATTATTTTCAAGAAAGTTCCCATATGAGCTGCAGTGGAATCGATGGATTGCTGACTTGATATGATGTTAAACTCATGCTGACTGTGTTTGAAAAAGCATCTCTTCTCTCCAAGCTCTCTCACTTTTCTGATATCAGGGTTCTGTGGGCAAATCAGCTTTGGGTCTTTTGGATTTTGTTTATTTAGAAAGTGAGATTTTAGCATTTTGATTCAGGGTACTTTCTGGAGGAAGCTCTGCCAACTATCCCATCTCTATTCATAATTACCAATATCTGTGTCTGTCTATCTTTATGTCAGTGACTCTGGATTCTACCAGATCTGTTTAAGAAGAAAATACATCAGGTCAAATTAATCCATCTAATTTTATTATTCATAGCTCTCTGAAGACGGCTCTTATTGCTCAGCTGAGAAGTCAGTAAGTTGTAAAACTGCAGCAAGGTCACCTACTACCACGGATCTTTCTAGCTCTCAAACAACACAGTAAGATTTTATTTATTATAATTCTACATAATTTTATCACTTGGCTGATGGCATGCCCTTTCATCCTACATGTCTAACATAGTACTAAGACAGTCCTATCTACACCCACGCATGGCTCAGTGGAGTTTGTGTGTGGTGCCAATACTTGCCTGTGCTGTCATGATCTTCATACGCCATAAAAAAGGGACTCGTGACAGGAATTAATCTCTGTGGGACAGTTTGCTTCTCATTAGCAAGCCACCAAGCCAGACACTGTGGTTTGCCATCTCTGTTTTGATTGCATATCTGCTGCATCTCATAAAAAGATGCAGAGAAACTCAGGAAATTTAATTCTTTTGAGGAACTACCAAAATATATCAGTGTATTGTACAGAAGAGGCATAAAGAAAAACATACAGGATTGATTTTGAAGACCAGGTGAATGCTTCAGTTGACATTCTATTTCTGTTCACACACTAGAATTTCTGGCATGAAGATTGAGCTGTGATGACTGTGATAGGCTGGCATTTTAGTGCAGTACAGACTTCAGAATTTCTGTGAGAGGAAGGTGATTTCCTTGGACTAGGATGTTGTGCCATCCTCTTGACACTGTATGTGATGGAAAGAGCTCATTCTATTGCAGAAGTGGGCTATTTCCTCTCTCTGAAGACTGGCTCATGAGAATATTAGGTCTGTCGTTAGCCAGCTTAGTGTCAGCAGGTGATCTCATGGGTATTAATTGATGAGGGTTATTTAAGTGGAAGCTGTGAGCATCAGGAATACACCTGATATGAGTTATGATGAGAGAATGACTTTTTAAGATTGCTAGGGCCACAGATAACAGATTTATGATGTTGCCTAATTCCCCCTCTCACCCAAATAAGGAAGAGAATATGTTAATTGCAAAGGTGTCTGTGCTAGTCTTCTACAGGGCTGGATGGGCCACAGGTAAAGGTGGGGGAGCAGAGTGCCAGGGTTCTGAGGAGATAAGGGATTTTTAGATGCACAAACAACTTAGATTCCTGATCCTTATCAACAAAAAGAGCATAATTACAAGGCAGATGCTCACTGTGATTTTGGAAGACCCAGCCTGTCCTTTTTACTACAATTAATGCTGTGATGATGCCTTGTGAGGACAACACGGAGCCACACAGCACACTGGATCTTTAGCAGATTCAGAATGATGGCACATGTTGGAAAAGCTAAATCAGTTTGTATTGATACTTTTAATCTATTTACCTTCTGTCACCTGCACAGTAGCTAGGAAAAGATGGGTGAGTGACTTTCGCTTGTGAAGTAAACAGAAATGCAATGCAATATTTCAGTGCTGACAAAGCTAAAGGTGCCTATGGTATTTTTTTTTAAAAGAGGAATTGTTAATCTGGGGTCTTTGTGCCTCATTAATTCTGTATATTGCAACTGGAATAAATGTTACTTTATTTGCCAGTTGAAAACTAATTTAGTTTCAACCAGGTGCTTACTCTTTTGAGATTGAAGGAGGGTGTAAGTGCCAATCTTCTGATCCATATTAAGTGACTGATGCTTTAAAATACTTAAGCAAAATCATTCTGGCATAGCTGTTTTCTCATGAATGACAAACAACTTTATTAAACTTTGCATACATGCTAAACAGTAGTGAACATTGTAGCAAGGCCTGTTCATTGCTAAGAAAATAACTCTTTAGATTTGTTTCTAATTTTCAGTCAAGGCATAACTATTGACATTTATTTACAAAATTAAATGCAGAGAGATGGCAGTGGCAGGGATTTCTGCTGCCTGCTGACATCTCTCTCATTTCCCTCTTCTTCCACTTGTTCTCTAAGTGATACAATTCTTGGAGACAGAGAAATGGCTTGTTAGCCCTCTGCAGTTGCTGCAGCTTTCCATGCCACAAAAAACCACCAACAGTTTCAGTTCCTGGGCTGGCTGTAGAAATGAGCTGAAAAAGAAATTTGCAGTTGCTTGATTCCGATTAAAAGCCTGGAAACCTTGTGTCATACGTGACAGAACTACAATGCTGGGAAAACAAGGATTTGCGTGGAAAACTGAAAGGTTTCAAGGCCAGAACTGGAAGTGGCAGCTACTAAGACCTTTCTGGATGCTCTGAGAAAGGCAGTACCTGGAGCTAATACCTTTCCATAGTTCCCTATCAGTATCTTATCCCATTTTTCCTCCCATTGTTCCTTGTTAGTGATCATTCCTTACATTCAGTGACTGTGTTTTGCATCTCCACGGTAATGTCATCCCTGGTATACTTTGTTCTCCCTATGCAGCAACATAAGGGTATTGAAGTTTTTATAAGGTTTTAAGGCTGGCCCTTCCAGCTAACTGTCTCATAAAAGAAAGATTCTGCACTGATTGATTTTTTCTTATATTTCTGAAAATAATCAAAATCCATTTCCCACATTATTTCTTTGAACAAGCCTCTAGTTCCTGGTTTTTAGCTCCTTTTGGTGTCCTCGAGAAGTTGCTACTGGAGCAGGGCAGAAGTAGCAGATGAAACTTTAGTGTGGAAATTCAGTGAATTTTAGTGAAGGGTATGGTTAAGAATAAGAAACTAACTAGTTTAAACACACTTCAGATTCCTTGTTAATGGCCCAAAACATGTACAGATCACTTCAAGCCAATATATGTCAAGAGACATATTTTCTGATTTCTCTTTCTTATTTGCTCCTAATCTTAACAACAGACTGAGCAAGAGAAAGTTAAGGAATATTTTTTTCATTAAGTGTAGAATGGAGATAGGTAGTGCTTGGTAAGCCCTTCGTTCTTGAAGAAATTTCAAGCACGCTGTATTTGTGAACACAGAAACTGTGTTTTAGAGGCAATCATCAAAATTCAGTCAACAAACCCAACTTATTAACAGGAATATCCTCTGAATAACACATGTGCTTAAGCTCTCCCACAAAAGATAAATAATGTGAAAGAGAAGTAAGTGGTGCTGAAGTATGCAGCCTGTGACACAATATCAGATGGCGTTCGTGCCAAGTCATTCTTCTGGAACAGAATGTGACAAGAACTTGGATGGTTTTGCCTATGCCAGCAAGAGATGCAGGATTAAGCCCTACAGAAAACATGAACAACTTAAAACCTTTAAAAATAATTTAAACCTTAAACTTTTTGGCAAAAAAAAAAAAAAAAAGGACAAAAAAGGCAAAACTAAAACAGCAGTATAAACAACTTCCACATAAAGAGGTTTACAAGGAATTTTCTAGTGACTTTGACAGAAAATGGACCCTGTTAAAGTGGCTTTGTAATTAGCAGGTCAAATTACAGCCCTGCTTATATTAGAATATTCCTGAATTTAATCCCAAAACTATAGTTG
Organism: Margarornis squamiger; assembly: GCA_035222235.1. NCBI lineage: Eukaryota > Metazoa > Chordata > Aves > Passeriformes > Furnariidae > Margarornis > Margarornis squamiger. Next base: position 61,602,823 of record JAWWTY010000088.1, read on the forward strand.
TCCAGTATCAAAGGATTGCAAGTACTTAGTTCTCATTTTAAGTATATTTATGGAACAGGTAATTGAAAAAATGGAAATATTTTTTCTAAAGTTTTAGTTATACCTCATGTTAAGCCATGTGTCATCATACCTTGACATTTTTGCAATTTTTTGGTGTGTATGAGAATACACTGCCTCCCTGACCTTCCAAGATGGCCAAGGAGTGCCTGTAAGGCCCTGGGTTGCACATTATTCTGCAGGATACCAGAGCTGTGCCAGCATGAAAGGATACCTGTTAATTGCAGATTAGGAGGAGCTAAAGGAAAGAGGGAAACAAAAGTAACTCATTAAAGTTTCTGGGGTAAGACACTTCCCTGAGGAGGAAAAGACATGTGTTTTGCTTCTTGTTCTTTCCTTTTAAGGAATATTCTCAATAACCTTTATGCAATACAGTGTGATACTCTGTTCCTTTTGTGAAACGTTACCTAGAGAATATTCTCAGATTCTCTTAAAGAATCTCATTTCTTATGGTCATTTTTTGTTTCCCTTTAATGTTAGGTGTGGCAAATCTTTGAAAACTCTTAAATAGTTCCAAATAATATTTTTATGCTATTATGTTCCCACAGAAGTCAGTTGCTTGAAGAAAGAAATCTAAAAGCCAGCAGCAGTTCTGATTTTGTGTTCGGGGAAAACATGGTTGAAAGAGTTTTGGTAAGATCTGTAAATGCTGGCAGTCTTTTTGTCAAGGTTAATGGACTTAAGAGTATAATTTTTTTCAGATGTTGATTCTTCTTAGCTGCTCCTGTTTTTTTAAAGATGAGAGTAAATATGGTTCCAAT
>JAWWTY010000088.1:61603740-61616969 GCA_035222235.1 Margarornis squamiger
TTTAAAGATGAGAGTAAATATGGTTCCAATGACTCTTGAGGAGAAAATATCTAAGAATGTGCAGTGGGAAGGGTAGGCATTCCTATCTTGCCCGTCCTCAATGAGTACTATAATTACTAACTTATACCAATATGCACTTCTGTTTTGATCATTTTTTCACCTGAAAAAGAATTTTTTAGATATTCCATGTAAAGTGGAACAGCCACAACATGAGATAAAATGGTCCCTATCACTCTAAAAATTAGTTTCTATCAGAACTATAAAAAGACAGGATACCTGAAGGGAGCCTGCAAGAAAGATGGGGAGAGACATTTGCAAGGGCATGAGAGGACAAGGGGGGATGGTTTAGATTAGACATTAGGAAAAAATTCTTTACTATAAGGGTGGTGAAGCACTGGAACAAAGTGCCCAAGAGAAGGTGTGGTTGCCCTGTCTATGGAAGTGTTCAAGGCCAGGTTAGAGGGGTCTTTGAGCAGCCTGGCATAGTGGAAGGTGTCCCTGTCCATGGCAGGGCATTGGAATGAAATGATCTTTTAGGTCCCTTCCAACCTAGGCCATTCTATGATTCTGTGATAAATAAGAATGAAGGGAAAATTAGACACCCATCCTAGATAGTGTCCTCTGATATACAGTACTAACACTACATAAGGATGAGTTACTAATAATAAAGATAATAATAAAGATAGGTTACTAATATTAATGGAACTAACACTGAAAAAGTTAATAAAAATAATTGTAAAGACTTTTGCTGAAGTCACAAAGACAAACTGCATAGTTGAGGCCATAAATGGCTACAAAGATAGAAAAACATGGAATATGTTATGAGAGACAGGGAGTGCTTTCAGTACCCGGCCTTGAGGTTTCCAAAATAGAATGGACACCATATGGAACTAAGATAAATCAGGAAATATGTCAAAAGAATAAGATAATTATAGAAGTTTGCTAATTAGACCAGTTTGAGTTGCCAACAAAACTGGTTTAAGTTACTTTTTGAGCCAAGTTGAAAAGGACACAGTGAAGAAGACCCACAATCTTCATCCTCAAGACTCCCAAAGACCCCTGCCCAAGAAAACGGGAAACCAATGCACAAACTCAGATGGGAAGAGTGCAGGGCAGAGAAAGTGAAAATTACTTCTAGGAACTGATTAGAATAAGCCTGCCTTTTCTAAGAAAATAATGTATATGTATAAGGAAATGATGAATATGCATGTTATAACTGTATTTAAGCAAGCCTGTGAGCACAGATAGGGGTACATGTCTTTGGTGGACTAACTCCCCATGCACCCAGCATGCTGAATAAACATACTTTCCCTACAACTACCCAGTTGTGGGGTCTTTTTCCACATGTCACTCGTTAAAGCATATTGTGCACACTTGAGACAACTTAGTGGATTAAGTTTTGAAGGGCACTAGGACTAACAGGTACTTCCCAAGCTGAGGACTGCACCATTGAAAATGGGATAGAAATTCAGTTTCCAATAGAAATAGAATGCAAACAGTATGCATATCTGCCAGTGAAAAAGGTTAGCAACCATAGGTCTGAATTAGGACTTTTGAAAAGGATTTAGTTATAAGGTAGGAATTGAGCCACTGAGCATTGTCAGGAGCCATAAGTATTCGTTTAGACATGCCTAAGAACCTTCATCTGCAAAAACAGAAGGTGATGGAAATTTTTAATTCCTCTGAGGTTAAGTTTGTGGTGTCTGGGAGTTGTAAACTACCCTTTTGGGATTTCAGTGCTTGAACTGAAGATTAGCTGGTGCATCTAAATTCTTCAGTGGATTTAAATCCTAGTCCAGGACCCATACAAAGAGGCCATTCTTCTTGGTGGAAGAATGATATACTGATTTTATGATAACAAAGTCACTTCCATAGAGACAAAATTGTATCATCTCGGTAATTTTTTTATCTGATGATATTAAAATCGCTAATCTTCAGTTTAGCATGCATTAAATGATTCGGTGTTCTATTTGATATAAAGTAACATACCTCTTTTATTTAAATGGAATTCTTATTTCTGTTGTATTTTTCTAGAGTCCTGGGAAAGATCCTAAGCTGTGTAATGAAGCTGATTTCTACAAAGGAGAAATAACATCCATGTACATAGGATCTTCTCATGTCAGTTCACAGACAAGTAAGCATACTCAGCAAACAAGTACAATTCACTTTATTATTACGTTTCACTGTATTTTGGACAATGTCAAATGAGTGGTGGTCAAAAATTTTCATCTATTCTCCAGTTACTCAGTTACTAGTGTACTTGCAGTATGTGCCAAAATCTGTGTTCAGAAAGCAGCTACAGTTTATGACATGTGAACTGGGCTAAATTCAGAATGCATGACCTAAGTTACTTAGAAAATTAGAGAGTTTTACAGATTGCTATTATTAAGTACAGATTATTATTTATTGTTTAAAAAAATGCAGTGAACTTTATGAATGCCTTTTGGACCACATTTTTGACCTACAGTTTTAAGCTGTCTGCTGGTTGTATTTTGAAAATGCTCATGGAAATTACTTTGTTCTTTTGGGTCCTAGTTGTCCCAAGACTGAAGGACTTAACACAGGCAGATTTCAAGGCTTGTTTGTGACTCCGGTGTGAGATTTTCTACTAGGCAAGCCATGTAAACCTAGTCTGGGAGGGAATCCCATGGAGGCCCCTGTCTCGAGCCCTGTTACAAGTTTTTGCACCTCTCTTGACTAATGGATATATTGGATCCTCTGATTTCTTACAAGTTAAAGAAAATAAAAAAAAAGCAGCCTATGGAAAATGTGCATAGGTTATGCAAACATACAAAAATTTTAAACAATGTTGTTCCTGTCAAACCTTGTCCTTCCGTGTTCCTGTCAAGTACTTTTTATGTATGTATTACTATTCTGAATACTGGGAAATGTGTCTTTCCTTATATATTAAACTGCACAGCAATATAACAGACCAATTTAATTTGGAAAATCATCATCTCGTTATTTAGGCCTTGTTTCTGCTTGTTTCCCTAGGGACAATTGCAGACAGCCCTGTTCAATTCAGAATGAACCTGTTTCATGAGGCATTTTGTATTCCAGCCTTTTTCTTTTTCTCTTCTGTTTATTGGTCTGGCCAAAAACTTAATAGTGACACTAAATAATGTCAGACACCACAGGTATTACTGAGGTCACTGGGCATCCTGTGTGCTAGTTTTGTTACCCTAAAAATATTCCCTCGTACAGAAAGGATTTCCCCTTTTTTTTTCTTTGTTCCTACAGAAAGAGCTTTGTTGAGAAATGCAACACTAATTGAATCAGCAGCTGCTTTTATTTCCAAGCCAGTGGAGAAAATCCTGTTAGACAAAGTTGAAGTTACAACTGGAGAAGAAGCAGAACACAATGTATTACAGGTGTGTATTTCATACAACCTTGATGCTGAGTAGTTTCCTTATTCAAAAGAACATCTAGATCTATTACAGAGCACAGTAATCTGAAAATAACTTCAGTTAATATTTTAAATTTTCACTTTTTTTAAGGTATGCTTCAGCCTACCCATTTTCCTGTAGGCTGGTATTTTCTTATTTGCATTATATTTGTTCATTTTATAGTCCCTTTCAGTAAGTTAACTCTATAGTGATATTTTACAAGCATCTTCACAGTATACCAGAAGTACCTAAAGCTTCAAAATTGGAAGTGATTCGAGTGAAGACGGGTTTTATCACAAAATTTTTTGGAGGAAAAAAGTAATGTGTTTTTAAAGTAACTTGTTTTTATAGTTCCTCTAAAATACCAGTTATCTTCCTAACCTTACAGGACAGATCTTGCTATTCTTCAACATGCTATTTTCTCAGAAAGTAGCAATGAAGTATACGATTTAAAAAGTCTTCACACTATTTTTTGTTTGAATAATTCTTCTGTCTTGCCAGAATATGGAAGATTTACTCTCTTTGGAGCAGAACTCCTCCAGTAGTGGTACTGCTATCCTGGGCTGCATAGTGTTTGTAATGACTGAGGGAATAAGGTTGTAGGACACTTGCACCAAATTCAGCTGTGTTGGTGGATATCACAGATGAAGAATTTATGAGGATTAAGTGATTGCAAAAGTAGACTGGAATTCATGCTGAATGCTTTCCATGGTGAGCAAAAGGTTTAGCACAGATCTAGGAGCCATTTCATTTTAAGTCATAACGGTGATGTATCTATATATCCATCTTTGTGTATATGCATATGGGTGTATTAAAAGCCATATCAAAAGTTTAAAACAGTAAAGTTTTAGAACCTATAAAACCAGTATTGGTTGGCAATTTTCATCAAGTATTTCTCTTTCAGATCAACTGCAAGCTCTTTGTATTTAATAAGCTTTCTTTAACCTGGACTGAAAGAGGCAGGGGATCCCTGAGGCTCAATGACACTTCAAGCAATAAATGTGGAATGTTGCAGTCAAGGCTAAGTAAGAATTAAATAACAAAGTACCCCATACACAAAATACCAAGTAACTTGTACTCTTCCTGGCCAGAATAAGTTAATTTCAGAACATTTTAAACTGAGCAACTAGTTTTATTTAAAGTGCTGAGAACCTTTTTACCTAATAAAGTTCTCTGTGTTACGGACTGAGACACTGGGCATTTTTCACTCAGTTTATACAATGCTTACATATGTTGTTGTGTTCTGTGTGCTTCTACTGCAATGTGTCTTCAGCTCAGTCACCAGTCTGATAGTTTGCTCTTTGTTCATTCTGCTGTTCCAGGAGCACTGTTTCAAGACACTTTGGGAATGCTATTTTTACTGTGCTGTCATTTTTTGTACTGTATTGCACAGTTGCAGCAGATCATTTATTTCCTTTGTGTGGCAGATATATTGAAAGATACTGATATATTTGGGTATTTAAAAAAATGACAAAAAAAATATCTCACTATCTCAGGGTTTTAGACCAAATTAAAAAGAATAATTGATGAAAATATTAGTTGCATACAAGTGCTAGAGAAAATTGCTGCAGTAAAAATTAAGGTGGTTCCAATATCTATCATAAAAACCTTCTTATTTCAGTTATGCGAAATCAAGGCAGCTTGAGACTGATTCTCAACACCCGACTCTGGGAACAAATGGTTATAAAAAGAGCAAACAGAAAGAGCCTCTGCTTTACTGCAACAGACCAAGAGGACCACTCTGTTCAAGTGTTTCTAACTCAGGTAAGCAGGAAATAAAAACTTCACCCAAATCCCCACTTGGTCTAGGATCCTGAAGACTTGCTGAAGTTTCAACAAGTGGCCTTCATGCTCTCCTTAGCTTAACTATTATATGGCTTTTATTATGGAATGTGTTAGAAGTTTTATCCCTTGGTATTTCAAAAACTAGGTGTGATGATATGATGTGGCCTGATGACAGACATGTACAGACTCTGGTTCACATAGCACTGATGGAATGGATATCATTCCAGTAATATGCAGCAATTATGCTTTTTTACAAAATCAATAAGAATTTCTACACAGGTAGTTACATGTCCCTAAGTTACGCTGGTAAAAGGCAGCAGTTTTCTTACATGGTTCTCAATGTAGTGCTTGCAATAGTCCATCTGGTGTAGGACCTCCGTTTCTCAACTGTAAAAGAACACAGAGTTTGCAATGTCAGCTTAGGTAAGACAATAGTATTGGGAACCCTGGTTTCCTCCAGAAAGGGCCAAGTTGGGGATGGAAATGTGGTGGACTTATTTGCAAATAAATAGGACATATGTCCTAGTTTGGAAAGTGAGAGCATCCACATGAATTTAAGCACGTTTACAGTTTCCCCAGCAGACCTTTTTAGGAAGCATTCAGCTTCCCAGGCAAGAAAAATAAATCCATTTCCAGAAGTGTCACGTCATACACAAGCAAAGCACCCATGCACTGTATATGCTGCCACTTGAAGCCTGTCACTTCCAAACAGGGATTGACTTAACTATGGCTGTGCTGGACTGCTCATCTGCATGTGAGAATTATAAATGTCCTGATTTCCAGAGGTGCTGCACAGTTTTCCTAGTGTGTATAAATGTAAACATGCCACAAATTCTGCCCTGGCACTTCTGGGCAGTAAAAATAGACATGTATGAGGAAACCAAGATGTTTGACAGCAATATGGGTGTGGCAAAAGTTGCAGGAAGCTGCTTCTCCAATCACTGAAGTGGCTGGTATCCATCACTGCAGTATCCAGCTGGTGACTGTATGTATTAACATTTCAGTGCTTTCTTACTTCTAGAATCATACTCGGGTATCATCTGGAATATCAAATACTCCATGCAAACTGAGATATTTTTCAGGGAAAATAATTTTTAAACTTAGGGTTTTTGTCATTATAGATAAAATAATCAACAGCTACATATTATAAAACTCAAACCACTTAAACTTGACATTATTTATATTTAAATTTGCCTTTGGATATTAATTACTAAGTGTGAATCTGAAATGGATGGTTTGATTAGAAAGGACAAAATACAACTCCTTCATTATTTTTTAAAATTTCTGTCAGTTCCTCTTTGAAAAATAGAGATTTTTCTCAGTTAGTTTGTACTGCATGCATTTTATGTTCTGCAGGCAGGCTCAAAAGACACTGAAGACCTGTATGCAGCAATACATCATCGCCTCGTGGCATTGCGAAGCTTTGCTGAGCAAGAGCCAGATGCTAATCAAGTAGACACAGAGCCAGAAATAGCTTTTCAGCCATTAAATTGTGATAGCGATGATGAAGATGATGAAAAAATAACTCAAGTGAGCAGCAGTGGATCTGGTAAGCAGAAGTTTTCCTGGAAATGCTCTAATCCTTTCAGGGTATTTCCTTAAAACAATGAAAATTGGACCTTCTGACTGTAACTTGCATCTGTTAGAGATAACCCTTTCTTGGGTCGAATAGGATAATTCATTTTGGTGTTTTGACTTACTACTATCAAGAAGGAAGGTTTTGCCAGCTCAAGTATCTACATATATTTATAGCAGTGGAATACTCTTTTGACAAAAGGCTGAGGTTTAAGAAATTTTAACATTATCAAGCCCTATCTAAGTGATTCTTCACTATATTTCAGTAGGAATGACTGTAGAGATGTTGAGATACCAGTTTTTCTTTGAGTAAGCAAAGGATGAGTCCATTCATATCAGTGCTTAAGTTGTTACTAATAGCCTGAAGCGCAGTGGGTTTACTAAGATATTCATCATATAGGGGTTAACTTCATTTAAAACACTGATTCTTGATCAGTTGTAACAACTACCTCACTAGGAAATTTGTAGGATTTACACACCATTTTTGCCATCTTTCTTGAACATGAGAAAAATGTAGGTTTCTCAAAGGGAAAAATTCCACTAAAACAAGATATAAAAGATAAGATATAAGATATTAATAACTTAATCCTTCTGTTAATATGGCTCACAACAGGGCTTGGGTCACATTTTCAGAAAGCAAGGCAGAAACGCCTGTTAGACTTAAGGCTCTTCTATTTTAGCAAAAGACAAGTCACATTTCTGGGATAAATTCACTTGCTTGTGTTGGAGTGCTACACTGGATACGGGAGCTGCCAATTATGTTTTGTTTTCTAACAGATGGACTACATCAGGCATGATTAAGCTGTTGCTCACAGCATTAGTTTCCCTCTGCAACTAGGTAACATACTGTCCTTTTATTTTAGACCTTCCTTTCAACAATTAGTCAACAAGAATCAAGTCATGTACAGTAATGGCTATAAGGAAATTTTTCTTAAGGAAATGATTTTCTTTCCCTTTATCATAGAATCATGGAATATCCTGAGTTGGAAGGGACTCATCAGGATCATTGAGTCCAACTGCTCTCCTTGCGCAGAACAACCCAAGAGTCACACCTTGTGCCTGAGAGCGTTGTCCAAACTCTTCTTGAACTCTGTCAGGCTTGTGCTGTGACCACTGCCCTGGGGAACCTGTTCCAGTGCCCAGCCACCCTCTGGGTGAAAAGCCTTTTCCTGATACCCAACCTAAACCCTCCCCCAACACACTTCACACTGTTCCCTTGGGTCCTGTCACTGGTCACCGCACAGAAGAGATCAGTGCTTCCCCGTTCTCGTCCCCTCATGAGAAAGTTGTAAGTGCAATGAGGTCTCCCCTCAGTCTCCTCTTCTCCAGGCTGAACAGAGTGCCCTCAGCTGCTCCTCAGACAGTTTCCTCTCAAGACCTTTTTCCATCTCAGCTGGCCTCCTCCTGATACACTCCAATAGCTTTTTATATTTTTTATATAGTGGAGCCCCAAACTGCACTCAGGACTCGAGGTGAGGCTGCCCCAGTGCAGAGCAGAGCAGGACAATCCCCTCCCTCACTCGGCTGGTGATGCTTTGTCTGATGCCCCTCAGGACAGGGTTGGCCCTCCTGGCTGCCAGGGCTCTGCTGACTCATATTTTGCTTGCCATCACCCAGGACCCCCAGGTCCCTTTCTGCAATCTGTTTAGTCAAATAGACTGCAGTTTACAGTGCTTGTTCCTGTTATTGATGTTTTACTACATTCCAGTAGAATTCAGTGCTCTAAACAATACATGATGCTCTTATACATCACTTTCTCAAAAATACCTTTTCTCTTGTTAGGAAATGGGAAAACTGGAAAACTGTTGACTCAGAGAACTTCCTAGATTGCTCACAGATAACCAGACATTCCCCCTGTAATTCCTAAATAGTCTGTACTGACTATTTGCAAAGAGTTTCTGATGACTTTGAAACTCTGGAGAGAGCTTGATTCCTTTCCAGAATTATTGATGATAAGAACTCTTTGTTCTTCTAAGGAAAAAAAAAAAAAAGGGAAAGGGAATGTCAAAGTGGTGTAGGACCACAGATTTACAGGTTAAATATTTATTTTGATTTGCAGAGACTTCTGATACAAATATTCAGATGACATCCAGGAAAGAGGTTCTGAAATGTGTCCAGTGCTGTTTGTTCTTGACCTTTTAGTTTCAGCATCTGTCCTTCATTTATGTTCAGTTACTGACAGCAGTTCTAACAATCCCTTTCAAGCGCTTTTTCCAACGGCTTCTAGCATTTCCTGCTTATCTTAATCACTTCTATTATTCTCAGAGCCACAAGGTTTTCATTTTGCATACATTTCAGTTACTGGTACCCAAGCCTCACTTTACTTTCCAACATTCACATCTTACATACATACCTGTCCCTGAAACTCCCATTTCTAAAAAAAATATAGAAAGAAAAATAAGCCTCATGGCTTTTGAAAAGGATGAGGTAATTTTTAAATATAAGCATAGAAATGTCCCTTTGGATGCAAGAGATCAGATCCTGTATATTTAGGGGCACTTGTTTAAATCTTTAGTTTTAATTTTCTTGCTTTCATTTTCTTTGAAGGGTGTATATGAAAAAGTAATTTTTATTGATGTAACTCAGTTTCAGAGATTACTTCTCCTTAAGAGTGCATAAGAATAAATCCTCAGTGACTGTTTCTTTACAAGAAATACAAGAATTTAGAAAGTATTGTCCGCATTTTAGTTCATTCCATTCTGTCTCTTTTGTCTCAAAATCCCAAACCTTTTCTTAATACAGCAATTCCCTTTTTGTTAAACTGAATTGACAGTGTTCCCTAGATGATGCTATGTATTTCATGACACCATAGAAGGTATGAAATACTAGGTAATTATTTTTATAATATCTTTATAATAATTAGTGGTTGAGATGGAAGAAGAAAGCAAGGATGGTGTACATAATAAGTGAAGTATTATGGACATTGAAGTGATTCTATATGTTTGCAAGGCTTGTTATAAGATTTTTTTACACAGAATTCTTCACTATAACATCTACAGGATCTATTGTAACATCTACATTGCTAGGGCAATGTGTAGAGATATTTTAGTGATTTTACAAATTCAGTATAGACAGTTATTCCAGTATTTTTCAGATTCTTCGATGAATTGCATTACTTTAAAGTAGAGATATTAATTTCATAAGCTCTACATAAAGAATAAGTTGCTGTGCCTGCTATTTTTATCAGATCATATTTCACCAGTTGCAGCTTGAGCATTTTTACCAGCAAATTACTCTGTAAATCTAAGTGGAGAGAAACAAAATAACTAATCATTAAATAGATTTTGAGAGTGGATGGGACCAATAACTCTCTGGAAAGTATTTATCTTTTCCTCTGCCTGCAAAGTGAGCTGTGGAAATTAATTTATACTAGACAGTAAAGTTTTAGGCTGACCAAAGTCAAGTAAATCTCTTGTTCCATTTCTTTCATTGACAACTAATTTCTCTGCTAGTTAGTGCAACTACGTTTGCCTCCAGTTGTCTTTGTAATGTCTAGCTGAGGAGAGATCAGCAGACTTCTTTATCCCACACTTAAGATTTTTTTTTACTATTTAGTTTATCAAAAAAAACAATGAAAAATGCTGATATACCATGAGTGGACCAAGAGCGGTCCCTTCCCTTCCAAGGGAAAGGCCAGAAATTAAATCTCCCCTTTAGATTTTCCTCCCTTTGGACATTCTTTGTGGTGTGGTAGATCCACTTCAACATGCAGAACAGAGAACTACCCTTAGCCAGGCACGTGGAATAATCTAGTAAGGGAGCAGGGTGTCCTGGTAGGCAAGCCCTGTGGATAAAGATGACCTACCAGCTCTGTGTCCTGATTCAAAGAAATTCACTCAACACTGAAGTTGATCAATGTTAAGTCACATTCCTTTTTATTCAGCGCTGGAGAATTACTGGGAATAATCCTCTATAAGTACTTCTGATGGAATTACAAAAGCAAAAACCGTATATTTTTAAAGGTCACTACACATTCATATTAAACCCTGCCTTTCCAGGCCTCCTCACTATATAAATCCTTTGTTTCTGGTCCATATAAATCGTTTGTACGTTCTATCCTTTCATCTTGGATGAATTACTTCCCGGCCTTGAATGTCAAATGATGGTTGGTTACTTGTCAGTTTGAAGAGATACATCCTATCTACAGGCAAAAGTTACGTTCTTTTCTCAACCCATCTTTACTTACAATAGCTATATATCCCTTATGTAAGTTTAGAAAATTCTCAGCAAGTTAAGCAAAAATGCAAGGCTCTTATTACATTAGAAGTGTACATGAGTTTGGCCTAAAATGATTTTACATTAGTTCTTTAATAATGATTTTCTATTTAAGTGTTAGTGTATTAAAATCTTAAAAATTAAAAATTAAAGGAAAGCTTATCCATACTAATAAATTCAGGCTTAATGGGGAATGTACACAATTTAGCAGCTTTTTCAATATACAATATTTAACAGCTCTCTTTCAGTCCCAGGCATGTTCTGCAGTGAGACCCATAATGTCAGACTTGTCACTACCTCCGCCAGCTCTGCTATGTTATCTGAACCATCAATTTTGGACTTCTCTGTATGTTGGCAGACTCATGCCAGTGAGATGTAGGAAGTCTTCTGACTCCTGTTTTTTGAGCACCATGACTTCAGGCAGTTACAAATTCAGCCTGTAGGACTACTGAGTGGCACTGTTAATGTGTGTAAAGTCATTATACAGTTATTGGATTGACAGTTCTGCAGTGCAGACACTGTGCAACCCTTGCAGGGTGCTCATCTCTTTCCACTGGCAGCACAAACACAGAACCTATGTCAGGCTCAGAAAATCATCCTGACAGAACATGGATTTGTTAGAGCTGCAACACCCAACTTTGCCATTGGTAGCAGTGATCAGAAGTCACTACTTAGACCCATAAGTCACTAAGATGTCTCTGAAACTGTTACTCATTGCTTCTGACACTCCTAAAACATTTCTTCTGTGTTTTCTTCATAAGCATGAGGAGATTCTGTCCTTGCTACCAAGGAATGCATTTTGCTTACATTTAGAAACAGGTCCATCATGTTCAACAAAATTAGTAGAAGTCTGTTGAAGTCTTAACTCCATTAGTATTTAGAAAGAAAAATTACCCCTTGAAAGACAAAAGACATTTGTTTCACAGTGGAGTATAAAAAGACAGTCACAGTGGTAGAATAGCATCTGTAGGAGTGGTTCCTATGATTTTCATCCTGTGTCCTTTTCTGATTTTGTAGGAATTGAACTGTATCCCAGAGTGGGAATGAGGAAACAGGGAGAGTACATGGGAGGTACAAGGATGACAGGGTTACTAGGCAAAGAAGTTTTATGCGCTACTCCTTATACTGCGCTGCAGCAATCTTACATCTTCTCATAGCTTAATTCTGGTTGAGGCATCCTCTCCTTTGATTGAGATGTCCTCTCTGGAATTTTCTCTTGAAAGCTACTAGAGTGAATTCAAAGATTCTGGAATCTAGGACTATGTAAGTCCCAAGAAGTCTCTCCATTCATAGCCATAGACCTTAAGACAAAATCATAGTGTGCAAAGATGTAGAGTGTGTCCCATGTGCATCCGCAAAAAATTGCATGGATTTTGGAGACTACTAGTATTGAGAGCCAGCAGTCTCTCATACCATAGAAATGCATTTGCAGACGTGCAAAATGTTTTATTTTAGAGGTATTTTCTAGTCCACTATACATGCTTCATTACCACCATCTCAACTTCATTAGGACTCTGTCATCTGCTGGGGTTTATCAAGATTTAAAATGTTACAAAAGCTTTCTTGTTAATTAAAATACTTCTAAAATTCTTGAAGGAACAAGTGTTCAGCAACACCACAGTAACTCCTGAAAAACTGCTATCTTTGACATTTCTTATCAATTTAATTTAAATTCTTATCAATTGTTAAGGTTTCTAAATCATAAATCTAACACACACACCTGATAGTGATTAAAACTGAGGAAAAGTCAGGAATTAGCTCCTTTGTTGGAGTTTCTGCCTTCTTTCCAGCAGGTATCAATAACATCTAAAGCAGAAGAAAAGACAACTCTGTGATTGGCTTTAAATGCTGCCAGGTCAGGAAAGAGAAGGGAGGAAATCAGATTTAATATTCTGACAAATACAGGCTTTCATTTCACCTGTAAGAGGTTTAAAACTCTTAGTAAATATTAAGGGCCCGGATGGCAGCAGCAATTGTTAAGCAGGTGCTGTGATAGTGATATTATGTGTCTGGCATTAGTCAGCTCTATCTACTTCCTGCATATGAGTCAAAATCATAGAGATTATGCACCAAAACCACTTTGTCATAACAGATGAGATGTTTTAAGATATATTGGATTTCTCACAGTTTTCTGAGCATCTGTAATGAAGTCTTAAGACAGTGTTCCCTGTACAGAGTGAGATGATTTGCATCCCAGGCATATTGCCCTACTTAGACACTGGATTCCTTAGTGCTTATGTGCTTGCCTTTGTTGACGTGGAGGGTCAC
>JAWWTY010000088.1:61624981-61637183 GCA_035222235.1 Margarornis squamiger
CTGTGTGTCCCCCCATCCCAGTCCCTGCTCTGGGTGTCTCCCCCCATCCCGGCTCTGTGTCCCCCCATCCCGATGGACAGAGCGGTCCGAGCCGCCCCGCCGGATCGCCCTTCATTCATCTCTCGCAGCCTGCCGTGGGATTTGTCTAGTAAGCGTGTTTGGGTTTTACCCTCGGAGGGATTCTAGCCGCCCTCAGCAAGCTGCAGGCTTTTTCTTGCAGTGTGTGTAATGTAAGAATTATAGAAGTGCATCCTGAGGAAAACAGGGTGGTGCAAAAAAATCCGATCTGAGACTTAGAGAAGACTCGTTCGCATTTCCTCCGTTTCCTTGCCTTGTATCTTCATTCTTATGGATTTTCCTAAGAACTCCTCCCAGACAGCCAAATCTATCAGTGTTATCTGTCCTCCTTGTTAGAGGTTTTAGGAAAGCCTTGTGCTTTAGTCTCTAAGGAACATTTAGTATGAACGTCCATTAATAAAGGTGTACTAAGGAAAGCAAGTATCTCTAAGACTTGGTGTGCACCCAGCACCTTGTGTCTTCATCTGCACCAAGCTCGGTGACCCCATCCAGTTCTCCTTTTCCCTGTGGCTGTCTCCTTCCACTGCTCATCTGCCACCAGCGTGCTAGCGGTTGGTACCTGCTGAAGTTGCTTTGGCTGCCAACAGGCCACGTCATGGGCTGGTGTTATGGTCTTTATTCTGAATAAGAACATTGATTTGTGTCTATCTTGTCTTTGGTCTCTTAGAACTGGAAAAATTTTAGACCTCTATTAATTTGCAACGTTTGGATTAAACTTGCACATATGCTTAACTTATGTTGCAGGGACAAGTGGCTGCATAGCCTTACTTTGTAAGGAACTGAGATAAAAAGTACAGTATCTAAAAGAAGATAGTTCTGATATCCTTTTGCAGTGCTTCAGTTGTTCGTCCACCTCTTATGGAATTTCTGTCCGAACATTTTTACATGTTTTGTATAGCTTTCCTGTCATATTTCATATATCAACAAGTTTTAATGTAGAAACATCATTCTCTGTTGATTCTCATGTAGGTTCTTGTTGCTAAGATGTCCCTGTGCTTCCTTTCATATGGTGATTATGGTAAAACAATCTCTCTCATAGCTCATCTGTAAGACTGTTTTTCTTTTCGTTTAAGCTTCTGTTGAGGAAGTGTTTCTTCCTGTTGCATATAGAGGTTGTCCTCAGTCTGCAGCTAAAACCAAGAAAAACAAAAAGGTGTTTGGTTACTTGTCCCTAACCGCTGTTTACAGGTAGGAGTGGGACAGTGAATGGGTTGGTGAGCAGTGTCATTAGTGTTGCACATTGCTTGACTCATTGTAGTGATCAGTGCAGTTTCTTTTCTCACAGGAATGTGTGTTTTGGATTATTGGTAAGCTGTATCATTCTGAAGACTCATTTTAAAAAAAGTAACTGTGAAGCCTTAGGGTTTGTCCTTTTGAAGAAACTTACAGGTGTAAGAAAATTCCGCATGTTTGGGAGAGTTCTAGAATTTTTGTTCTAAGACTGGTGCTTTTTTTTAAATCTACCTTTCCCATGAAAAACCTTCTTGCAAGCAATTGCAGCAATAAAACTCAAATTGTTGCCAGGTAGACAAAGCCTAACTTGCCTAACTATGTGTGTAGCAATATTGAGTTAAGCTCTTGCTGTATGGGCAGGAATACAAAGATTTGTGCAAGAACACACTGAAAAGCTCTTCTACATTTCTATTTTTGAAATAGAAAATAAGAGAGTGAAAGAATTACTGCCAGCTTCTTAAAGTTTTTAGCTGGCAAAAGTTTCATCTTTTTTCCTCATACTGAGTTAATGGCAGCTGTAGTGAATATGTTAAGTGAAAGGTTCAGGAGACTCTTACCCCCTCTGTTGTAGACAGAGACCACTTTGCTATAGCACAGTGATTGCTGCAAAGTGTCCTTCCCTGCAGTGCCATGTCCTTTGTGGGCAGCATGGGAATATGATGCATTTTGCTTTCTGAGGTTAACTGCACTTTACACTCCCTGTTTCTGCTGGGAAGACTTCAGAAGCTGCTCCCAAGGCAACTGATCTCAGAAATGAGTCCAGACCCACTGCCTTTGGATTTGCAGCTCAGTGGTGCCAAAGGGCCGCACAGAGGGCAGAGCGGGAATTGAGGCTCATGTGAAAGCCTCACTTTGGGGTAGAGACAAAGAGCGAAAGCAAAGGAGCATAGGAGAGTTTTGGCTTACCTGGTGCTTGGAGCTGTTGGGTAACCCAGAGGTGTTGGTGGTGGGGATTGTGTAACATTGCAGGGACTCAAGTCGGGGTGACCCCAGACCTGGCTTGTGGTGTGAGGGAGTCAAAGGACGAGCACAGTTCTGTCATCGTCTGTCACAGACCTTCAGATGTCCAGATGCTGGCTGTCTGAAATATGGAAATTCAACTTCAAGGTACTGTTGGAGGATTAGATTTGACCAAATTGGACTTGTTTGCCTGCAAGTTGTGGGCAGAAGAGATGTTTACAAGTTTCTAGAAGATAACTGGTATCTCTACTTTGGAAGCTTTAGATTTTAGTATAGCACAAATAATGATAATTGTGGACTTGAACAGTTCTGCCTGATCACTGAGACAGGAGAGCAGTCCTGAATTTAGCTGTTGTAATCAGTGTGTTTATGTATTAAGACTGAAACTGCAGTAAGTCATTTAATGCAGAAATGGTGGTGCCTTTGGGCACACATCCTAATGAGATGGGATTTGTTCCATATTTAAGAAGGCTGAAGATGAAGCATTGACATATACCAATACATACTAAAATACACAGATCATAGCATGTATCATATATATGATATATACTGTGTAAGTCCCAGTATACTCCTGTTGCCTGAAATTCTAGGGAAAAACTTTCCAACACAGCATTATCTGTGTAAGGTAGAGAGTTCTTTACTTACAGGGTTTTAGGTGTACAAAGTATAGATAGCAGAGACACGCGCCCTTCCCCCAATACTGTCCTCATGTTCTTCAGCAGGACTTGAGGTTCTTCATGGCTCACCATGGGGGCAAGGAGGGGAGCCCCCCCCCAGTGCATGGATATGGATGTGCACTGGAGGCGAGCTGATGAGCACCAGACCAGCTGAGCTGAGCTCTCCTGAGTTAAGCTTACTTTTTGCTGTGCTAAACTAGCATAGGGGTCTTAACTAATTTTATAATACTACTTAATTATCCTGTCTAAAGGTTACATCCAATCTAATAATTGTCCATCCCCAGAAACTCCACAGATCCACCCCCCAACACACCTTCTCTGACATTGAGTTGTAGGTCTCAGGACCCCTTGTACTTCATCATCTTCACCATCTTCGCATAACGTCTTCTTTTTGGAGCTTCTCCAAGGTTTCTGGGCCTTCTTTCTCATTTTGACTGAAATGGTATCTTATCCTAGTTTTGGGACGTGAGTTTCGGGCAAGATGTTTTAACTATTATTTTCCCCATGACACAGATTCAGGAATGTGTCACAGAGATTGGAAGCTGTTAGCTACTACTCAGAATGTAAGAAACTATATAGCGATATAAAAATCTACAAATATCTGAAATCCTAAGGCAGGACTCCAAGAAGCAGAATATCAGTATCAAAGCTGACTGGCTGACACTTCTAGTAAGCACCTATGGCCTTTCTTCTGGACCCCAAGTGAGTTGTATTATACCAACACTATAAAATGTTGCAAAGTCAAAGCTGCAAGGTCGAACACAATTCCTGAATTCTTTCTCTGTGCAAACAGAGATAGGAAAGGTGAAGAAGCAGTCCAGACAGCAGAAGAGCAAGACAGATGCAAGAGAGATGGAGAACAAGGGCTAACACTCCTTGGAGTGTTTAGTAGATCTGTGAAAGATTAATTATTTCATTGCATCTCTACATGCATGTTGTGCATGCCTGCTCCAGGCATTTGTTTTTACCTGTCTTGAGGCACATACTATCATATGCTTACAAGTGAGTCTTTTAAATATGTTTATAACTGTACATAAACACACCTGACCATCATAAATAGTAATCTAATTCTGAAGGATTCTGAAAAGGTAAATTAAGTGCTCTGGATGCTGTTGTACAGGTTTTCAGAGTCTTTAGTTCAGAAGGGAGATTGAGACCTGTAAAAATGAGATTTCTCTTCTAATACCACAAAAGATCAATGTCCCCAAATGACCCAGCACTTAAAAAAAAAATGCTGCCTCAGTAAATTTTGTGCATCATATTATGCAAGAAATATTTTTCTTTGCCTTTGTGAAGTTTAAAGGGACTATTGGATTTCTAAAACTTGCAGTTGCCAACTTTACGTTAAATGAAAATACTAGTCTTTTTTTCTAAGTCCCTACAAATAGTTTGCTTACTAGAAGTGACAGCAATTTACATTTCTTCTGACCTGTTTTTTGGGATTAGCATCGAAATATGACTGGTTACAAACGTAAATGATCCAGTCAACTAATACTACAGGCTACCGCGTGTCCTGACTCTTTATTTCATTCTCAGTAAATCCATGCAGACCAAGCACTGCTTTTGTCCTTATGTAAACTAAGAGAATTTAATACCCCAGTGATAGAGAAAACTAATTTCCTGAGTTCTGTTCTTTGTTTTGTCTGATAATGCAGTTGCGATATAGCTGCTGATTTATCATGGCTGAAAGGTATTTTGGAAAGATGAACAATTTAGCTGTCCAAACACAGTTCAAACACAGTTTTAATTACCTTCGAAAATGCCTTGTTGTATGAAAAGTTGTGGGTTTTTTTTGGTCTTAATTGGAAGGAAATGGTTCAGTGTGGACCACAGCTGATACTCTGTTGTGGCTGGTTTATGTGTCTTCATTTGGAGTAGGGAGGGGGAGAGCACAGAGTTAGAAGTTTGGAACAAGTTTTGACTCTTTTGGGTCACTGTGATATATTGTTAGGGGTGGTCATCTCAGTGATGTGACATTCATAGAGCTTCATTGAAAGCTGGTATCTGGTTAGAGCAGGGGTAACCTGTTAGCAGGGTATTGCCTCCCCTGAAAGAGGCACATAGTGGTGCATTGGTCACCTACAACACACTGACCTGGGCTGGTCAGGAAGGAAGGAGTGGAGTGTTGCCCAGCAGGTAGGAGAGCTTCAGCTGGAGCTCCTGTGTTGTGCACCAGAACAACCCCACAGAACAGTGGAGGGGGGGGGGTGTGTGCACAAGAACACTACTCTTCCACCCCCCCCAATTCCTAATTTAGACATGTATAGCACCAGTTGTTACTGGCCTGCAGATTTTCATGTCTCATAAGAAAATTCTCTTTTCTGGGAAATGTTCTGTTTTACCTTTAACTTGATAAGTGATTGATTTTTGTTTTTAATTCTAGAGAAATGCTTTACTATCTTTTCCATTAAGTGGTGAAACATACCCTTTTAGTTTCACTTTTGAATTACCTTTCCTGAGTAGTGTTACAGATTTGTGAATCTCACACCACGGCCTGAAGATAGGCTTTTGGAAAGTAGCCAGGTATTTCATTCTTACATTTCAGATTTAGAGGACTGCATTTCAATACAGATGCCTGTGATGCACTGCAATTATTTAGAAAATGTTACTTAAATATTTTCAAAACACTAGGATTTTTACAGATGCAATGAAGGAAGCAGAACGAGAAAGTAATGTGCAAACTTCACAAAGTTCAACTGAACTCCAATAATTAAAAAAAAAAAAGTTGCTCCTCCAAAAAGCAGTAGGTATTAGGACATTTAACCCTGTGTCCTCTTGTGGATCCAGATATACGGGGGTACATTTGAAGGCAGTATCTCTAAATAGGAAATTACTGAATGAGGTCATACCATGAAGCTGTTCATTGTTGTATTGAATTCAAACTATCCATCTATGTTGATTTTGTAATGTGAATTATTTCGATAGGTGTTCTTTCAGGAAGCAGTTTAAAAACTGTTAGGACTGTACTATACCTTACCTTGAAAGGAGAAGGCATACATCAACTCAGTTTAGTGAATTTGAAGCATACAGAATTCAAAACACAGCTCGTAGTGCACTAGAATTATATAAAGCTAAGGACAGGTTGTTTTAGAAATAAAATTTTTGAGCTAGTCCACTGGAAACTGAGATGGGTATAAATGTTTTTCAAGTTACACAACTATAGTATGCATTTGTTTATCTTTACCTTTGCAGTTTTATATACTTGCATCAGTGTTAAGTAACTTCAGTTTGCATCTGCTTTATTAAAATGTTCCTTCCATGTTGTTGGTTTGTCATAAGGGGAGTCTGGAAAATGATGGAAACAATTAAATAGGTTACAGTAATTCTTTTTTTCCATAGCATTTGTTTTTCCAATACACCATTCAAGAATACTTCGTCATATATATACATATAAAAGTAAGGGGCCATGTCAATGTACCTAAATTCAACTTCATGGATTTTATCACCAAGCTGACACTGTATACAGACTGCTTTTTGGTAGTGGCTTTAATACCGGTTTGAAGTGCTTTGCTAGTTGTAATTTATGACATTATGTTGGTGTTGTGCTGAATTAATGAGAACTGAGTGACTGAATTGCCTGCATTGCACAGGGTTTCTAGAAACATCATAATGCAGAAAGCAGTTACTGCTTTGTTTATAGTTAACACAACAATTTGCTCTGCATTAGTTTTTGAATTGGAAACCACTTTGTGTATTCCTCAGATATGACAATGTTTTAATGTGGTGGATGAAGAATTAGAAAACAGTTTATGGATCATATATGGATCAAACTCTTGCCCTAAAGCAAGAGTTTCTGTAAAGCATCAGGAACATAATGTTGCCAGTGAAGTCAGCTACTAGAGAAGTAAAGGCACACAAGATGCTACAATATGAAAAACGCTTCATAATCATTAGTCTATAGCAGATACAAAGGCACCATTTGAAAGGCTGTTGTGACTGTAAATGAAAGTGAGTGGTCTGAATTACAGAAGAAAAAGGTGAGGAAAGCATAAGGAAAAAGAATTCCTAGCTAAAGCATCCCACTGAACTTCTACAGTATGAGGGGTGTGGTAGCGAAACAGCAGAAACCTAGCTGGTGTACAGGAGCAATATTGGGAACAATTCTGAGCAATTGACAGCTAGTCAGTACATCAGGCAGTAGTGCTGGTCAGGTAACAACAGCCTTCTTACCTTTCTTGTGTGGTAAGTACTGCCTCAGTTAACCTAGCACATTTTTATAAAAGCAAACGGCCTGTATAATGAATACTAACCCAGACTGGGAATGGGGGAGAACTGGTTTAATGCCTATGGCTTGCAACTCAGCAGTAGTTTGTAATTGAAAATTTGATTCATGTTTAAAGCTCTACAGAGCTTAAACCTGAGCCTGGGTACTGCTGATTCTCAGTAGGAGTTTGTTTTAGGAAGCTGCATGGTTTCTCTGCTACTTTAGATAAGGCAGATAGTCACTATTAAAACCACCCTGTAAATAATACATTGGCTTTGTGGATTGGATTTGTTAGCTATTAAATTATCAGAAGTTAGTGCATTTTAAGTTCACACAGGACCCTTACACTAGTTTTCAGGTTCACTTCAGAGGGCTTGTGCTAATCTGAATGAGCTGGACTGCAGGCCTTTGAAAGAGCTGGGTGTCTCAAAATGGGTTAATCCACTAGTACCACAAACATGATTCTGCTGACACCCTCCCTGTGGTTAGGAAAAGATTGAGTGTACTGGGTTTGCATGGCCAGGGTTTGGTAGCAGGCAGGCAGATAAAAGGGATGGCTTCTATGAGAAGCTGCCAGAAGCTTCCCCCATGTCTGACAGAGCCAATGCCAGATGGATCCAAGACAGACTGGCTGCTGGCCAAGGCTGAGCCAACTGGAGGTGATAGTAACACCTCTGTGATAACGTATTTAAGAAGGAAAAAAAAAAATTACTGTACAGATATAATTGCTCTCAGAGAAGAGAGGAGTGAGAATGTGTGAGAGGAACGGCTTTGGAGGCACCAAGGTCAGTGAAGGAGGAGGGAGGGGAGATGCTGCAGGTATTAGAGCTGAAGTGCCACTGTAGCCTGTGGTGAAGAACATGGTGAGGCAGCTGTGCCCCTCCAGTCTGTTGTTGTCCATGGGCATGCAGAGATCCACCTGAAGCCCCTAGAGGAGACTCACACAGGAGCAGGTGAATGCTGAAAGAAGGCTGCGACCCTGTGGGAAGCCTGTGCTGGAGCAGGCTCCTGACAGGACCTGTGGCTCACGGAGAGAGGAGCCCCGACTGGAGCAGGTTTGCTGGTGAGACTTGTGACCCTGTGGGGGACCCATGCTGGAGCAGCCTCTTCCTGAAGAACTGCATCCCGTGGAAGAGACCCACGACAGGGCAGTTTGTGAGGAAGTGTAGCCCATGCGAAAGACTTCCATTGGAGAAGTCTGTGGGAATTGTCTCCCTTGGGAGAGACCCCATGCTGGAGCAGAAGGACTCCTCTCCCTGAGCAGTGGCAGGAACACTGTATGAGGAACTGACCATAACCCCCACTCCCCATCTCTGTGTGCTACTGGGAGGGGGGAGGTAGACCCCAGGAAGGAGGGAGGGGTGAGGGGAAGGTATTTTTAAGATTTGTTTTATTTCTCATTATCATGCTCTGAATTTGATTTCTAATAAATTCAATTAATTTCCCCAAGTTGAGTCTGTTTAGCCTATGATGCTAATCACTGAGTGACTTCTCCCTGTCTTAACTCCTGAGCCCTTTGTTATATTTTCTTTCCCCTGTTCACTTGTGGAGGAGAGTGATAGAGCATCATTGATGGGCATATGATGTCCAGTCAACGTCAGCCCACCACTTGTAGCCAGAGACTTATCAAGAAGTATTATTCAGTGAGCATGGAATCTTTCAATAAATACTTAAATTTTACTACCTTTTTTTCAAAATATGGTAACCCTACTGTCTTGGGTTTTTTCCATAGCAAAACCATGTGAAATCAGATGATGCGTTTAGTATTTCTAGTGCAAAAGCAACGAGGAGAACACACTTCCTCTTTTAAGAAGTTTGAGAAGTTTAAGTTAAGCAACTTTTGTGAAAGTAGAGTCACAGAATTATAAAATTATTTGGGTCGGAAGGGGTGTTTAAAGATCTCTCTCTGACTATCTTCACAGGAGAAGTGTTCCAGCCCTCTGATCAACTGTGTGGCCCTTTTCTGGCCTTGCTCTGGGAGGTCCATGTCCTTCCTGTGCTGGGGACCCCAGAGCTGGATGCACTGCTCCACACGGGTTGTTGTGGGAGCCCCCCTGCCCTGCTGGCCACCCTGCTCTGGATGCAGGCTTGGCTGTGGTTGTTTTTCTGGGCTACAAGTGCACATTGCTGAGCCATGTCTGCCTGTTCGTCCCCCAACACTTGCTTTTCCACATGGCTGCTCTCAATCCCTTCATCCCCTGCTGGTATTGAGGTTGGGGCTTGCCCCAACCCATGTGCAGCATCTTGCGCTTGATTGTTTTAAACTTCTTGAAGTTTGCACAGGCTCCCCGTATCAAGCCTGTCAAGGTCCCTCTAGATGACATCTTGTGCTGATTTAAAAGTACATGGGCAGGAGAAGTGAACCCAATCCAATAGAAATTACAGGTTGGAGTTGCAATTTACTGAAAAGATTACGATAAATACAGTGATACAGAGAAAAATTGGTTTTAACCCACAAAACCAGATGCATAACCAGCACTGGGGGACACAAACAGCTTGTTAGTCCCTGTGCTGAGTGCCATGTGGTCCCCCTGAGTACAAAGTAAAAGGAAAAGAAACCTGTTGGTGAGGATGATGGTTGCAGTCTTGTTCAGAGTGGCAGTCGCAGTCCTGTTGAGGTTCTGATCCTCCTCTGGATCCGCAAGTGGTACCAGAAGTCCCCAAACCCCAAAGATTATATATGCTCATTAGCAGATGTGACCCCTCAGGTGGGTGTGAAGGTGCTAATGCCTTCCCGGAGGGGAGTTATTACAACTGAGTCATTGTGTGAAGACAGAAACGTTCTCCTGCCTCTCAGGGTTCTTTAACACCCAGCTGGTAGTCTGAGGGGTCAGGTGTGCCCTGGGCAGCTGCTGCAAATGATCCATTATTAACGGTGCACGAGAAATGACACAGAGGGTGTAGAATACACAGTTTTGGTTATACCCACATAGTGATAAACTGGTCCAGGTCAATGTAACTAGGATACATCTCCACCCTCAGTGTATCAACCATACCACAGAGCTTGGTGTTGCCAGCAAACTTGCTGTCATTAATGTGAATACAGCAATTGAAGCTCACAACTGATACTTGTCTTCTGTTAAAATTAGAATAAACTGAGTGTTGATGCACTGTCCTGTACTTGCTGTGAAAGTTGTGTTATGTCCAAACCTGGGTATCTGTTCTCTACAACCACCAAATTCAGCTGCCCCATCAGTGCCAGTGGACGCTGGAAAAAAACACTAAAGGTTCAGAGTTGTGATTCCAGTTTGCTGTGACTGCCCTTCTAGCAGACTCTTTTCTGTGGGGCACTTGAAATGTGTCTCCAAGGTGCAGATTTCTACTGGCCAAGTTCTGCCATGGCTAACTGCTTGGTTTATGTTTGTCTGTTTCATCTTCTGTATTGTATTAGCCAAGATTCAGAAACTGAATTGTGTTTTAATCACAACTATTTGTATGCAGATTACTTTTACATTATGAAATAGGAAAGCTGAATATGAGAAGAAATCCAGAAGTTCAGTGTGTGCCTGACCTCTGAGGAAAACTACATTTGTTTTTAGCATGGCAGATGAAAATTTACCTTAACTAGTAGTTAATACTAGAACATAGGAACATTGATTGCATCCAGCTATAGATTACCAGTCTTTGACTTTGGTACTTAAGGAAGTTTTGAGTCAGAGTCAAGTTTTGTCAGGAAAACTAAGAGAACTCTGGTTTGAAGCATGTATAATGTTCAAAGGTGTTTGTTGTTTAAAATTTAATGTATTTAGAACTTTTTTATATAAGCTTGTCAAAATAAAAGCTTGTTTCATTTAAAACTGAGAAGCTGATGCTGTCTATACTTGGGATATGTGGTTAAATCTTGAGAGACACTTTCTGAAAGTACTGAACTTAAAAAAAGTGCTGTACTTTGCTTGGACACATCTAGATTATTATACCTATTGTGTTCATAGCATTTTCCTCTAGGTTAGAATTCAAACTTCTGTGTTTAGCTGTTGCTCTCTAAATCCATTTGGATTGTTTGGTGATTCTTTGGAACAGAAAGGTAGGTAGATTAAAAAGCAGTGATCTGTTCTTGTTTTGCTGGTCCAGTGCATGTGTGGGCAAGTTCATTGTGGAAATTTGAGAGAGCAATTGTTTCTCAATCTATGCTGGGGTTTTTTCTCCTTTTTTTTTTTTTCCCTTCTTTCTAGTCAGAGGTTTAGTTTAACTCTTGACTGAACAACAGTCATAAAAGGAGTGGTACACTGAGACATAACTCCACTCTGGTGCAGTGGCAGTTTAAAGCTATGTGAAGGTTAGTGCTGTAAATTCAGGATAAGTCTAGTAATGAGAATATATATATGTGTATGTGTGTGTATATATATATATTTATATATATATTTATATATATATTTATATATATATATATCCAAAGTGCATCTGAAAAGTTCCTTTTAAATCTTATTGGTGTGAGTCCAAGGTAGGGCCACAAAGGTGATTAGGGGGCTGGAGCATGTTCTCCTGTGAGGATAAGAGAGTTGGATCTGTTCAGTCTGGAAAAGAGAAGGCTCTGGGGAGACCTTATAGCACCTTCCAGTACCTAAATGGGCCCCACAAGAAAGCTGAAGAGGGACTTTATATCAGTGAGTATAGTGATAGAACAAAGGGAATGGCTTTAAACTGAAAGAGGACAGGTTTAGATTAGATATTACAAGAAATTTTCTAATGTGAAGTTGGTGAGACTGGAACAGGTTGTCCAGAGAAGCTGTGGATGCCCCATATGTGGAAGTGTCCAAGTCCAGTTTGGATGGGGCCTTTTGCAGCCTGGTCTAATGGAAGGTGTCACTGCCCAAGACAGAGTGGTTGTAACTAGACAATTTTTAATGTTGCTTCCAACACAAATCATTCTATGATTCTATGATCTCAGTGTATTGGAATGAGATGTAGAAAGCGCTCAATGACTATTTCACTCTGGACAATATTCACGTTACTGTATTGAGAGAACATACACTTTTATCCTAATGCGTAGGTTAGCAATGTCAGTAAGACTCATCTCTGGCTTTTCTTTTCCCCATTATCTAAATCAAAG
>JAWWTY010000088.1:61646685-61673377 GCA_035222235.1 Margarornis squamiger
TAAAGAAACTGTAAAATGGGTGGGCCACTGACTGAGCTTATGTGGAAGGACTTCTGGTGGCTTGGAATTGGATATGGATGATGAGGCAATTGTATTTTCTCCTTGTCCTTGAGGTGTCAGTCAGTGTAACAACCCATGTAACCACTGACCTTGTAGTCCCATGAAACAACCAACATTAGTGATTTATAAAGGGCAAATCATATCAGTTTACCCATGTTTCTTTTCTTGGTGGTCAGTGGTTCAACAGGTTCTCAGAATAGGAGTATAATATGGATACAGTCCCATTTTCTAATTTCATAGAGGATGTGACACATTCTAGCATAAGCATTGTCAGGAGGCTAGACTGGTGATACTGTAAGCTGTCTGCCTAACTACCTGAAACCATACTTGGAATTTAAGGGTAGATAGGATGTACTGAATGAGGCTCTACAAAGATGGCAATGAGGAAAAACTAGTAATAAAGTCATTTAAAGCATTAGTCTTCCTAGCAGTAACTTCAGGAAGAGGTGTTTACTGTCACCTGAATATCAACAGTATGAATGGGGAAAAGATATGCTCATAATACTCCCTTGTGATTTGATTTCTTAGTCAAAACAGTATGAATGGGGAAAAGATATGCTCGTAATACTCCCTTGTGATTTGATTTCTTAGTCAAAACTGTTACTATTTTGTTTTATGAAATCTCTAAACTGTAGAAGGAAAAAGGAATTGATATCTCTAGGGAAAAATAAAAATATCTGAATGTTGTAACATGACTTTTGTATCCTTCTCTTGCTTCAGCTGAATTTCTCTGAATCGTCCTAAATTCCTAGGCTAGGGGAGATTGTTAAAGTGGGAGAATACTTTTGGACTTTTGCAGAAAGGGAAGGATAGAGCTGTTTCTGTGGAGATCTGCAGACAAAGTATGTTGAAAGTACAGCATATATTGCTCTATAAATTCTTGTGAGCTTCTTATTCTCAGAATCCCTTCATCAGTCATTCATTCACAAGTTAAAATCACATGTCTAAAATGAAGAGTTGTTATATCTTTGTAGGCTACTTTTGGCCAGAGTTGTCTTGCTTTACATATGCAAAAAAACATTAGGTAGCAAATTGGTAAGTATAAAGTGTTTACTTGAAATCTGCCTTTGAATATATTTAACTGTTGATCTTAAGGTGTTCTGCTATGAGAGTGAAGACTCTGATCCTATCTAATTCTGTAATGAATATTTCAACTATCGAAACCAACTTCTTTCCCCTCTCTTAGGTGGCAGTGGCGGCAAAGAATCCGATTGTATCTTGAAGGAACTGGTATTAACACAACCCCTGTAGATTTACATGAACAGCAGCTGAGCCAAGAGCAACACAGCAGGGCTCACATAAATGAAAGATTCCAGGATCAAAGTAAGTTCAAAATCTGACAAGAATATAATCGTTTGCTGTGATAACTTGAAATAGAAGATAAAGATTTGTAAGGGTTGAAGTATTTGAAATCTGGGTGCTGCACTTGAGAGACAGCTCTCCTTAGCTGAAAAACCAGATTAGTGTCTTTTAGAAGTGTCTTTTTTTCTGTATGTTTGTTCTGGACTGTACAATTAGAACCAGTTTTCAATATTAATAGTTAATTTAGAGGTGCTTTCAAAGAGTATTATCTAATGTCAAAATACCTGATCCTTTTTAAAATGCTGTCTCTTACAGTTACTATAACCACTTGCATGTGTGTGTGTGTACACATGCACTCTTGTTATTTCACAATTGAAAAAGCTGGTCTTGGACTACCAGCAGGCAAATAAGAAATTAAAAGTGAGATTTTCTTCCTTGGTAATTCTTCAGTCATCAAACACCTGCAACTGTTTTCTTTACGATGATTTGAAGAATCATGATTCTGTGATTAGCCTGTGTCCAGTACTGCCTTTGCTCACTGAGAAGTCTTTGTAAACATGAAAAGTTTGTTAATCCCCTTCAATTACCTTGTGGTATGAAGTCTTAATTCTTTGAACTTTATCAGAAGTAGCTGTTAAGTCACTGTCACTTCTTGGCTGGCAGAGTTACGGACAGAAGACTTCATTCTCATTGCCCATGAGTTTTCAGGGGAAGCAATGTCTGAATCTAAATGTCATTGCCTTACTGACCTCAGTTCAAATATTTGTTGTCTCCAGTAAAGGACAGTGACTGTCTACAGACTAAATCAGTGAAAAATTGAGTCCTTCAAGAAAATGAAATGTTAGGTCTAGAATACAAACCCAGGCAGCAGAGTCTGTCCTCCAGTGAGTTGTGAATTATTTCTGAAAATTTGGGTTGTAAACCCATGATTCAAAACTGCTGTGTTCAATATCTGCAGGATCTGATATTCCTGGTCCACATCTTTTACCAGTGAGAGCACTCAATGAAGTCTTCATTGGGGAATCTCTTTCATCCAGGTATGTTTAATTGTTTGTTGCTACAAGGAACAATGGATTTTATTTCTTTTTATGACATTGCAATGGACAATCAGTGATGGGGTTTTACTGTCAAGTTTCAGTTCTAATCTATAGATATTTAACGCTGATTGTATTATTGAATATTATTAAGTGTATTTTCAGAGATGTAAGTGCAGAATGTTAATTTCTGTTTTTCCACCTCCTGTCTGGACATTCTTTCATTTTTTACTTTTCCTGGTCATTTTCTTTCCGCTTTATTGAAGATTTAAATGCCCATCCTTAAAATGTCTCCTCTCCTACATCTCTTCTTAAGTATCTTTTCTTAAGCTTTTAGTATGACCAAGCAGAAATAGCTTTTAGCATGACCAAGTACTCCTTTTTGTGCCTTTCTGTCATTAGAGACTAACATATCAGCCTGCCTTTGGCAGAAGCTTTGTTATTGGGGGAAAACAGTTACTTCCTTGTTTTAAGAAATGAGTTTGTACCAAGTCATAATACTGCCTTATCTGGGATGTATTTCATTGTCCTTCTGTCCTGAAGATAATGCATTTTTGGCAGCCAAACAATAAGAAGTATGTGGGGAATATGACTGGAACTGCAGTAAAAGAGATAAAACATGATCTTTGGTCCGGATTTGGTCAAACTTTCACTTGTATTTTATATCCCTTTTCCCTTTATTGTTTTTCTTGAAAAACCCCAAACAACAACAGAAAGCCCAGTTCAGAGTGTAACAACTTCTTGTGTTTGTACAATGCTTGGGACACTGATTGCTGCTGGAAACAGTATAAATGTTTCATGAGTGGTTTATATTTCATCTGGACTGCTGCCTCAGACTGGCAGAAGGAATTAGTCTCAAAGGGATACAAATCTTGCTTTCTACTAAATCAAACCTAATTTTATCAAGATTCTAAAAGGTTTCTTTAACATGCAATGATAGAGGAACACAGCTGTTTTCTAACACTTTGAGTGTCACAAGTACATTTGTGGTCTTTGGTTACAGTGTATTTGATAACCAGTGAGGAACACTATGCCTCTAGAAATAATACTAGAAATTCTAGAAATCTCTAGAAATAATACTGTGTTAATAGGGCCTTACACTTGAAGACTTAAATAGTTATGAATCTTCTGTAAGGTTCAAATACACAGGTCTGCTGTTTATTAGGACAGTCACGGATCTGCTTCTAAGGTCTTATTCTGAATGTCAGTGAAGAAAACAAGGAAATAGAAGAAAAAATACCCAGAAGAACTTTTTTACCCAGCCTGAAAAAATTGTCTTAAACTGAATAAAACTGTGCACCTGTGTTATTAACTTTCTTCCAGTTCTTTCATCTCCCCATTTTCTCAAGAGTGATTACACAAAATGCCCTTAGTTAGTAGAAGTATAAACTGTTTGCCACCAAACAGCGAAGAGTTGCATTCCTAGTGGATCCAGACTGAAACATTCTTCACCTAAAATAGCTCAGTAAGGTCCATTTACTAAGAAAGGTGAAACTCTGTCATGCGTAACACAGTGAATGTGGTGTTTTTCTAAGAGGGTATCTAATAATCTGAAGGTTGTTTCATACTGTTTGCATTAGGCACTATGAACTTCAGCAGCTTTAGTTCATAAATAAACTCTTCTGTTCTGAAGCTTATAGAGAGAAACTCTCTGGCCTCTCTAGGCCTAACGTTAGCAATCCCCTGGTACATGAACATTAACATGGAGGAGATGGTTGTACCCCAAGACTTAGTACATCTGAGTTTTAGGAATAATTTTACCTGGAGAGAAATATAAGCCTGCTGACTGTTTAAAGCTGTTCATGAAGGACTGGATTTTTAATTACTGAGGTGATCAAGAGTTCAGCTTCAAGCCATGCTATTAGTTACTTATGTTAGAGTGCCTTACATCCTAGTGTTCCCTGATACAACTTAATGAGACCCAATGATAGCATAAGCACAGTTTTTCAATAGTGCAATGATTATGCAGGGAAGGTAATTATTTACAGTTTTATTTGTAAGTCCAATAAACCCTGCTTGTATCCAATTGTATCCAAAGCTATTCCCAGATGAACCATAGAGGTGTTTTTGTGCATAAATTATTATGAGAAGTGGCTGCAGAAAAACTGCCTGAAAGTTCATGCTGCAAATTACTGTAGTCCATTGTAAAAACTGCCATTACATAGTGAATCAGAAGTAGCTGTCAAATTGGAAGCACTGTGCAAAGGCTGTGAAATTGTCATCCAGAGTTGAAACTAGCCCTTCTAAATTGTTATGTGCCTGATAAGGGTGTGTGTTCTGTCTTATTCAGGGAGAACTTTAAGTCCTGCAAACCCAGTTTTAAATTCTCGCTTCATAGGGCCTCCTATTATGAAATATCTGTTGATGATGGTCCTTGGGAAAAACAGAAGAGTTCAGGGCTTAATGTGTGTACTGGAACAGGATCAAAAGCATGGTAAGTACACGTTGCTGCTTTGATATAAAATATCGTTTCAGATAAGCTAAGTGGACCTATTTTGCTTACGCGTTTTGTCTATACTGGGACTCTGTTGGGCTGTGGGTAAGTCAGTGAATGTCAAATATTCTCACTGTCAGGATGGTTCAAAGCTGTCTCAGGCATATGAGAAGAGCAGAGCTTTCATTACTTGTAGGTATGGAGGGAAGCATTGAAAGCATAAGGAGCTGCAGTGCTGAGGTAGAAGTTTACCTGAGGTGTAATTTTGGTGAAAGAGGTTGCATGCCACGTGGGAAGATGAATGGGTGGGAGTGGTGAAGGAAAGAGATTCTAGTCTGACTTGCAGAGCATACTGGGATGATCTGTGAACTACTCTTGTTGGCTAAAATGAAAATGCTTAAATAATGTAGCTCAGTAAACTTATAAAAATCTAAGCTCTAAGAAGAATGGGAAAACATACTTGGAAGCAGTATTAAATGGTCTCTGGCACATCTACTGTCCATTCTCCTTTCAAGCCTCTTGTTTCTTTAATATTTAATTGACAGGGCACAATCTCTTTGCCAAAGTATTCTCCTTAAATAAAGATGGCCATATCTACACAGAACTGTGCTAGCTTAATCAAAGGGGTAAATTATTTTAATTTCATCTTAACCAAGCTAAAGTACTGCATGTAAATCTAATCAATTTAGTTTTGAGATGTGAGACACATGTACAGTGAAAACATCGAAATCTATTTGCGCTCATAGTTCAAGGTTTTACAATAGGCCCTGTATTTATGTGGCAGGGTAAGATGAACTAAAACAGAAGCTTTTAATGAAATTTGAAAATGAATATTCATGCTGTAACCATGGTTACTGGGTTTTACTCTTCATTGTAATTCAGAATTTTGTATTCAGTCAGCATAACTTAGTCCTGGAGGCTGCCAAGGATGAAATTGGCAGACTGCTAGGGAAACTTTCCTACTGTTCAGTACCTTGGGAAAGTACAGTCTTTAATTCAGTGCTGTTCTTACACATTTCATCTGCTTATACAGTCTGTACTGAGCAATCCAGAACCAGGGACCAAACTCCAGGACTGCTCCTTTCCATTGCTGTAATCAGTATGTGTTACTGGACTTCTCTAAACTGAGGCCAAGCCTCAGTGGAGTGATATTTCTTACCCTATGGTTTGAGATGTTCATAGCACAGTGACTGTGATTAGCACCCCAGGAGAGAGACTTTTTTTGAGTTTAAACTTAGTTCAAACTGAGGCTTTATGCTCACTTTTTCATTAAAATGTGTCAAGTGCTGAAGTGTGTGGTGTGACTGTTCCTTTTCTATATACATCAGTTTTGGTGAGATTCAACTCCACACCTTAGGGTACAAACAAAGAGGTACAATATTTGTGAAGAAGTGTTTGGTTCATAAATGAAAACTAAGAGAAGGAGTTCATTTGCAATGCTTGGGTAGATGGCATAAGAACGCACTGAATCTGTAGAACTGTCATGTGTCACATTTTTTAATGCAGACTTATCTCAGTTACTGGGGTTTTAAGGCAGGAGATTATTGATATGGAGACTACATCGCATGTACCATGCTCTTTTTTCCTGAAGACTTGACTCAGTGGATTCTTAAAGTTTACAAAGCCACAGGTAGATGCCAAACCAAGAGTTAATTTAATTTTTTTTTTTGGAAGAGACTGATACCAGCTCATATGTAGTAGCATTCTTTTTTTCTTTTCTTTCCCAAATGTTGAACATAGTTCTTTGTTTCTATGCAGAATTTTTTGGGGTATTTTGCTTTGGTTTTCTCCTAAGCTGTACTGCTCAGCAAACAAGACTTCTACTTCTCTGTCTAGGTCCTATAATATTAACAAGGTTGCACATCAAGCTATTGAAGAGATCCTTAAGATCGGTGAGTGAATAGTGTGGCATTACTAGCCAAGTTGATATAAATATATACCTACCTAATTGGGGCTTTTTCTCTTTGCTCAACAGCAAAAAAGCATGGAAATTTGAATATGCCATTGAACACGGACTTAGTACAAAAAGGTCAGTGAAAAAGGCAAGATTTCTTTAAAGTGTCTTGACTCTGACCACATGATTTTCTTCGTATTCTTAATACTCAGTTCTACCTTCAGTATTGTAGTGCTCTTTCAATTATAATAGTCTTTCATACAAATATTATTTTTAGGCACATTTGGCAAAAAAAAGTGGCTTACTTGATATGAAAGCACTTGCTTAGACTTCTGTATGTATAGGGATGTTCAGGAGAATTTCAGTTGTCGTAAGATTTGAAACACTTAATGTTTAATCACCTGAAGAGAGCTGTTGAATGTTCTTCATGAAGTAGAACTGAAAGGAATATTCTGTAAAAGTACTTTGTTTTTTTGCAGGTGTAGGCTACTAAACGTCTGTCAAGACTCAGTATTCCCTCTTGGTAGGGAAGCCACTCTTCCCTGGAGGAATGTGTGTTTCTGAGAGTAACTAATTTTGCTGTAAAAACTAATTACTGGTTTCTCTGTTTACAGTAACAAATGATTACAATGAGTCTCTGCTCTACAGTCCAGAGGAACCAAAGATGTTTTTCAGTGTTCGAGAACCTATTGTAAACAGGGTTTTCTCAAGTAGCCGTCAGCGTGGGTTCTCTTCAAAGTAAGTGTTGGCTGCAGTAGTGAATAGTTATTTCATTCTGTGTATTTGTCAAAGTATGAGTAATCAAGGACTTTGCCTTGAAGTGTTTCAACATCCAGTTTTTGTTTTGAGTGGATTGAGTATTGTTCTCATAACAGCAGGAGGAAAATGTTTCCTAGTTGTGTTATGCCTATTTAATGTTTGATCCATGCACAGTGTAACAGAATAAAAGGATTTCACTGTGCTTAGTTTTGAGTGTGTGCCATTTCCCTCAGTATGAGACACAGACACTGGCAAACTGGAGCGAATTCAGGAAAGGGCCACTGAGAGGATGAAGGGGCCAGAAAACACTGTGCATAAAGGAGAGACTCAAATGGTGCTTTTGTGTGGCCTGGAGGAGACAAGACAAAGCTGGGGGGATCCAGTTGCTGTCTTCAGCTGCCAAAGGGTGGTTACAGAGATGACTAAGTTAAACTCTTTTCAGAGCAGAATATGAGGCAATGGCCATGATTTTATAGGATGTAAGATTCTGATAAAAAAAAAAAATCCATTTTTTTTTTACAGTGAGAATAGTCAGGTGGCAGATCAGGCTGTCCAGAGGTTGTGCTGTCACTGTCCCTGGAGATACTCAAAATTTGACTGGTCAAGGCCCTAAGCAACCTAACCTGTCTTTGAAGTAAAGACTGCTTTGAGTAGAAGGTTGGACTAGGTGTCCTTCTGAATTATATGGTAATTAACCATTTTAACTTAGGGCATTTTTGCCAGGGGAGGTTTAGATTGAGTGTTAGGAAAATTTTCCTCCCAGAAAGGGTTGTCAAGCACTGGAGCAGGCTACCCAGAGAAGGAGTGGAATCATCACCCCTGAAAGTATTTAGAAGACATGTAAACATGCACTTAGGGCCATAGTTTTAGTGGTGGTCTATGTAGTGTCTGTTTAGCGGTTGGACTCCATGATCTTGCATGTCTTTCCCAATCTAAACGATTCTATGATTTTTGTGGAGCTTGCCACAATTAAATATTAAGCCATAAAACTGTTGGTTACATGTTCAGAATAACTGAACATATAAACAATAACAAACTATTGAAAACGATACTGTATCTCAGTATTAATTAAATGTTAATTCAACCTTTTACACCAAACAAATGTCTAAGGCTCTGACCTGAAGGGGACCCAAATTCTTCTGCTTTGAGCCACATCAGTGTTACAACAAGATTGTATGACCTAGTCGTAAAGGACATCTCTGGCTAGTGGAACTAAATATTATGATATTAGATGCCCACTGGGTAGGCGTCATGTGTTTAAATGTTTACTGCTGCTTGGTCATTTGGATCTGGGAATTCTCAAGGGTGAGTAAATCTGAAGAGATGGTTAGAGGAGAGGTTAAAACAAGCAAATAGCTGCATTTTCATCCATGTGTGTTACAGCACTGTCTTACTTGGAGTCCTCACAATTGGATGTACTATAAAAATTATACTGTAGTTAGAAATGTCTTTGCGTACCTTTGAGGGATATCTGACAATTTTTTCTCTTTTACGTAGAATTTGCTGCCTGTCACGGTTGATCTTGATACTAGACACCTCCCCACAGCATTTGTTTATCTTTTTTAGCGTAGTAGCTGCCCAGAGTGGAGTGGAATTGGAACATGTCTCCATGTTCTCCTGCAGTGTCCAGACTTGGCTGTGTTTTAGTGATGCACAGACCAATTAGGCATTGATGCTGTGGTTGTGCTTCTAAGCTTTCCATATTTCTGAAAGATGTGTCTTCCTGCAAATCTAAGTCACTGGATAATTGTTGATTAAACTTTGGAGATCAGAACATTGTGTAGACCAAAAACTCATTACTTAATAACATTCTTGTCTTCTATGTGGAGGGATAAATTTCAGTGGTTGAGTTAATTTTCCTTTTAAAGATAAGTGATGAGGAGGGAGGTTAGTAACTTTGTTCTGTCTTGACTGGTTCTAAAAGAGAGGGCTTAAATTTTATAAGCTTAGATTTAAATTTATTAGCTTAAAGATAGCGTAGTCAGACTCTAATATTGACAGTAATAAACTGCGATACCTATTCAAGACGTCTGACAAGCATTCTGACCTTCAGCTTTGTATTTGAAATTTACTTTCCCTTCTCTCTGAATGGTTCATGTAACAAAATACACTGTATTAATATCCAAATTATTTTAATCTCAGCATTGCTAGTTGAAACTGTATGTTTCACTTAATATGAAGACAATACATTAGAGTCATAAATTAATGGAAAACTTTTCTGTGAAGGTTAAGTAAATCACAGTTAAATAGGATTTATCAGTAGCTTTCTTTAAAAAATATACCTAAACTGCAGCTTTCAACACCAAGTGTTAAGTTACAGGTTCTTTTCAGACTCTGGGAGCAATAGTCTTCATCTGAACAAGTCCTTCAGTTCTCCCTGGGCTCTCTGCTAAGTCTGTGCAAAGCAGTGATAACTGGGGGTGGTTCTAGTGCTTGGTCCCATGCTAAATGATTCTCTAAGAATGTGGATTGAGCATTTACTGACCCACGCAAAAGAATGTCCTAAACCCAGTCTTACTGTTAAGTGCTTCTGTGAAATACTGAAATGTTTAAGCTGTTTTGTGAAAGCTGACTTTTGTTTCCCAGAGTCTGTGTCCGTTCCCGTTGTTGGGATGCCTGTATGGTTGTGGATGGAGGAACATCTTTTGAGTTCAACGATGGGGCGATAGCTTCGATACTGATTGACACAGAGGATGCACTGTGCACTGTTCTGCTGGAAGAATGAAGGACCCTCATGTCTTCTGCTGAAACATTTACAGATCCATAGAGGGAAACCATGGGGATATCACAATGCTGCATTATATTGGAAGTTGGCCTTTTCAGATGCAAGAGGAAGCTTGAAATGCTTTTCATTCCTTTGGGTTGGGGAAACAATAGCCTGATATTT
This sequence comes from Margarornis squamiger, assembly GCA_035222235.1. Lineage (NCBI taxonomy): Eukaryota > Metazoa > Chordata > Aves > Passeriformes > Furnariidae > Margarornis > Margarornis squamiger. The sequence continues at coordinate 61,657,056 of JAWWTY010000088.1, forward strand.
AAGCTCTTTTTGCATCTGGTGTAAAAGAAATGTATCTGAAGTGTTACCTCTAACTTCAGTGAAAATTGACATTTTAACCTGTAAGGCAAACATGAAAGAACAGCTTTTTAAACACAGGTAGTTGGGTTCAAGTATTAAGCCAGTAGCATTAAATATTCAGATGTACAGTTTTTTAGTAACAGTCTGGGACTGATGAAACTAAGTACCTTCATACATACACTTTTGTAGAAAAGTTGACTGTCGATCTAGCAATTTGATGCAAGGATATATAGATTTTGGTAAACCATGATGTTGATGTAATAGAAATGGAAATACAAACCTTTTATATGCTTTTCAAAAATTGTACAACTTTGTAGTTTCATACAACTTGTGGCAATTTTTTTTTGTTCTTCCAGTATTTTTTCTACTTTGTAGACTTACATCAAAAGTAAAAGTCTGGTTTAGTACATCTAGAATGAGGTAGCTTTTACTTTTTCTGTTTGGCTAGAGAGGGACTTGAACCCTTCAACAGGAATATACAAATTAGAGAAATCATGTTGAAGTAAGATTGATTCCTTCACTGAGTGGATTAACTGGCAAACAGGTGTTCAGTCACTAGTGTATGTAGGTGGCTATTATTAAGAAAGATATTTGGCCTTATTAAGTTGAATGGTTGGAATTTTAGTTTACAAATTTCTTAAAGAAGAATGAGATACTCTGGGTACTAGGAGTTGGAGCACAAGTTAATACCTATGTCTTCCAATTTGCCCCCATTTGTTTTTACCTTCCCTAGAAAGTTTAAATTTCCAATCCTGTGCTGAGTTCTACTGATATTTAACTGGCAACAAATCAGTATTACATGTCTCTGCTCATATTAGGTAAGCAAGTTGATAATAAAAAAAAGAGCTCTGATTATAGAAGAGGGAGTGACTTTCTAAATAATGTTTTGGAGAAACTGTGAACTGTGACTGCCTGTTAAAATCTGTGCTGATAACTGCATAGATGAGGAGGAAGAATTTGACAAAACAAATATTCCTACAGCAGGAACTCTTCTGCTACATGACTTGAAAAAAGTATGTTTTGTCCTGTCTACTACAGATTGGCTTCCAAAAGTGAGTTTTCTTTAAACTACTTTCGAACGAAGAGACTTCTGTAACAGATGTTCTCAGGTCTAATGGAAATGTTCTCCAGTGTGGCCAATCAGTTTATTTACTGCTACTTGCAAAATGTAAGCTGCTCTTTATAGGTGGAGGAAGTGGATAAAGGATTTTTTCCTTCTATGACTTAGAGTGAATACAAACTTAAAAGATAATTTAGGGAAAATTGATTTGACCAGACCGTTCAGTTCTAGGAAAAGGTGATACTGATGGAGATATCTGAATAAACTATCACTGCTTGTGTACATTTTAAGTGTGCTGCAGAGTGAGTTATTTAAACTGTCTGATTATCATGATTGCAGATCCAGAGGGGAAAATAAAAGTAACCAAATCTTTCAAAACTTGGCAAGTTCAGGAGGTATCAGAATAAAGCCTTTAATATCTAAAATAATCTGCAAAACTTAAGGTAAAGATGCAAAAGACTAATCTTTCTAAAGTCATGTGCACACAGACTAGGGTGTTCTAGGTATTGTCAATCCATCAGTAAGCAGTTAAAGATAGCTTATGTGCCTCTGTCTAGTACACTAGTCAACACGAGGTTACAACACCAAGCCCACCAATGCCATTAACACTAATTTATTACTTCCTAGGACTTTGCCACTGTTAGAGCGGATTTGGGTATTGCATACTTGCATAGGCAAATCTATGCCAGAAATCCCATCCCCTGCTTATTATTTGTGTGCTGTAATGTTTTAACAGAGACTGATTAGTCTGATCAGTAAGCATACCTCTTAAACATGCCTGTCATTCCTTGTTATGAATGTCAAGACTAAAAGACAATGTTTTCAGGCCCTACAGACCCAAAGTATGATCTGATTTAGGACTTTCACAAGTTCCTAACTTAGCAAAATGGAAGCCTGACCTACTCATGAGTGGCCTCTACTGGTTTTGTCTATAATTTCATTGCACTTCTGTTGAAGCATTTACTGGTGAATGCTTAATTAGGACGATTCAGAAATCTGTAATAAATAGTCAGCAGCTACCTTTTTTACTGAAGAACAGTTGGACCCTTTTTAAAGATCCTTTATTACAAGGGATTACAGTACAGACAATTTACCCAGTAGACAGTATTCCATGACAGGACTGAGTATTGGTTTAACACTGATTTTAATCTGCCTGGACTGGCAGTGATCTTTGCACCTCTTCTACCTGCTGAGTGAAATCCGTGGTCTTTTCATTTAGTGCCAGTCCACACTGTGTTCTGCTAAACTAGACCTGTCGTTCTTTGCCTTTTTTTGTTTTTTCCCTAAGTGGTGTTTATACATTATGTAATAAAAATGAAAAGGTTAATTGATAAATGAAGCTGTCCTGTGTTTTATTTACACTTTCAAAAGTGCTCAGCTTCTTCTCACTTATTGTTCAGGTTCTTTTAATGGTTTGTAAGCCTTAATGCCTTAGGTATAGTGCAGAAGCTGTGATGTAGCTGGTTTTGGTATGAATTGCGCAGAGCTACAAAATAACTTTTTCAATTAGTGAAAGGTCAGTAGTGCACCTTAACCCCGGGGCACTTCACTATGTGTCTGCTACAATAGCCATCATAAGCAATAGATGGGTAGTAGGGCTGTCGATCCAGTTCTAACACTGATCCTGGCACTTCAGAGTAGTTCAGACTATTCCATCTTGCTACACCCATACTCCTGTCCCAGTTCTGTACAGGGCGTTAAAGCAGTCTAGTAAAGACAAAATGTGTTCATGATAACATCCTGCAAGCACCGCTTTACACACTGCTTGAACAAACTTTGCAACCCATAACACATGGTGGCAAATAGGGGAAACATTCTCCCATCCATGAGTCATTTTGTACCATACAGCAATTTCTTACATCTTTATTGAATGCAAGAGAAGTTGCATGGAGTTACATTGTGCACAGAGAGAAGTATTTATGATAATGCTGAGCTGCACTACTTTCCTTGGAGTTACCTAAGGCAGCAAACTGTGAAGCAGCAGAATATCCAGTATCCTCCAACATCCCATCGTTTCAGCTTTCACAGGTATGGTGCCCATTAATTCCTTTGTAAGGGACTCAAGCCCATTAGAGACAGGTAGAAACTAAAACAACTTAGCATGAAATGTTTTATTTACTATACTCTAGAAAGTCAAGTTAAATACCAAATTCTAGTACTCTTACAATCTTTCCACAGTAAATAAGCTGTTCTGCACCACCAGATATTCATTCCTCAGTGTTTTTCTTCAGACTGCAGTGGGAAAGACTGTACCTATGCAACAGCCCTGCAGTTAATGCTGTAGGCTACTCTTAGACATTCATAAATAAGTTCACCTGCTTGCTTACTGCATTCATGGGAACAACAGCAGCACATTTATGCCCTACACAGGGTCCAAGTCTTGCCCTAGAACTTACCAGCCAGAACACCTTTTCTAGGCTTATGCACAAGGACCCTGATAATAGATGCAGATGAAAGTTTGACTTAAAGTCATTACCTGTCCCTATCCTTTTGGATATCCGATTTGGTTTGGGGTTTTTTGTTTGGGTTTGTTTTTGACAGTTACTCAGGTTTTACTATGACTTAAAAAAAAAAAAAAAATGAATACAGACAATAGTGGTTAGTGATACAGAACATGAAGTGCTACTACAAACATACACTATTACAAAAGAGACATCAGTGCCTCTTAATAGCACCAAAACACCTCTTTCTTCCTGCATTCTTATGCCACAGTCTCATGTTTTGGTTTTTTGGTCATATCTAGAACCATTTGAACCCTCCTCCTGCAAGATTTCTACCATTCTATCAGTTGCAGTTGAAAGATATTATTCCTTAGAAATTTCATCTGAGAACAGGCCCACAGAAGCTACATTAAGGTTCTGTAACATTTCATCAGAAAACCTACCACCACAACATGAAACCAGCATCGATAACTAACATCTATTTTTACAGATGCTAATTCTGAATAGGTTTCTCACTGTGTTTGCTGACAGTGCAGAATACTAAAGACAAAAGTGTCATTTGTGGCCTGCTAAATAAAAACCTCACTGTAGCTCCTTTATGCTGCTTCTTAATTCTACAGCACTGAGGTCTCTTAGCTGCTTTTGTGTAGACATCCCCAATTTACTGTTTTAAAGTTTGATTAATTCAGACTCAGTCCTCTGTTGTGCTCGCCATGGGTAGCATCTCATCTTACTGTGCATTTAGTTCAACTAAGTAGCTGAATAGGTTTAATACCTAATTATTAATTTTGAGTTCTGCAAACTCCTTAATAAACCTTGAGGTATGCAGCACCTCTGCAAGCTGTTCCAGGAGCTGTAGAACTGGAAAAGCTAACCAAAAGCACCTTTAGAACACTTTAGTGCAATAAAAGCTGCATCAAACTTTGCAACAGTTGCTAGAGGCTGAGACATTGTTTTGAAATGGTTTTTTTTCCAAAGATCCCCCGTATAATCACAAAAAAAAAAAAAAACAACAAAAAAAACTTGAAAGAAAAATTCTGCAATTGCTCAGAGATCATCAGATCTCTAAAGGCTTTAAGTACAAAAATGCCACAAAATACTAGGAAACATCATTAAGGTGTAAGACCAAATTAGAATGCTTTTTTTACAATAACAGTACTATGACTAGAGGTGCTCCAGCACTTCGTTTCTTAAGGAGCTTCAATGCACAGTGTGTCCATTGCATCCAGTGCATTGTACATGATCATAAGAAACTAGGATTTCTCAGTGACAATCTGCATTTGATGCCCCAAATCTCGTGGTTCTTTTTGTTGCCAACAGTTGGCCTTGCAATGGTTGTGAAGTGTGAACGATTGATCTTCATGTCAGGCAGTGCTTCCTCGAGGAGCTGCAGGGAGCTGTCAGTCACTATCCCAAATACCTGAAGAGTCTTCAACGTTCGGATTTCACCAAGTTCCCTAGAAAAATACGAAACCAATCATGAAATTAAACCCATTTTTTTTATCTCAGTCTGTACCCAAGCTAGATAAATCCATTTCTACTAATTTTTCAGAAGAGGGTAACTACTTACACACATTTAATTGAAACTAGTTCTCTGTACTGATACTCCATGAAACTGGCTGAATAAATTATTTTTTGCTGATCTCTCTCTTAGAAAGTGAAAACAAACTGGTCCTTCCCCTTTTATTTATCTGGACTTAACAATTTAGAAGAAATTGTCCCAGTTGAAGATTCAGGACGTGGCTCAGAGGACACAAGCCCCTACGTATTACCAGTGTCCAATTTGTGGCAATATGTTGATGAGTATCCAGCCCTGGCTTCTTGACTGCTTTACATTTTCCCAGTCATCATGTGAACTGTGTATCTATAAGCAAGTACTGGACAAAGTCAAAAGGCTGAGGCACACGCAGCTACAGAAAAGGTTCTTCAGATGCCCATTTACAATAGTCCTGCTTCACTCACAACCTTTTTTCTTGTTGACCACTTCCTTTGGATTGACATTCTTCCTAAAGCATTAAGATAGAAAGCTTCTATACTAATTGAAGGCAGAAATCCCCCACAAACGAGTAACTCCAAGTGTTTCAGTTGTAATCAATAACTGACAAAGGTGCACACAAAAGCAAATACACAGAGATTAGCTAGTCAGCAAGTACTGCCAACTCTGCCAACTTTCCCAAACCTTGCTGCATAGTTGAAGTCTAATACTGACAACAATACTGGTCCCTGGCAGGACTGGAAACTCCAGTTGCAGCAATGAGACCACTGGCAGAATGGCACTAACAGAAGACATGTTGCACGCATGGAGCAGCCAGTTGCATGAGCACAGACTGTCATCAAAGAAAGGTTCTCTCAGACACCTCTGGTTCCAGTCTAGATTCTCAAAAGGGACATACTCTAGCAGTCAGGTTATTTTATCCCAGTCTTACTCCCAATTCCTCATACCAGTAAGCTTTTCAAAAGAGTACTTGCTATTCTAAACCTAAAATAAAGACGGTTTAAGTTGACTTACCCTCTGTATGAATAGCAAACCAAAGGTATTTGGAGATTACTTACACTAAGGCAGCAGGTGATATCTGATAACATCGGCTAAGACACAGATGCTGTAGGAACATGAGTTGTCGAAAGTACTGGAAGCACTCAGGCTTTAACATCATGCTGTCACTGTACATGAGAGCACATTAAACAAAGGCTTAAGTATAAAGCACAGTAAATTTGGTGTTTCCAAAATTCAGGCCAAAAAATTTAACGAACATCAACTTCTTCTACAACTGAAGTATGTTTTTACCCAATATGGAAGCAACCCATCTCTAGTGTATATGTCTTGTGAGGGAAGGAACTTCTATTTTCACTGAAGGGCAAGAGAAGGAGTAGTTTCTCTTCACACAGATACTCTGCAGCAGAACTCCTGCCAAAAATAGGCAAGTTCTTCACACAGAGATTTCAGAATACTGTCATTGACTAGCTTAAAACACCTTTTATTTTTTTCCCTCTTATGGAGCCAAGCAACTAATTTATATCAGAGAAGAATTAAACCCTTTCTGGGATGCTTGGCTCATAACCTGTAGGCACCTAAATGCTTCCTTCCATTCTACCTATCGACTATCCCCAGTTGTTAGTTAACAAACCCCCTAGGTATATAACATTTACGCTGATGTAACAAAATCAAGTTAGTTACCTGCTCCAGGAGATCAGGTCATGCCAGATAGTAAATCTTTTGTAGTTTCAGCATAGGCGGTATTTTCTGGTTGTGCAGTGCTATGCAATCATGCATTATTGCTAATCTCCTGAGCCAAAAGGATTTAAGGACTAGCTGCACAGCGCTTACCTGAGATCTAAATGGACAAGAAAAGGACATCTTTCCACCAGTGTTTTCACATCTGAAAAGAGGTCACACAGAGTCAGTCCACCTTTCATTAACAAGATGAACACACTTTATACAGCCTACTCACTTCCATATATATTTGTACCTTCCCTGTGGGAACCCCACAACTAAAGCACAACTTTTTGCTTGAAAGATATATGCTTAAGACTTAGAGCATATAGTCTGCCTATCAAGATACCTTTCAGGAACATGTTTAAATCCTCAGCAAAACAAACACATTTAGTTCAATGAAGTATCCCTAAAAGTCAGATGCACCATCAGCTTAGCAAGGGAGCAATTCAAGTGATACTTCTTTGAAATCTACCAACACACAGTAATACTGAGATGCCTGAAATTCTTGCATGTAGTGAAAAAGCAACAGAAATCTTCCACACATCAAATGCCCGTTCAGAGCACCAAGTTAGGCATCCTTATTTTTACTCACAGAAAGTTCTTTGCTCATGACAAAAAAATTATGGTTTTTCCTGATTTAAACTGTAAATTCTTTAGATCTTTTTACTGCCTGCAAATAACACTGACTCACCTGTGGCTCAGATATCACCTAAAAGCCACTGTTATTAACAAGGTACTAAACAACATGCAAGAAAGTTTTGGTATTTCAGAATACATGTACAAAAACTAAAGAAAATACTACTTAAATGATGATGGTTAATCTGCTATTCAAGTCCTATGCGTTATAAATTGCACAGAAACAGAGTAAAGTCACTCAGAGAAAGTGTTTGGCAAACAGAAAAGGTGAGCACATTGTCTCTTATGGTCCAGTCAACAGAAGGTTCAAATTCCTGAAGCAGAGGAGATTATGTAGTATATTTGTTTGTGAGTTTGGGGCTGAGATAAGAAGATCTGTTATTTTCCCACAAGGGGAAGGCAGTCAGGGTCTGTGTGATGTTTAAAGGGAAACTAGCTTGTCAGCCCTGTTGTCATGTTCACTCATTGAGAACATTAATTTCTCTTTATCACCAATGCAATTTCACCCTTAGTATATGCTCCTGTTCATTTTGTTGTACCCTCTCTCCAAATCTAGATTTATCTATATTTTCTATTACCCTCCAACTTTACAAAAACTTCCCTCCTAGAACTACCAGCAAGTAAATAGATAACTGTTGATTACTGAGATTATTTGCCTTTCAATTAACTGGTATACGTATGCCAGCCTGAAACTCAAGCAGCTCCTGTGACTGTTCCCTTTTGAGAGATGCCTTCAGCAGCCACAGCAGCAGGAGCCTTAAGAAAGCTCCAGGAACAGTATCTGGAAGGCTAATTCACAGTGGAACACAAAAGTCCTGCTTCAGGACTTACTTCAGAAGTAAGGGCTATACCTTTCAACAGAAGATGGAATGAGCTTTCACCTGACTGTTTTTAAATTCAGAAAAAAAATCATCTCACCCTTCTTGACTGAGCCAGAAACAAGAGAAAGATTCTCTGACAGCAAGAACTTCCAAGTTATACAGAGCATAAGATCAGTAGTGTTAGTACATGATTTTTCTATACACAGAGTGGATGCCAACCAGAAGAAAATATAAAGCCGGCTGCTCTATCCCACAGTGGAATAAAGGTTTGTCATGCTGCTATTTACCTGCTATTTGTAGATTCTCTCTGTATCCACTTAAATTTAATTGGGTGACTTTTGAAGTAACATGATTGACTGCTGCTTTGACATGGGTTGCTGTGAAGTCACACCAGGACAAGTTCAGCTCCTCCAGCCTACATAAAAATGAACAGAGAGTGTTAACAAGAATTAAATGCAATTCAAGTTCCAATATTTCCTGTTATAGTTGATACTTTTAAAGCAAGTACTTGTAACACTCCTACTACCAACTTCCTGTAGAAATTCCTAGAAATTCTGCTATGACAATGATTAAGCACTAAGGAATGAAGCAATTACCCAGCAGAATTTACCTCTGGAGATTTTCAAGATCCAACCAAAGAAAGTCCTCATCAACCTGACCAGTGCTGATTTTAGATCCTGATCTGGGCAAGGAGTTAGAGTGACTTCCCAAAGCCACTTCCAACTGGAATGATTCAGTATCTTAGGAAGTGAAGGCTCTCTCCAAGGACTGCCACAGGGAAGCACTGTCTTTTCATCAGAAGAGTTTGTGACCTGAATCTGTTACTACTGAACAGATGGTCACATTGAGAGGAAAAAACACTATCCATCATTAGCATTGGTCAGATGACCAATTAATCCTAATTAGCATAAAATACCTCATTTATATAAACATTGGTCATGCTGTGAGCTTAACTCTTTACATGCTTGATTACCTATAGCCTGTCACCATGGGGCTGGACAAAGTACTGTTGTGTGCAGGTGGTGTAGCAGTAACCAGAAGACAAAGGCACAGTGAATGCACAACTACAGCATTTAGCTGGCAATCTCTACGTAAATGAAAAACAGTTAAATTGCCACTAGCATTCCTAGGATCAGGTTTGCCATCTGCTATTCACTGTACACTGCAGACTGCCATCCTCTAAAGAGCTCATGATCCAAGTAATCAGACCAAGCAACAAGAAAGATTAAGGCTTTGGCTGTCCGTAACTTGCAATTTGATTAAAAAACCTGCTTTTGCAGAAGGAAAGATTAAGTACATTGTCTAGCATGTCATAGAAAGTCAGCAGAAAGATTGGGATATAAATCCCAGACTCACTGGGGCTCAGTTCAATGACTTCCTGCCAGCAGATGGTTTAATCTCTGGAGCTGTCAATCTGAACACAGCACTTCATGAACGACAAGGTTACTGAAGGATTATTCTACCATGGAAAGGCACAGTGTTCTCTGGCATTCACGCTGTACTCTGATGGCAAAGGGAGCTCTGGGACTCCACTCTTCAGTTTCAAAAGACACACTTTCACTTTGTGAGAATCACATACTGTTTTCATTAAGAAAATCAAATTTACATGGTATCAAAGGAACATAAATGGCTTTTACGCACCAACAAGGATGATTAAGGAAACACATGGAAAACTACCAAAGTACTTCTTTGCTATTAAGGAAGAAAAAAGCTTGATGGAAAGAAACTACCTGATTATTCTGAGTATATTCAACTGTTAGGCATTTAGGAACAGAAACAGGCACATTAAAAAAAAAAAAAAAGTATTAGATACAAGTATAACTGGGATGCCCAAGGAAAACAAATGAAAAGGATCCTTTTTCTCAGGAGCAGCAGCAAGCAGGAATAGCAAAAACCAATTTTGCCTTACACAGAGCAGCTGCTCAACATGATCTCCAAGGCTTCTGCAGAAAAGCCCGAGCACCCACAGAGGTTTAGTCGCATCAAATTGGGATTTCTAGCAATGGCCCTGTAGAGAGAAAAAAAAAGGTGTTGCAACATTTCTTACATTGCTAGGATGTGTGATTATATTTAAGAGTCAAGGCCCCAGGCACAGAATTACTCATTAAACAATGCAGTAGCGCATCTTCAATCCACTGACCAACCTGAGTCACTAAGGGTCTCAACTTGTACTTGCTGCAACACAACACTGAAAGGAATATCTGTTATTTACTTGAAATTCCTGCCAAGTCTGCATATTTATAAACTACTAAGTTATAAGGGAAAAATTTCTTTTCACCTTCTGTTGTATGCCAATAAACACACACCATAGCCTATTAGAGACGACTACGCCTCTACAAAAGACAAAGCAATGATCCCACTTCTGATGTCACCCCTCTGCAAGATGGAGGTTATTCTGCAACAAAACACATGTTCAAGTAGCATCCCTTGAATGCATCTGTTTGCAAGACTAGAGTAGACATGCAATTTTCAAAACCTGGAGAAACTCTTACACCCAGTATCTACATTTGCACACAAGGCAATAAAATTCCATCATTGTGTCTGATTAATACCCAATTTTCAGATAGTTTTTTGGCTGGTATGAAAAGCCAAACTATATTGGTTTACTTGTGTTATGGTTCCCCCTCTCTGGAGTGAGGAAAGCATCAGAAAGCAGGACAGCCAGAATCTCTGCCATCTGACCTGTAGTTCTGGCACCTCAACAATCACCTGGTGTGATTGAACAGGAGGTTGACTGCACACCCATTAGTGTCTTTTCAAACAAAAGAAAGTTTGTCTGCTTGACAGAAGTAGTTTTCCAGGACCGCAAAGTGAGGTTCAACAAAGAAGTGAGCAATAGTGCAGAAGCACAAAGAGAATCTGCTGGGAGAGCCAATGAGAGCCCTTAAAATAGAAAAGAACCTGTATACCAAATACAAAGTTCTCTCACGAGTGCAGAAATGGGAAAATAAAAGTAGCTCTGCTGTACAGCTTGGATGTGGCAATAGCCAATGGACACAAACCCTGGAGAGATGAGCAGTTTCTCCAACCTCCTGCTACACTGGAGAATGGGGAAAACTCCCCCTCAAAAAAAAACAAACCAGGCACCAAGACACACTTTTCTGTAGGGGCATCTCCTCCTCACTTCATCTCTTGGAGGAGAGAGACAGCTCATCTAGCCTGCCAACCTGCCCTTGGTAGATGCCTAAACCTGGCCATTTCAATACACCCCCACAATGAAAAACTCTCCACGGCATTCTTTCACTAGCCTGCACAGAATGATGGCACCAAACAGAAGGTATATACCCAAACATGTCACTCACCTGATGATGTCATCAGATAGCACTAGTCCCTCCAAGCTGAGGTTCTGCAGCCTTTCACACAGACAAAGAACACTGTGGAGATCTGCAACAGACACTGTGCAGTTGGACAAATCCAGGTGCTGAAGTTTGAGAAGTCTTAAAAAAAATAAAATAAATTTCAGGTTACTAAAATCTCATTAAAATGTGCTCCACAAATTCCCCACAACACAAATATATCCCACACACTGAGACCATACAAAACTTGCAGAAATATGCTACTAAGCTCACTGGGCCTACTGCTAAGCTACCAGCCAGAAATTCAGAACCCATACTCCAGGCATTCAGGATTCCTCATAACGCCTGAAAGTCTACCCTGCTGGAGTTAAAAAAATTTTTGGGATATCCCATATAAAATGCTAGAGATAGTGACAATTCTTGGTTTTAAAAGCTATAAACTGCAAGTGCATTGTAGCACTTGATACTTAAAAAAAACCACATTAATTTGGTTTTAAATAGCTGACAGGTGAATGCAGATCCTCCTGTTCCAACACATGCCTAACCACTGATCAGCTCTCCCACACTCCAGATGGCGCAAATGCTGCTACTGGTTGCTACTACCTTAAAACAAAAACTGCACAGGATAACTGAATATTTGAGACATGGTTTCAGGATCCAGAACATGCAGAAAAAGCCTTACTCAGTTGTTTTAAACAATGGACTCCCAATACAGGATCTTGGGCAGCGGAATACAGTAACACCTGCAGGCAGCAAGTGTCCAATCACTCCTGGCAGCAGATTCGCACCAGTCAGATCAAGAGTCTGCCAGAGAGATTCATCAAACCTAAGGCATAGAATTTTACTTGTTAGTGAGGTCAAAAGGGTGACAACTACAAGTACAATCAAATAAAGTTTTCAGTGCCAAAAAAAGACAGAGAAAGCTATTTAATAGACTATAATAATGTTGAAATACATGAAGCATCTTTTGATTATACATACATATAACTCACATACAGCATGAATTCAATTATACATGAATAAGCAAGATGAGAACCAGGTCATTTAACAGTCTATGGAAACAAAGGTTTCCTTATACTACACGATGAGCAGTAACACTTACGAAAGACGATGCCATCTCTTGCAAATCACGGAAACTTTTAGCAAGTCCTTTAGGGGCAAATATGCAAAGATTGCCAAAAGCAATTCATCTGGAAGTGCATCCAGAGAAACGCCTTGAGGGAAAGAGCAAAAGATATTCTAGTTAAAGCTGGTTCCTTTTTGCATGCTGATCAGATGTCTAGTTTAGTTTGGCTGTTAAAAGCACCTCTACAGCCTCTCTAGGATATACACACATCAGACTAGTATTCACCCTACTTTCAGCTTTTCAGTGTAGGAAGATATTATTACCATCTCTGCCTAGGCATGCCTGGCGAATGCAAAGGTTATCATAACTTGAACTTTGTATTCACATTAAAGCCATGGAAAAACAATTTCCCTGATGAAAATTACAATAATCATTATTGACATACTCATTTGGAAAACAAGCACTTTAGTTACTGCTTTTGTATTCTAAAGCTTGTGTGATCCTCCTTTTTTCCCCCCCTCTTCTGAAATGCCCGATCTTCCTATGCCTGCAAGGGTCTCAGAAGGGATCCCAAGGTGAGCTATACTTTTGTGAGACAAATAGAAAAAATCAGGTACCACAAACTGCTCCCTAAAACATGCACCCTGCGACCACCTCAAGAATCATCTGAAAGGATGTGGTGCAATCTCAGCTTCTCTCATACAGATACAGGGCTCCAGAAGGTATTGTGATTCCCTTTGTAGGTTTCTGGGTGGTGGAGCTCAGCAGCAGCTGCCTATGACCCAACACTCAGTCGTTTTTAAAAACAGGGTTGCCTGAGGCCATTCCCACCTTCCATATAACAGCTTAGTGTCTGGAGAGAGCTGCTTATTTATTTTGCATCCCACACTTGCTCAGACTGAAAACATATTTCAACACCACGGAAAGGAACCCAACATCTTAAAACCCCTTCAAGTGTCCAAGCCCTTCAGGTTACAGCCCTGCTCTTTCCCTGTCAATCCTTTTCTAACAGCCTTCCACCATTTGACATACTTTCCCTGTAGCTCTCTGGCACAGCCTCTCACAGTGCTCACAGCTGAGCTACATCAGGAGCTGACACACTGCCCCTCTGACATACCTCAGCCTGCACTGTGAGAGTTGTGGGTCTGGATCCCTTTGGGCTTGAGGACCAAGCATCTCACTTTTTAGATAAGCAAAAAAAAAATAAAAAATTAAAAAGAAATCAAGTCCCCTGGGTTTCAAAATTGTACTGGGAACAAGTACCAATAGTCCATATTCATCTGGCAGCCACAGTCACATTTTGTGAGAAGCCTGGCCCCGCCTGGTTTGCAGGAAAACATCTGGAAAGGGTTTGTTGGGCAGAACAACAGATGCAGCTCAGGGCCTGTAGTGGTGGTAGTGGTGCATCCCTCCCACATCCAGGCTGCACTGTGACCTGAGAAATGCTCATTAGGCCTCAGCTTTGACCAACAGCACTTGGGCTAAGCCACTGCTGAGCTTACCAGAAAGTCTGCTCCCAGGAGCTTATACTGCCTAACAAGCCCCTGTTTATAACAAATAGCCCTGGAAACTTATTTTTCTTGCCTGAATAACAATCCAACTGAAATAACAATTTTGTTACTAAACCACCTTCAAAAGTTTCAGTCCCAAATTGCGGCCAGGATGGAAAATTACCATGACTAAAGCCCACTCTCTTGTGACCCTATAAACAGCAGTGAGGCCTATTGAGCTCTCCTGGACTACAGTGGGTTGTGACCAGCATCGCCCCCTGAGAGGGGCCTCTCAGAGCCAGCAAACTTTCAAATTTGCTATACTTGGAAGACCAGTGAACAATGATGACGGACCCTGGGCTGACACCTGCACCACTTGAGGCTCATTACCTGTTGAGAAGATGTAAAGTGAGTCCTTCACTGAATTCAAGGAGAATTTTTCACAGATGAATACCTTGTACATACTCCCTCAGGTCTCTGCATGTGTGTGTGAATAAACTAAAGGAAATGTACCATGAATGTTGCTCTCCTAGATTACTAAAACTTTAGATCTGTAATTAAGTTAGGCCTCTGAGTTACTGCTGTGCCTCCAGTGAATTCTGTATAAATTCTTTGTTAAATTAACTGAAGCTATCAATTAAGTGCTGTTAAGTACTGTTTATGCCTAAACTGTTAGACAAGTCTGAGGTTCAAGTTTAGTAAGGGTTTCTGCTCAGCCTTGTGCCTCAGCAGGGGGTTCTTCCTTATTCCTTTTTGGCTTAAACCTTTCTTTATCCTTACCATTCTCCCTACCCCCTCCAGCCTCCAGAGCTATTTTTTGTGTTGACTTCAGTTTTAGATTGATTGATTTTGGATTTTAGTTTGCTTTTTCTCAGTGTGCTTTAACCATCTATAGAGCAGTAGAATGAACTTTGCCAACAAACTTGGCTGTGCTTCTGCTTTTATATTAAACCTGCTTTTGCTGATACCTTTGCCAGTGATTCTTTAAGCGACCTTAAGGTATTCATTTGCAACAGGCCCTGCCAAGCCAAGGTGCCACTCAGGCACCACAGCAAGAGCAGACAGACACAGGGACAAGCAGCACAAATCCCCAGCATGCAGACAGGAGCTGGCAGGGCTAGGCAGGACACACCCATGCTTTTCACTGGCCACAGTTCTGGAGCCAGACACACCACCCCTGCTTAAAGGCTGACATAAAACAGGGTTTATCCCCCCAAGCCTGAAAGCCACTAGATCTGTAAGTGACACTCTGCTGGGTAAGAGCAAAGACACTAAACAATAAAGCAGCGATGGCTTGTTATGCCCACTCTGTGAAGGGTGAGCGTACCTGGCTCTGCCTCTCGGAGCGGCCACGGCCGGCGCACAATAACAAAGTCCTTCTCGCTCTCCTTCACCTTCTGCCGCTTCGGGGCAGGGCAGCCCTGCGACACCAGCAGGTCCTGCGGCGTGTTCTCGTTGCCCAGCTTGTCCTTCTTGGGGACGGGCACTCCCACGCCCGGCAGGCACTCCGAGGTCTTGCCGGAGTCCCACTCCAGGCTGGTGGAGACATTGGCGCTGGAGGAGGGGATTTCCTGGAGGTGTTTCCTGCGGGCACAGGCGGCTCTCAGGGCAGGGACAGAGCGGGGAGCACCGCAGAGCCCGCAGCCCGAACCCACGGGGGCCGGCACCCGCCCCGGTATCCCCCCCGATCCCCATCCCCATCCCGATCCCGGATGGGGCGCCGGGCACGGCTTTGGCCCTAAAGCCCCCGGAGCCGGGCGGGACACAGCCGGCCCGGGGATCCCGGGAATACGGGGATCCCGGGGATAGGGGGATCCCGGGGATAGGGGGATCCCGGGGATCCCCCCGCACACACACATGTGTGGCCCCGCAGCGCATCCACGCTCGGGAACTCCTTCCCGCTGTCCCGGCACCCACTCCCACTGTGCCGGCACCCATTCCCTCTCCCCTCATTCCCATTGCTGCCATTTCCTCTCCCCCCATTCCCACTCCCCTACCCTCCCGGCCCCGATTCCCACTGCCCCCATTCCCACGGCCCCCCGTTCCCGGGTACCCTCGCCCGCTCCCATCGCTCAGAGGTCCCACACACAGCCCACCGGCCCCGAGGCTGCGCTACGGTACAGGGCGCCATGGGGATCTCTGGATCCCTGTGCCCCGCTATCCCGGTATCCCCCGTATCCCTGTATCCCAGGTATCCTCCGTAACCCTGTGCCCCCGTATCCCTGTGCCCCGTTATCCCCGGTATTCCCCGTATCCCCG
>JAWWTY010000088.1:61673477-61693946 GCA_035222235.1 Margarornis squamiger
GGCCCCACTGTCGGCAGCGCAGCGCTTCCTGCGTTTCCTCCGAAATTACTTGTTTTGAAATTGGTGGAGTTGAAAACTAACCCCGAGCACCCGTCCTTGGTCAGCCCCTTGCTTGCAAATGCTGTCCTTTGTTTACCCCATAAGCGGTGGAGAGATGAGCTTGTAACATTGAGGGTGGGAGTGAAATTGAGGGTAGGAGTGCGACCCGTGGCAAATAGTACACAGCTACAAAGTCAGATACAGGGCACGGTGTGACTCAAATTAGCATTCATATAATCTTTACAGAGTAGTTTTTTAACCGTTTCCAGCTTTAGCTTTGAACAGCTGTTCAAAGGTCATTTAAGCAGATAATCAAATGAAAAAGAGGTTTTAGTTAAAAAAAAAAGCCGCTGGATTTATTTCATTTTTCTGTAGTCCTTTTTTTTGTGTGGATAACATCACTTTTCGCTGTTACTGTGTGGGAAATAGAAAGGTAGTTTTTCCGAAAGTGATAAAATCCAATTATTTTTTACAGCCTGGGAGTTACCAGTCTGTTTGCCTGAATGGAATGTTGGGGCAGTAATCATGTGACTGCCTTACTGACACCTGCTTTGTGTGAGTGCATTAGCATGGTAGCCCAGGTAGCGATTTCTATTCTTTTTTTAGATTCTGATTGCATCTGTACAGCGTTTGTTTTAGTTGACAGTTGTTGATTCTGTTTTAGTTCCTCTGATAAGCAAGTTATTTTTTTCAATGTGTTATTTGTAGAGTAGTTCCCTAAATCCGTTAAAAACATCAGCCTCTGTTAATATGTTAAAGTTCGGACTTGATGATCTTGGAGGTCTTTTCCAACCTTGATGATCCTTTAGTAGAGGACAAGGCAGCACCATGTAAAGCAAATGAGCTTCCCATGGTTTTATACTGATGGTCCTTGCTTGCATTTGAACACAGAAATCTTAATATTCCTTGGTCAAGCATTTGTCTTTTATTTAGTTCTTCTGTGGAGTACCTGGTCTCCCACCATATCAGAAAGTACCACTATTTTGTGTGGTGTCAGCACAGCACTTTGTTATTTTTTTTCCTGTCATTAGAAGATGAAAAAATTGTTCCCTGAATATTGATGCACTATCAATTGAATGTTTAGTCAGTCTAAATTTTTTTCTTCATTGCAAGATAGTTGAACTGACAGGTGCTAATAAAGCATCAGTCACTACATGGACTGCCTCGTTTTTCTTAGAAGAACAAAGCCCTGCAAATTGCATTCTTGATTAATCTCAGAGGTTGATTCTCTCAAATAGTGCAAGCAGATAATGGTCAGTTTGTGTAATCATGAAGTAAACAAAAAACCCACAAATTTAACTCCCCCAAACCTGAAACCAAACAAAAAAGAAATCCCCACGATGCACTAAGCAGATCTGGATAGGAAAATATCTGAAGGGATTATTCTTACTGTTACTTGACCCCTTTTTCTTCTCTAAGAGTTCTGAAATGTGGAGTTAGCCCATCGTGTTGTTTAAAGATGGAAGTGTCAAGGGCTCTTACTTTGGGACAATTTTGACAGTCCAAAAGGCTTAATCATGTCTGTCAAGTGAATTTTTTCATTATGATTCTTAACAGCATCATCTTGCAAAATAGGGAAGGCTTCCAAATGCAGGTGTTGGGCATCCTGTTCTTCTTTTGCCAAGTGGAATGTGCTGGTAGAAACTCGGTAAGAACTACAGATTATCCCATGACAGAAAGGCAGAACGTCATCATTGAGCTGGCCATTGATATATTGCTAGAGATGGCACCTTTCACTTTGTACTTGCAGCTGACTTGTGGATTCAGCTTGAGGTGGGAGATGCTGTTGCACAGACGTTTGTTTCGGTGTGCTGAGGCTATCAGTTTTGTCCATTGCTGTCTCTGATACCTCTCTCATAGTTTGGCAGCTTTCATGGGGACAGGTTTTTTTCAGATGTAATTATGGTGTTTAAAATACAGAGTAAGGCCACTTCTTTCTTCAGGTGTTTCAACTGAAATATCCAAGATGTCTAGAAATGCAGCCTTTCCAGATCTGCTTGGTGAGCTCTACCTGGCAATACTTCAGGGAAAAAAGTGTGTAGTATTCTAGAAATGGCTGAGGTGCCAAAGTTAGGAAAGCCAGAAGTGTGGTGGCTGTCCTTATTACTAGTATTTGAAGGACAGGGAGAGCCACAGATTGGCAGACTCCTCTGCTGCTTTTTGAATTCCTGAAAAAAAATCTGTCACAAAAGCTGTTCATAAGCATCTAGAATACAATAGCTGAGTAAAAGACAGCATCATTTTGTCAAGGACAAATTGTGGAAGTGATCTAATTTATTTCAGTAATGACTGATAGATCTACTGTGTATGAGAGGATCAGCTGATGTCTTATATTTGGCTTAATAGGACTTTTGATTTTGTTGCTTAGGAAGTTTTTGCTTGAGAATGAAACCTGAGAAGAGCTACTGTTGTGATTAAGAGCGCCAGTCCCTTGTCAACTACTCTTCATGGTTTTCGCAGTGTCCATAATGAAATAGTGTGATGGTTAGAACTTAGGAAGACAACAAAACTAGGAAAGGTGTCATGCCTTTTTGAGTGTGGTAGTGGAAATCAAAATGCCTTAAAGATTCAGAAACACGTGGAAGGGGTATGGGTAGAAATGACTGGAGTTTTGTGCCTGTGCTTAAGCAGGAGCAATCAAGTACAGAAATACAGGATAGAGGACAGTGTTGTGTTTCTTGGAGGAAAAGAATTTGGAGGGCATAATAAGCTGAATTTGTGAAGGGAATAGCACTCTGGGTTTAGTTCTGTTTATGCTTCTCAGTAAGGCATGTGAAGCAGTGTTTACCCTCATTTCAGGCCTTCTCAGGAGTTAGCTGGTAAACTGGGACTGGGGGGACGGTTCCTGATCATTGTAGAAGGAAGTCAGCTGGGGAGAGGGAGTGTCAAGGGAAGCAGTGAGAAATGTGCAGAAACTGATACTAGGCTGACCGGGAAGGATTGAAGCACCCATTACATTAGTCCACAGAAGGAACACTCTGCTGGTAAAATGTTTTCCTGTGAAGTTTGAAAAGAAAAAAACAACTGGGGTACAGTCTGATCTGGGATTTCTGGTTAAAGGAATATTGGAATCCACTTTAAGTGAGACCAAGGTCCTTTCTTCACAGATGTGCTCCTCTCTTTTTAGCCCTTCTTCAAGATTCTAATACTGGAGTGTCTTTGATAAATTCATTGCTATATAAAAGCTCTAAGAATATGTTTTTTTCATTCTTTGCTGTTTCATTTAGTAACTTGAGTGTTTCTGTACCAGGCAGAGTAGTTAGTTCATTTGTAATGTAGATGGTCATGAGTGCAGCTAGCCTTGAGGTTGGCAGGGTAATTTAATACTGTTGATAGCAGGGAGTCTCCAAGGGAATTAAGTCTGAACTGAGCGTGTCCCAATGCTTGAAAAGAGTTATTAGCTGGGTAAAATTAAAAACTGATCATGTCTGTGTCTGAAATGAAGCAAGGAAACCCTAAGCCAACACAAAAGCTTGTCTTTTATTGGTTAAGTTGCACTTCCACTGCCAGAGTTTCAGCTTTTGATCTTATTTGTATTAGTCTGTAGTTGCCTGATTCTTCAGAAATGGAGTATTCCCATAAGTACTTCTTCATTCATAGTGAGGGATTTTGTTACTTTGCCATTACTTTAATAGGAGCATCTTCTAAGCCATTTAAGGTTTTGCAGTGTGCGAGAACTCTTCTGAAGTAGTTGACTTATCTCAGGAAAACATTTTTTAGGGGTTCAGGAATTTCAGCTAGCTGGTTCCTAGGGAGTTGTGAGCTAATAGTGAGAAGACTCTAAATAAACTGAAGGAGCTTACCTTTCCGTGAGCTAACAACCAGGTTCAGAGGCAAATACTGTTTTCCATGGGAAGACATGGCTTTATAGCCTGCAGTAATGTATTTTGAGGTCTGATTCTACTAGCACAGGTCCTGAATATGTTTGTCCTGTTAGGCTGGATTTAGTTCACAGGAAGAGCTCCTCTCTTACATTACGTAAGCGTTACGTTTCTCACTTGGTGGGTTTTTTTTCCCTTTAAGCTATTTGTGTGGAGAGCTATTTTTAAGTAGTTTCTATGTAAAATTTTTAAACTGTTTGTGTGTACATTAATTCAAAATAATTCTGTTGTCAGTTGCAGTCTCATGAAAAAATAGGCCTTTCATTTTGTGTTTTTAGATCAAAATCGCAAGGGACAAACATAAAGATGTAGTTTACTGATAACTGTAAATCTGCTTTTGTCTTTGAAAGTGAGTTAAGTTGTGGTAGCACTCAATACCCTCTTTGTTTTAACATATCCTGTGCAGTTTTGTAATATTTCTGAAAGTAGTAGTTGCTGAGTGCAGCACCTTACACAAAAACTTTTTGCCTTCTGTTTTGGTAGCAGCTCTTTAGGTGTGACTGTAGTAAAACTTTGTGACTAATTAAGTGTATGCTGTATAATTTTTTTTGTTTACGTGGCAGAGGTGTGGCTATAATGGGCACCCAAAGCTACACGTCAGATAGCGCTGCCTTAATGAAGTCGATACATAATTGTTTTGATACTTTTATTTTTGTGGACTTTTCTGCAGTACTATAAATACAAAAGACTGTTTTCTGATGAAACAAGAATGATACAATAGAATAGACAAGGACTTAGAATAAGTGATTGATAAATAAGTTAGGTATTTTGGATTTGTGATTTACAAATTATGTACTCAAAATGTAGTACAAACTAGATAGTAAGGGTCTAACAGAACTGTAAATAATTTGACAAACATGTTTGATAAAAGGCAGACTATAAAAAGTGTGTGCATCTTTGGCA
Organism: Margarornis squamiger; assembly: GCA_035222235.1. Classification (NCBI taxonomy): domain Eukaryota; kingdom Metazoa; phylum Chordata; class Aves; order Passeriformes; family Furnariidae; genus Margarornis; species Margarornis squamiger. The sequence continues at coordinate 61,678,301 of JAWWTY010000088.1, forward strand.
CAAAACAGGAAGGTAACTCGAGCTATTTTCAGAATATGTTGCTCTGTGTGCAACAGCTGCTATGAAGGAAACAGAGTGTGCTATGTTTAAAATTCAAATATGAAAGTAGAAAATGGGCAGAAACAAATTCTTGGGGAAAAAAAAAAAATCACAGAATAATTGTCCTGTGTGTCCTCAAGGAAGTAATGGCATCACAAATTTTGGAGGTTTTTTAGTGCAAATAAGAGTTTTCACTGCTTACTGCCCTCAGTAATGTCTGTCATGCATGTCTGCATAACAGACCTGTGTAAGCAGTATACTGAGAAATTAGTAAAAGAAATGGTTCACTTTACCAAATTATGAAGTTATGTAGGTGTAAAGCAAGGAAAATTTTATTAGTAGCATTTCTTTTAAATCTCCAGAAAAGTGAAAATACTGAAAGTCTTAACAGTGAGAAAGCTATCAAAAACTATGTCACTTAGATTAAACCGTATGAAATGGTAATCTTGGTGCAGAAGCAAGTGGGACAGGCCACATTAATAAACTTTTTTTTTAATTAATATGTGAAGTGCAGTGGTAAAATGTTGCTGTGGTAGAATGATGCTTATTGAAAAGGTCTGAAGCAGTTTAACTAATGATGTAACAAGTCAGTGAAAGTTTCTATAATAGATTTGTGTAGCTCACTGTCCCTTTGATAATAGCATGTCTGTATGAAGATGTTTAGGCACTTACAGCAGTCCTGACTATAAAAGAGGAGCTAAACCTGGAAAGATGAGCAAAGCAAAAATATATCATGGCAAGACTAATTCCAAGTAAGGTGAGACCTTTGTTTTTCTGAAGATGAACAAAAGAGGAGTAGGAAAGTGAACTGAAATTCTTGACATTTCAGACCTAAAAGAGGTACATTACAAGTAGACTAGCACATACTTTGCTGCATATTTATGCTCTGCTAACTCTGACTAGAGAATTTAAATGTGTCGTTGAGGTGCAGTTCATTAAAGAAGTTGTTCATTAGCTTTCCAGAAACATTTAATTTAAACATTTAACCCTTTGTCCAAATTAGTTGATTATTTCTGGTAGGGGGAAAAAAGACTGCAACAGATTTTCCTCTTGAAGTTTATTCTGGACTTAAAGTTAGGCTAGTAGTCTGTTCAAGGACAGAGATTTGTCTTCTGGACGTATTGTATATCAAGAGGATGAACACGAGTTGTCCTAATATGTTGCTGGAAATGACAGCATTGGAATGACAGGATATTTCGATTTCTGCAGAGGAGTTTAGGGCACCTTGCTGAAAATGTTGTTTTATATTCAATCAGAGTTCCAGTCATGAGAAATGTATGTTAGTATATTTTAAAATGTCCACTGAACAACTCTTTTCTGCGTAAATATCTTCCAGAGATTTTAATGTAGTTCAATGTCTCTCTGTCTTACAGTTCTGATCTGCTTTCTCAAGTGAGCTGCGCTGTGTGGCTGGAGCGAACGTTCAACAATGAGCGGTGCAGCGTTGGGCATAGAGATAGTATTTGTCTTTTTTCTGGCCTTATTCCTCCTTCATCGGTATGGAGACTTCAAGAAACAGCATAGACTGGTGATCATAGCAACATTATTAGCGTGGTATCTCTGCTTCCTTATTGTATTTATACTGCCTCTGGATGTCAGTACGGTAAGATACATGAAAGACTTCCTGCTTAGTTGCATAAAATGTGTATGGTGTTTTTCTAAATCACGAATTTCAAAAGGCAATCTCTTAAACAACAAAGAAATTTTCCATGTAGTATGTTATTAATCATTTGTTACCTTTATGCATTACAGTGTTTGTGTTTATAATTAGTTTTACTTTTTGTTGATCTCATCAGATAAATCTATTTCAAACATTCTAAAATTTTGTTATTTGTTGCAACATTTTTTATCTATAGGCAGCATAAAGACACTCAGTTTTTTACTTACTTGTTCTGCAGATTGCATGTTCTTTTGAGTGTTTATTAATATAATTGCTTTCAAATATAAACCTGGAGTACAGGAAAATGTCTTTAAAAATGGGACTTATTTTTAAATAAATGCAATACCTTTTTGGTCACTAACACAAAATGAATTGTCTTTTAGACTATTTATAATCGATGCAAACTTGCTGTTAACTCCAGTCCTGCAGAAAGTAATGGCTCTTACGTTACTCTTGCTCCAAGGTATGAACTACATTCTTTTTTCCTTAGATTGTTTGAAAATAAGTATTTTATTATTTTTATTAATTTTAGTTTATGGGAGTGTACTTTGCTTCTAAGGCTAATAAACAAGTGTTATCTATGTGATGCAAGATATGAAGGTTGTAAACATACAGGAAGGTGAGGGAAGAGGTGAAGAAAAGTGCATCTCTGTATGTTGGGAGTAATTATGTAGTAATTCTGACTGATTACCCAACTGTTGTTTTTTATCACACCAGATTTCTCTTTTTTGTTGTTAAAGCAATATAACTGAGCTTTTTGAATGGTCTTGGTTATGAGGAGATGCTTTGGTGAATGATTATCTTTCCTTCACAACCTGAAAGACTTTGAACCTGAAAAATCTAATTTTATACTTTATGGATGAAATTAACAGACTTTTATCGTATGTGAGCAGCATATCTAATTGCTTATTATAAATACATATATATATATAGTAATTGGAGTTATGTGATATTTACTGTATTCTACCAAAGTACCAATAATCTGCTTGTCTTCTGTCAGGAAGAAAGTAATCCCTAAAATAGGGTGAATGTAGATGGCTGTTTCCTTGGCTGCTCATTCTTCAGCCTGCACTGGCTATTTCCCCTGTAGGTGTGTGCAGTGTAGTTATCTGAGAGATGATTTAGAGCCCTTAACATGTCAGTTGATATATCCATGGAAAGTGTTTCCAGGTTTGTTGCCTCAAAGCAGGTGCTCTCTGCTTGTTGCATATCCATGGAAAACAGTGGAATGTTAGTCTTACTGACACAATATTGCACTTTTTATTTAAGACCATCCAATGTATGATAATTAAAGATAATTAAGTAAATACACAACTTGAAAACTATTCAGTAACCTTTCAATTTGCTTATAGCTTCAGACAAATCTTTTTCATAGACTCATAGAATGGTTTGGGAGGTGCCTTAAAGATATTCTCGATGCAACCCCCACCATGGACACATTCCACTGGACCAAGTTGCTCAAAAGCCCCATCCAACCTGCCCTTGAACATTCAAGGAATGGGACATCCACAGCTTCTCTGGGCAACCCATACTAGTGTCTAACTGCTCTCACAGTAAAGAATTTCTTCCTAATATCTAATTTAAACCTGCCCACTCTCAGTTTAAAATCATTCCCCCTTTTCCTGTCACTCTGCCCATATAAAAAGTCCCTCTCCCTCCTTTTTATAAGCCCTGTGTAGGTACTGTAAGATGCTCTAAGGTCTCCCTGGAGCCTTCTCTTCTCTAGGCTGAACAACCCCAGCTCTCTCAGCCAGTCTTTGTAGGACAGGTGGTGAAACCCTTAGTCATACTACCTGTCATTCTATCATAATTTGATAGTTTTGAAAATATTTAGGCTGTGCCTGTAAAAACTTACAACTCAGGCTTAACTAGTTTGACCCTGGAAAACACCAATTATTTATCATTAGGTAATCCTATCTAAATTGACTTTATTGCTGCTTGATTCATCATTGCTTCATTACCCAGACAGGTGTATGAAAAAAACAACAAAGTGTCTTAGTGTAGAGGGACACCTTGACTTTCATTCTTTTTTTATTTACTAAAATGGCTCGCTCCTGTGGCTTTTCTGGTATTCTGGAACAAATACTACCTGTCAGAAAACTGTTAGCTTCACAAATCAAATTTTGTGTAAGACTGACTGAATCCAGCTGGAAGAAGCAACAACTAGTACACGTTTTGTACCACTAAATGCTGTAGGTGATGGGGTCCTTAGATATTTTTAAAAAACCTGCTGAGCTTACTAAAGTTGAATGATTTTCTGTCCACAGATTTTTTTTTTGTTTACATGAAGTATTTCCCGCCAGAAAAGAAACTGTGTAACTGTAAATTGCTTAATTGATTATTCCTTTCTAGTCTTTGAGCTTCTGTTTCTTTCTCTAAGAAAGCTTTCCTGTCCAGGTAGATTATTTGAGGTTAGGTAAATGAGAAGAATTTTTAACTGGTGATTTAGTTTCTTTCTGACGTTGTTGATAATTGACTGCATACTTGAATAGTATTGTATTATTTCTCTGCTATTTTCAAAGATTTTTCTAGATAGAGAATTTGTAGAAAATGCCTCTATACCTTTGGCTCTACAGTTAACAAGAAACTTCTTTATGTTGTTACAGCAAACAAAAATGTTTCAAACCTTGGAGTTATATTCCTAATGGAATTATGCCAATTTTCTGGCGTGTTGTATATTGGACGTCTCAGTTTTTAACATGGTAAGTAAGGCAAAAGAATATGAATAAGACTATGATATAGGTATAATTTCAAAGTGCAACATCTTAACAGTCATAGCTTATTCTTTAAGAATGTGTATCGCTATTGCAAACAGTTCTTAAATCATATATTGTTTGCTAGAGGTGAAATTTCTGTAACAATTACTATACTAAATTGAGCATACTCTTTTTTTCACTTGCTCCTGTAGAAGCAAATTTTAGGTGGCAGCCATTTACTCTTGGTTCACTTTTGTAGTTGAAACTGAGAAATTTACACATAGAAGTGTTTATGGATAGGTTGTCTGAAAAAAATGTATTTTAGGCAACCAGATACCAAAACAATTCCATGAATAAGCTGGGTAATTTATAAGTAATATTGTAAATTATTTTGTTTTATTGGATATACTATATAAAGCTATAGATACAGCAACAGAAAAAAGATTGTTTGTACTTTCGGGTTAGATGAATATGTGCTTTCTGATAAACTTGTCAACAAATAATTTTTGTAGTTCAGTCATGAATATCAGGACTGTCAGTCAGTTTTCAGTTATCACAAATTTTTCATAGTAAAGTTATTTGTATTGTTTTTATCTGCAGCTTGTTTAATGTTTGCAAGTCAAACAGGTGTATCTAAAATAAAAACATATAACTACCTAATTTGTTAAAGCTTGGGGGTCTTGAGCTTTAACACCCCTGTCTCGTCATCCTGATGCTGCTAAAGTACTTTTGTAGGGGGGTTGATTTGTTGTTTGTGGTTTTGGGTTTGTTTTTTTGTTTGTTTCGCTGATGTGGTTTGGTTTCATTTGCTTTTCTCGTAGGATTCTGCTACCTTTCATGCAATCATATGCGAGATCAGGAGGTTTCTCCATTACTGGAAAGATTAAAACTGCATTGATTGAGAACGCAATATATTATGGCACTTACTTGCTGATTTTTGGAGCATTTTTGATATATGTGGCTGTAAACCCAAACTTCAACTTACAATGGTAAGAATAATGTTGTAAGCATTTGCATGAGTTCTTGTAGAATTGTTACTGATAATCATTTTTGTATATGAAATGAGTCTTTTTAAAAAAGCAAAACAGTTTTAGTTGATACAACTTTTTGCTGGGCAGTTGGAAAGTTATGTTAACTTTTTATATGAAAAGTGCTTCTTTGACTATTTGTACAAATTTGTTTTCTGATTGTGATGTGTACAGCAGAGGAATCCTCCTGTATTTGCAATAGGTTTTTTTTTTTGTCCTTAAAAACACATTGGCAGAGTTACTGCAGAAACTCTCAGTGTTTTCAGAATAACGTTTCAAAAAGTCGGTATGTCCTGTGTAGCATTTTTGTCTGCTGTGGACTATATAAAGGTGGTAAGGAAAGTCAAAGTAATTGGCATTTACAGGATTGTTAGTGGTTTTCCATACTAGAAGGAATACAAATTTCTGAATACGAATCCTGATTTGTGAGGCTTTTTCTTATAGTGACTGCCATTGTGGTGTTTTGACCTCACTTTCAATAACTTTGCTAAGTTCGTGTAGTTTCCTAAGGGTACATATTCCTTTGGGGACAAACATTTTTGTCTTCCTTCCAGAGGGGTGTCGGAAACATGGGAGATATGGTTAAGTAGCAGACTGGCTCTATGCAATAATTACAGGTGATACAAAGTCTCTTCCTATAAACTTAAAAGCCATATTTGTGCATAGATACTTCAAGGCTGCTTTCTTGCGGGTGGGCTAGGAGAATGTTGTTTTGGTGTTTCGTTGGTGGGTTTTTTGATTTGGTTTGGTTTTGCTATCGTTTTTTTCCTTAGGAACCAACTTCAGACTATTGGGATAGCTGCTGCAAACACATGGGGTCTCTTTCTTCTTGTGTTGCTTTTGGGTTATGGTTTGGTGGAAATCCCCCGTTCTCACTGGAATGGGGCCAAGAGGGGTTATCTACTCATGAAGACATATTTCAAAGCTGCCAAACTGATGACTGAAAAAGCAGATGCAGAGGAGAATTTAGAGGATATTATGGAGGTAAGTAACTAGCTTTCACTATGTAATAAGTGAAGGCTACTGTTAGTAGGCTCTGAATTTCCTTGTGTTGGACACTTATAGCAATAAAATATAAGTAACATGAGTTTACTGTAAAATATCCATAAATTAAGAAAATCTTCAGTCTGCCACTTGATAAAACTGAATTTGGTATAAAAATCAAAATAGAAATAGTCCCTGATGTGAAGAACTTCACAATTTACAGTCATAGCACCTTGGTAACCATTATTTGTTGAGTCTATTCTTCTATTGACCTTTTTGGAGTAATATTGGTAACTAATAAATAACATTTCACAGTGAACTTGAATATTCAGTGTACAGATGTTTCATTGCTATTCAAATTGTGTACCTCTTCTTTTGTGCCCTGCTCACAGTGTATTTCTGAAATCTTAAGATTTTCCAAATTTTGGGATCATACTATGTGCTTTTTAGACAAGAATATATAGATTACTGTTTTTTTTTCCCAAAGAGTTTCTTTTGATACCATATTTATTGCTAAATATTAGCAATAGACTAGTGTAGTTCAAGAATAGAATGGAAATGCAGCCCTTTGAACAGCTATTCCTTGTTCTACTGCTGTGATACCATGGCTTGGAAAAAATGCCTGAAGTGTTTTAGGGTGGTGTGGAAACTTCTGGTTTGTCTTAATATAAATCAGTAGTAGAATCTTCATTTATCAGTAATAGCATTTTGAAGAAATTTCTAGAAACGTCTTAGTGTGATTTCCCTACAGAAGTTACTAGAAAATGAGCAAAGAAGAGTTTTTTTACCAGCATAGCAGTTAGGATAGAACAGAATATTTCCATTGGAATGGACTGACAGCAATCATTTGGTCCAGCTGTCTAACCAATTCAGGGATAATTAGAAGTTAAAATATTGAGATTATTAAGAGCATTGTTTAAATGCCTGGAGAGAGAGCTGCTGATCTCTTCTCCCTGGTATCCAGTGACAGGACATGTGGGAGTGGTTGCACCAGAGGAGGTTCAGGCTGGACATCAGGAAGTGTTTCCTTACCACAAGGGTTGGTCCCACACTGGACCAGGTTTCCTAGAGAGGTAGTTGATGCCCCAACTCTGTCAGTGTTTAAGAGGTATTTCCTCTTTGCCTCCTTTTTAAGTACAACTAAAACAAGAAAGTATTTTTCCATTTCAGCATTCCTGCATAGAAACCAATCCTCCACACATTTGCACACTGGCATTTGGGGTTTTTTAAAAAAGGCATATGTGTTCTTTATAAATATTTCACTTATCCTTTACTACGTGTCTAGTAAAGCTATGCCTTTTACAGAGCTGTATTTTAAGCTTTGATGGCTATCTTTTCCATTGGGAGGGCTGCAACTCTTATTTGGCCATGTAAAAATTTATAATTTATTAAAAATTTATTTAATTTTTTAACGTAACATGATTACACTATTCTGTATTGTTTTCCTCAACAGGAAGTCCGTAAAGTAAGTGAGAGTATCAAATATAACCACCCCTTGAGAAAATGTGTTGATACAATACTGAAAAAGGTAAAAAATTGTTCATCTTCAGCCCTAATTGTTCAACGGAGAGCCCATGCTTCCTGCATCTACAGAATACTTGTGCATTATTTTCTTTTCCTCTTAATATAAAATCTCTAGTTGGCTTCTTCTGGGTTTCTTTGTGAAATTCTTATTTACAACGGTCATAATTATTCATCATTTTTTGACATATATGGTATTTTAGAAAGAGAAAAATGTCTGTTTAGAGTGAGCTTTTCAATTGCATGAAAAAATGCTCCAGACCTTTACTAATAGCAAAGATCACTTGCTACTCCATCTTCAAGTTAATTTTGCCTTTTCCTTCCAGTGTCCTACTGAGTACCAGGAAAGAATGGGTAGGAACATGGATGATTATGAAGATTTTGATGAAAGACAGAACAGTTATCCAAGTGAGAAAAGTCTGGTCAAACTTCACAAGCAGGTATATTAATAAATGAGAGAATGCCTCACTTATTCTGATGTATTGGGAGTAAATGCTAGTCAAACAAAGATTTTCAATGCACTTTACCTGAATTGCTGAGTATAGTGAGTTTTGGGAATGCTACTTAACAGAAATTTTTCTTGGTGAAAGAAAACACAGACTCTTAGTATCCCAAGTGATCAATATTCTAAATGATTAACAGAGTGTTTTTGTATTATATCTGTATAGTGTTCTAAATGTCTGTGAGTAAGCTTTGTAATGACTGATTGACAGTGCATTGTGAAAAAGCAATTATAGTAAACCTTGATATATACTGAGGTGCAAAGATAAAGTAGTATGTTGGAAGCAGTAGGCTCTTACTGGTACAATGGATTGTGATAAAAAACCTGCAAAACTCAGGAATCGTGTATGTAGTTCTGTGATCTATGTATTTAGAGAATTAACTGCTTTTGTGCGTATACATAGTCCTTGTAACTCTGCAATGCACAAGTTTTTAAGGCATTTTGCATGGCTTTTCTCTCATTTCTTGAAACAAGTACATGGTAACCCTAACTGCAATTTATTGTAGGTAATCTATTCAGTGCAGAGACACCGTCGTACACAGGTCCAGTGGCAAATTCTTTTAGAGCAAGCGTTTTACCTAGAAGATGTGGCAAAAAATGAAACAAGTGCTACTCGGCAGTTTGTTCATACCTTTCATTCCCAGGAACCAGAAAATAAAATTATTCAGTATTTCTACACACCAACAGTTGGTAAGTGCTGTTGTGCCGATTTTGGATATGTAAAGGCATAACTAACACTGTTTTGTAAAAAGAACCAATTGTTTTATGTAAAACGTTCAGCTGCAGAAGAGGGAAGTAAGTATACAATCTTAATACATTTGTGTAATGGAATAGCCATCAGATGCTAATTTATGCTCTTGACCATAAGCTTACATTTTACTTACAAATTTAATAGCAGCTACATGTTTTAGTAAAGCAAGAGCAAACTTTAAAGCCTTAGAAGAAGAAAGAAAAACAGCAACTCTAAACAATTAGATGATGCCTACCTTATACATTTTTGGGGTCTTACTGAGGTGGCACCACTTTTCCAATAAAGCAGAGGAAAGGACTCTTTATCTGTCATGTACCAAACATGAGGACATGTGGCTGCTTGTGCATCTCGTCAGAAAGCTGTCTTGTCCTAATCATGTTTTAACTTATGATTTGTTGTGCACTAGCAGTGAGTTATTTCTAGGGTAGGACAATGAAATTTTGCACCCTGGATGTTGTTTCTGAGAGAGTGACAGATGAACAAACAAGAAATAATCACTGATAGTATCTGAACCAAAACTGAAGAGTTGTTCTACACAACCTGCATCCTCCAATCTGTTTGCAAAATTTGCCTCCCAAATCCCTCCCTGTTTTCCTCAGTTGGATATATGATTCCTTAGGCCTGAGGCAGATCTCTAGGCATTGGAAAAACGCTGAAATTAAGTGTGACCCTGTAGATTCCAGCCTTGGTTTTAAGGGTGGGCATGTAAGAAGTTCATCTCTTGTGAAGGAGTTCCATTTCTGATTTTGTAATTTTCACTAACCAATTCTGGATATGTGTGTGTGTTTTTGGTTTTTTTTCTTCCAGAGTGGTACTGGGAATGTCTTCTACGACCATGGTTTTACAGGGTGCTTGCAGTTGTGCTGGCTACATTCTCTGTAATTGTTGTGTGGTCAGAGTGCACGTTTTTCAGCACAAAACCAGTTCTATCACTATTTGCAGTTTTCATACAGCTGGCAGAAAAGACATATAATTATATATACATAGAGGTAAGTTGGAGGTAATTACTTGATAAAAACATTTTCAGATAGATGGTTATGATAACAAAGTCAATCAAATAGATTTAAAAATAAATCTCTACATATTCTGTCAACTTTTGGAAGATTTCTAAATATATAGCACCAGACTTGGTTTTCTGTGGAGAAAGTCTACCTTTTGCTGCTTCTTAAAACTCTCCAATGCCAGGCGAAGGTACGACCCAGCTGGGCTGAATATCGTGTGTAGAGTAATTTCTGAATCATTAGCTTGGAGCTTAGGTGCTAATTAGACTTGGTGTCTAATCAGCTGTGTGTGTGACCTCTCTTTCCTAAACAGGAATTTGCTGATGAGGAGGAATCCAGTCACAGGTGTGGCTGCCATATGTATACACAAATTTATCAGTAAAGGAACTGAGCTGAAAAACTCCAACATACTTAAAAAAGGTTGATTTGAAAACACTTAGTTTTATCCCTTTTTTGTGAAAAGAAACATCAATCATAGTAATTATTGAAGCAATTGCAAAACTTTTATTTACATAAAATGAAGTAGAATAAATGTTCCTAGGATGAATTTTGTTAGCTTATATGTAGAATGTTACAATTCTCAATTTTAGTCAGAAAAACTCCTGGAACTCTTCTCAGACCTGGTGATGTTGTCCCATCTCAAAATGAAAAATTAAGGCTGGGGATGGCTTGTCGCACAGATTATGTGCTAGATGAATTAAAACCTTTAGTACAGTTCTATATTCCAACAACAACATTTTTTTTCCCCTAGATGGCCTGTTTTCTTACCATCTTTTTCCTAAGTATCTGTGTTTACTCTACTGTCTTCAGGATCCGTGTATTTAACTATTATTACTTAGCTTCACATCATCAGACAGATGCATACAGTCTCCTTTTCAGTGGCATGTGAGTATGTGGTATATATTTTGCAGATTCCCTATCAAATGCACAATTGAAAACATCCATAAACTTTATGTTCTTTAATGGGTATAAATCCTAATGAGCTGTACGTCATTATTCAGTGATAGATCCAGTTATGATTTTACAGTTAATGTAAGAAATTCTTTTAAATGCTGTTGTCTCTTGCATTTGTGCAGGTTATTTTGCCGTCTTACTCCACCATTGTGCTTGAACTTTTTGGGCTTGACCCATATGGATGCAACAATCTCTCACAAAAAAACTCAGCCAACTGCTTATACATCTGTAAGTACAGAAAATGTGGTTCTGAGCCTTCAGTGTGGTTTGGAGAATAGACAAAGTATTTGTAAATACTTCTTATAGTAAGGTTCAAATATTCAAATCTTTTCACTAGTATTAGTGGGGTAAAAATGCTTGTAGAACAGAAATTTGGTAATGATTTCTAGGAGTCATTAATTGCTCATTTTTTGGTTTTGTCTCCTTATCATAAGAAAATAAAGTATTATACTTTAGAGTTCAGACTGTTCTTCACTTCTAATAACTTTAGCTTCTACTGGCTTTAGCATGTAGGACATCTCCATAGACTGGACTCAAACCTAACTTGCTACTGAAAACCAGTGAGTCTGGTTTCATTGAACTGGTTTTTGTTCCAAGTTACGTATCACATCTTTATTGTTAGTAACTAGATTCATCGTGTTGTCTTGATGCTCCTTTCACAGCAAATGAAAAGATTGCACCAGATTTGCACTTGTTCTGAATTAGGTAAGATTACAAAATCAAGCACCCTAGAAACCTCAGAGTGGAGGTGGCTTATTCTGGATCAACTGTCTGAATCATATCTGTGATGCTAATACTTGCCTATATTTCAGTAACTGTAGAGGATTTCATGTTTGTGTGAGATGGCACAATCTTTATGGGTATATGTAGAATATAGCTAATTAGAACTTGTTCTTGTGCATTTTTTTTAAATCTAGATAATGGGATCCATGAGAGTGCTGTCCTTCATAGCAGATGGATTCTATATATACTATCCGATGCTTGTTGTCATTCTCTGTATTGCCACTTATTTTAGGTAAGTGATTTGCAAGACAGATCCTTCATGTTTCTTTACTTTAGTAGGATAAGTTTCATCAATCAGGAAGATATTCAGTGCTCCTTTTTCAGCAGTTAAGTTGTCATATTAATAGAAATGCAAAACCTAAATTATTAAATTGCTATTTCTATAGGTGAAGTGTGTACATTTTAAGAATATGGATTGTATTAAACTGTAACTGAGTTTTGAGGGGTTTTCCCCCCATTAAAGTTCATTCCTAGATTTTGAGGTGATCTGTTCAAACTTTGAAACCTGGGGAAACTTGGGGACATCTAGATTCTGCTTGAGATTAAAATTACCCTGAGGAAGCTATGTTTTCAGCAAGGTTTTCTAATAAACTAGGAAGCATTGGCAGAAATTTTAGGTGTTGAACTTCCTAACAGACTCCTAAAAATTTCCTGATGTGTTACCAGACTTCAGTTTTAAAGCATACTGCTTTAAATAATTGGATCTTGTTTCCCTTAGCCACAATTCATTGGAGGTTGGAAGGGTAATTGCAGAAAAGATTGTGACTTGTTTCCTTTATCTTACATTTCAAAATGTCTGCTTTGATCTGCTTTGTCTGCTTTGAAGGGATGGGATACTTTTGGTCTGACTTTGCTCATTAATTTCAGTTTTGCATTATCATTCACTTAGAAGCAATGTTTTTAGTCATGTACAATGTAGTTAAATGCCTTGAATTTCCATTAATTCTGTATGTACATCTATAGATAGTAAGATAACAAGTATCTAGGCTTGAGTGCCATGGTGAAGAGTACAAGTTAAAGGAGAGGAAATTGCTTTAGTGACCTCTCCTAATTCAGATACATGCAAAACTGAAGGTTTAGTTGAAATCTACTAAGGAAAACTTGATTTAAGCTTTGTTTAACCCAGCAGTCTTAAAGTTCAGATAGTATAAGAAAAAAACTTCAGCATAAGTACACAATGAAGCCAGCTTTGAGCGTGATATTTATGTTCCACTTTGGAGAAAGGAAAACAGTAACAAAAACAACAGTTGTGCTCTCTGGTGGGAAGTTGAAAAAGTGAAAGTGGTCTCATGCTATCTAGTTGCAGGACTAACTTAAGAAAGGTGGAACAAGCTTATTATCTGACTGCCGCCTAGTGGCTCTCCAAAATGTCAGCCAGCATCCCTACATCTTAAGAGTATGACAGATATTTCTCCTGAGTGAAACCCAAGGTGAAGGTGGCTTTCCTACGTCATTACTCTTTCAAAAACACAGAATTCATAGTAAGCAGAATTTTTATAGTAATTGTCTTCTGGCAAAGAAGTGTCAATGACATATCATAGGCAGAAATTCTGTCACATCTGCGAACATCTAAAGCAATTGAGTTACATTAAATCATTTGCACTACTTATCTCTCTATTTGAATAGGATTATTCCATCACTTTCAGTTGGATTTTGGAATGTGCCACTGTTCTGGATTTTCTGATTTCTCAGCTAGTTTAGTAATTTGTCGTCTCTGTTGCTTTTTTACTTGGATTATCCGTAATTTTCTGAATAATTTGTTTTACATCTTGTATTGTAATATATCTAAACTGTTCATTGTAAATTAACAAAGGAAATTCCTTCTCCTTCTTTTACCAGTTTAGGAACTCGTTGTTTGAATCTTTTGGGATTCCAGCAGTTCATGGGAGATAGTGAAATGACCTCAGATTTGATTGATGAAGGAAAAGAGCTAATCAGAAGAGGTAAATTAGGTTCTCTGTCATAGTCTTCCTACAAAATCAGAGAACCATTGAATCATCAAAGTTGGAAAAGACGTCCAAGATCATTTGGTCCAACCCTTAACCCAGCACTGCCAAGCCCACCACTAAACCATGTCCCCACATGCCACATCTGCACATCTTTTAAATACCTCCAGGGTTGATGACTCCACCACTTCCCTCAGGAGTCTGTTCCAGTGCTTGAAAACCCTTTCAGTGGAGAATTTTTTCCTAGTATCCAAACTAAACATCCCCTGGAAAAACTTGAGGCCATTTCCTCTTGTCTTGTTTGTTACTTGAAAGGAGAGACCAACCCCCAGCTCACTACAACCTCCTTTCAGGTGGTTGTAGAGAGTGATGTCTAACCCCTGCACCTCCTTTTCCCCAGATTAAAAACCCCCAGTTTCCTCAGCTGCTCCTCATCAGTCTTCTGCTCCAGACCCTTCCCTAGCTCTGTTACCCCTTTCTGGACATGCTCTAGCACCTCAATGTCTTTCCTGTAGTCTGGGGCCCAGAACTGGACACAGGAATTGAGGTGAGGCCTCCTCACCAGCACCCAGTACTGGGGAACAGTCACTGGCCCTGCTCCTGGTGGTCACACAGTTGCTGACACAAGCCAGGTGCCAATGGCCTTCTTGGCCACCTGTTCACACTCTGGCTCATGTTCAGCCACTGTTGGCCATCACTCCCAGGTCATTTTCCACTGGACCACTTTCCAGCCACTGTGCCCTCAGCCTGTAGCGCTGCAGAGGGTTGTTGTGACTCAAGTGAAAATTGGAAGGCAAGTGGCTTGGTGAGCGCTTCCACCAGTTCCCTCAGTGCCCTTGTTGGATCCTATCAGGCCCCATAGACCTGTGTGTGTCTAAGCAGTGTAGCTGCTCAGTAGGAGTGGTGGTCACTGACCACGTCCCCTTGGATTTTGGGGGCTTTATTCTTCTCCCCATCCCTGTCCTCTAGCTAGTGGACTCAATACCCAGACAACAAATGATATTAATCTTAAAGACTGAGGCAAAGAAGGCATTAAGTACCTTAGGCATTTCCTCATGATATAATAAGTTTTTGGATTAAATTTGTCTGAAATGTTGCAGGAAAAAACCATATAGCCTGTCATTATTTTGTAAACTGTACTGAAGCAGTTCATGGTACAAAATGCAATAGACTTGCAGCACAGTGGGTGCTATATAAACACCAATGGACTTCACTGACATCTTAAAGTGAACTACCAGTTTTACTCATCCAGTATCTGAATTTTAGGTATTTCTAAATATTTTACAGTATGTTATTGATCTAATAATACCTAAGCAGGTGCTTGTGTCATAAAGGGTAATTAGCATCTAAATTGTGTTTATCATCAACAAACTAATTTTAATCTTTCTTTGTTAAATATGTTGATTGACCTGTGTGAATTCAGCCATTTCCTTAAATGTCTTTTGCTGTGTCACCTGTGTTTTACCAGAGGAAGCACATTGTTAGGTAGAGCTGTAATTATCTGCTGGCTTGGAAAGTTCTTTATTAAGTTAATTTTTATTGAAAGTTTTTCTTGAAAATTGAAAGCCACTGTGGTTCTTGAGTAAGTATTTAGAAATTAAAATTTCAGGATACAATGTTGTATTATGGAATAATTTTATTCTCCTGGTTTATGAAAAACAAAACCTGGATTTACATAGAGTACTAGTATTTCTCTTCTTTTTGGAGAAAGATGAATGTTTCTCACTCCTTGAAACAAGAGGTTATGATTACTTTGATACTGTGATTTCATACTTCCAACC
>JAWWTY010000088.1:61693967-61723838 GCA_035222235.1 Margarornis squamiger
TAATAGCAGAAATGGACACAAAATATTTGGGCCGTATTTTGAGCCTCACAGAACTTCTGCAAGGTCTCAATTCAGTAATGCTCAAGCTTTTTCTTAATGTCACTCTTTTCCCAGCTGTTATTAAGAGGCGGTTTTTTTTGGCTTTGTCAGCTGGTATCCAAATGTCATGCCATGACCCAAGATACCATCATGACAAATTCATTTTCATGGGAAACTCCATGATAGACAAGCAGCTTTTTGTTCTGTTTAGTTTGTGAGCTGTCTATTTCAATAAGAGTCTGCTAGTTAACTTTTGATTTTTGTTTGTTAAAAAAAATATTGCTAATGATTTTTCTTGTATAGAACTCAGACAAATAATATTTTTTTTATTTATAGAGAAAAGAAAAAGACAGAGGCAGGAAGAAGGTGAAAACAGAAGAAGGGTATGATATTGTTTTAGCTAATTGTAATATTATACTGCAATATCTAATAGGATTTGCTATGGCTATTTAATTCAGCATAATCTAGTCTACAAAAAAAATAATCCCAAATAATAGATGGAATCGGTTTAATCTTGCTGAATAGTCTTAGATGGTCTTAATTATAGAAGGTAAGAGGATGATTTTAGTTACACTGCTTGGACATTCTTGTTACTCAGTGTGCTGTGGTGTATGCCAGTAGGTGTAACAAGCATTAAACAGGTTCCTGGTTTCTAGGATGCAGAATAATCTGAAATGGTGTATTATCAGTCACTTACATTGATACTGCTGCTTGAAATAACTGTAGTTGCAGTATCATATTCACTGAAATGGGCACTGTGTGCTCCTCCCAAACTTACCTTCTTTTGTGTGCTCATGGCAAAGTAACTGGCACAGGTTTTATTTTGTGTTTTTGGTTGGTTGGTTGGGTGGGGTTTTTGTTTGCTTTGGTGTTGGTGGTGGTGTTGTTTGGTTGGGGTTTTTTTTCCCAGAGGAGGTAATTGGATTTGAGACAGAAATAATACTGTTACTACTGAAAAAAACCCAGAATGTTTTATTCAAATCGTGTTTTGTGTGCAGACTGAATTGAAAGATTTGTGAAGCTTTAGTTTTTCATTAAATTGCAACATTGGAATCTAGCATAGAAAGTCACAGATATGAATAGAGAGGATGCATGGAAGATAATACTGGAACTAAAACTTCTAGGCTTTTCAAGCTCAGGTGCACTTTAATCCCAGGTAACAGTCAATACTACATAGACTTTTCTTCTGACCCTCTCCCCCAGCATCATGATTTTAGAACTTGAACGTCTTGTGTAACAAAATAGTAGCAAGTGCAAAATACATTTAATATATACTGAAATGGTCTGACATGAAGCAACAATTTTAGTTGAGCAGCAAACTCAGATTTCAGATGCTGCATGTTATTTTGAGTTTTTCATTAAATACTGTAGCATATTCATTTTTTAAACTTTTGGAGCTTCTGAGTGTGTCATCTTTTACTGGACCCTGATTAAATGTTTATTCCTTCTGCAGTTTAGAATTGCAACATATGATATAAATTAACACAGTAATTTTTGAGTTTGTCAGTTCCTACTAGTCCATAATCTGGGACCTAGATATGACTCTGAAACATATTGAAGTTATTGGAGCAATTAGAAACATTTCTATAGAGACATGAAGTTGTATCCTAATAAAAGCATGAGACATTTTCCTCTTTAATATTTCATTATACTTCCTACTAAAATGTTTACATGTATGTGTCAGAATGGAAACAACAGAACAAGCTTGGTAAACATGGCCTGTCCAAATGTTTTGGGGGTTTTTTTGTGCTATTTGCATCTCGTTATTTTTCCACTGTACCACTAAGTGGAAGTAGTAATCAATAAAAGCAGCAGTTTCCACCATAACTTAGAGGAGTTGAGTGAACTTTGAGTGCAGATTTGAGATTCAGTTTGTTTTCTGCAAGTCTTTTTCTAAAGAGCAGTTATGGCAACTGGTTTAGTGAAGAGACACATCTTGAGTTTAAAACGAAACAAAAATTCTTTCTGTATCAAGTTACTGAACAGGAACACTTTTAAAGTATTACTTTTATAGTCTGATGTGATTAATTTAGCTCTAAATTATGGATCTGGAGTATTCCTTGGTCCCACCTATGCTTTTGTTGTGTTGCTTTGTTCTCACTGTTTATGTTTTCTTTTGTTGTCTTTTTTTTCCAGGAGTGGAAAGAGCGATATGGAAATAGAGATGATTCCACTAGAAACAGAGCTGTCCACACAGACCAAAAAGAATCCAGCTTCACAGAGACCAATGCCAATAGACGTAAGCTTTGTGGTGAAGTTTGTTTTCTTTTCTTCTCTTAATATCTTGTCTGGACAACTCGGCTGTATGAGTAGTTTCAAATATATTCATTTTTGTCTTAGGTGATGCACTGATATATTTACTCCTGTGGCACAGTGCCCTCTTGCCATTTAAGACACTGAGAAGAGTGCTGTGTTTCTTTCCATCTCTTCAACTAGTACAGATGGAAAATTCTGGCTACTCTAAGACCTATTACTTGGTCTTATGGGATATATAATGGATGCAGTTAGAGTAGCAGTTGCCAGCAAAGAAACTATTTATGATATGTCTTCAAGTTGGGTGTTGTAAATCTTAACATTTACCTCTTCTACTTCCAAATGAACTATTTCAAACTGGACTAATGGAGCAATCAGATGACCAACAAATGTAAAACCAGTAACATACCACACAAGTGGATACATTTTCATTTAATAATGTCTGTTAGCAAAATACTTTTTTTGTGAATGCTTTAAACTTCCAATAAGTTTGTCAGAGTGTTAATGGGTTTTTTTGTGCATTTTTGAACATTTTTTGTACTGCTGTAAGGTAACAGTTAAATGAAACTGAAGAAAAAGGGGAGGAGGAGGAGGGAAGCCTTGAATATGCTTTTGAAACAGCACTGATAGGTTTCTCCCTCCTCTTTACAACGTTGGAAACACAGATTTTTAGCGGTAGACTAACCAAAGTTATATTTTAATATTAACAATATAAATATCATTCCAACACCAAAACTAGCCATAGGTACTGGCCTAGTGAAGGTCGCAGAGTGAACTGCTAAACGACTATATTTCATTAATTAATGAGATTGTCTCTTTAAAAACAAACAAAAACCAATAAAAAACCCTCCAGCTATCTTAGTTAAAGCCTGAACCTGTGAAGATGAATGGGTGATTGTTTGATTTAAAAGTAAAGTTTGCATGTAGTTTCTCATTTTCTTTGATTTTTTTTCTTGCACTGTAGATCTCATCCTATTTGAGGGGCAAAAGAAAAGTTTTAGTTGCATGTGTTCTGTGGAGGTACAAAATTGAAATACTATAAATTTAAGCAAGTTTGGTTTCATATTGAATCTACTCTAAATTAATGCACTTTTGCTTTGCATGAGTTAGTTATTATTATAGGGTTTTAAATTTGATGTCTCAATATGTTCCAAGCTGTCCACAGAGCAAATGAATGTCTTTTGTTCCTTTTACCTACACAGCACTATCAAAGTATACCCGATCAAATGGTAGGACTGAAAGAGACAGAATAGAACTCCTCCAGGATGCAGAACCTTTGGATTTTAATGCAGACTCTGTTAATGATGACCCTCTTGAATCAGACTCAGGAAGGTGAGGATTCTTCTGTGTTATTTACAATTAAAAGTACTAATGTCTTGTGTCTTCTGGCCTATGACAACTTTGTCAAATGTTTTCATAATAATAACTTTGTAAACTAAATTTACCATTTCACCTAGGCCTTTTCCTTTCTACCTTCTGCCCCGTGATACAGGAATTGTTTAAAACCAGTGAAAACCTCAAGGTTTTTCAGGTTTTTTAGAAATGTCAGAGTAAGATTTGAATATCGCTTTGTATAGCGGCATAATCTGAAAAATATTGCAAATAAAACTGGTGAAAGACCTGTATGTTAAGGAAACTTCCCAGTCTGACTATTCAGGAGGCACTCTGGCTATCACTGTCTCACCAGCCCAGACTTTCACTGCTGGGACTGAAGCCCCTTCACAGCATGTAGGTCCAGTGACCCTCCGGGTGCCCAGTTTCACTCTGCACACACCATGCTCTCACAGTCAGACAAGTTTCCCTTTCCAGCTCAACCACAAGTTTCCCATAGCAGAGTCCCAGACATCCAGTTCCCTTGACTAATTTAATCATGGTGCAGTGACAGAATAACAGCTTGAGTTTGTGCATTTGGGAAGGGACCCCAAACCAAAGAATCCCTGAGCTTTTATACCCTGTAAGTCTGTGGCCCTGATACTCTGGAGTCTTCCAGCCCAGTCCTTGGCTCCTGCAGTCTCCAAGTGTCCTCACCTGGCTGGTGCCACAGGTCCCCTGCAAAGGGTCAGTTCATGTCCCCCTTGCCTGGGGCTCCTGCCATTTCTTGCCATCCAGGGCACAACCTGCAGCTGCACAGAGAACTGCCTGCACTAAGTGTATTCCTCAACAGACATATATACAACATAAGGTTTTCTGTAATTTCCTATAAGACTTCAGAAAGCTCACTTGATTTCTCTATATAAAATCCATTATAAAAGGCTGCAAGAAAGAAAACTGGGTATTCCAGGACGTGTCACAAGAGTACAGCTGGGCATCAGACCTTGGAACTACTGAAGTAAACTAAAATCTGAACTTCATGAACAGAAAGTATAAGACTGCACTGTGTAGCATTCTGTTACAGAGAATTTTGAGATTTTCTGGGTGTGACTGCAACAGCAAATTTCCTCAGTCATAGAGCATCTTAGCTTTGCTCATATTTAAGAAACAAAATATTTCATAAGTGCTGTTTTTATCCAGGTCATTATAGTGTAGAACCATTTAACATAAATAATTTAAAATTCCCATATAAAAACTTCTCATTTATTATTTTTTGGCTAAAACTAGCATACCCAATCAAAAAAAGGCACAAATGGTTTAGTGGACTTCTATCTATAAGTGTGTAAACTACTTTTTGGATGCCATTATTTGTTCTGGGATTTTTGTGTTTCATGTTTTTACTTTTGTTTGTTTAGTTGTTGGTTTAATTGGGTTTTTTTAAGAAGAAAGTCCTGTTCAACCAAAACATCTAACTTCTTTCCTTTGTATCAGGAAAAGAAGTTCTTAAAGACTCCCAGTATTCATATCAGTTTTCCTTGCTCACGTGAGGTTTAATTTAATGACTGTCTATCAGAATCTCATGGAAACAGTAATTCAGAAGAACTTCAGGTGCCATAATTCACTGAGAGTTAAGGAGTAGGATTCCAGTGAGAGTTATTTGATTTTGTGGGTATGTGTTTTTCTATTTCCTGTGATATTCTTTAATATTCAAAATTGATTCTACAGGTACCAGCCTGGTGGAAGATACCTGTCAATGTCTCGAAGCAAAATATTTGATGATGTGTAAGCTCCTCAAAGCTAAAGAAAATTCAGTGGAAATCTAGCTCCTACTCATTGCTTGGAAAATACTGTATTTGTGAAATATAACTGAACCATCAAAGACTGTTTTTGTTTAAAAAAGAATATGAAGGAACAACTATTTTGGAAATGCACATGTATGATAACTTCACCACATATGATAAGAATATGCTTCTACTGTAGATACTGTTGTGCATCAGTGTGGGCTTTTGTGTCATGATGAAAAGGAGAAAATTATTAATTTAATGAATGGTAAACTCATAACTATACCTTGAAGTGTATATACAACTTAAGCTGTAACAGTCTAAGTTCTAGGGAGAGATTTTCTGGAAGGATTTTTTTTTTTTTTTGTATTTTAACTGATGCTGTGAGAGCAACTTAATGCATCCAAAGTGCAGTTATATCAATTACCATAATACTTTCTATAATTTTTCTATTTGAACTGTAGTTCAAAATCTGCTGAGTAAAATGAAGGCTTCTTTTGCCTTCAGTTATGTTTGAATCAGACCTGAATAAGAAGAAAGATTGAGTGGCAGGTTGTTCTTCATAAAACCACAACATACAGTATTTAAAGGGAGGCTACAGAGAAAATGGAGACTCCGGTTTTACAAGGAGTCACATGGAAAAGACTAGAGGTCGTGGGTACAACTTATTCCTGGGGAGATTCCAACTGGACACAATTGCAAGTTTTTACACAATGAAAACTATCATCTGTTGGAATAATCTCCCCAGAGAAGCGGTGGATTCACTAAGATTGGACACCTTTAAATTGGCTAGACAAGGTGCTGGGTCCTCTTGTCTAGACTGTGCTTTTGCTGAGAAAGGTTGGACCACCGAATCATAGAGTCAGAGAATGGTTCGGATTGGAGGGGACCTTAAAGATCTCCTAGTCCAAACACCCTCTGTCCTGGGCAGGGCTAGACCATGTTGCTCAGAGCCCCGTCTAACCTGTGCTTTCACACTTCCAGGGATGGGACATCCACAGTTCTCTGGGCATCCTGTGCCAGGGTCTCACCACCCTCACAGTAAAGAATGTCTTCCTGATATTTAATCTAAACCTACTCTCTTTCGGTTTGAAGCCTTTCCCCCTTGTCCTGTCACAACAGTTCCTGGTGAAGCATCCCTCTCCAGCGTCCTTGTAGGCCCCTTCAGATACTGGAAGGTTGCTATAAGGTCTCCATGCAGCCTTCTCTTCTCCAGGCTGAACGGTTTCATCTCTCTCAGACTGTCTTCATAGGAGAGCTGCTCTAGACCCCTTATCAGCTTCATGGCTCTCTGGACTCACTCCAGCAGGTCCATGTCCTCCCTGTGCTGGGACCCCAGAGCTGGATGCAGAGCTCCAGGTGGGATCTCACCAGAGCAGAGTAGAGGGGCAGAATCCCCTCCCTCACCTGCTCCCCACCCTGCTTTGGATGCAGCCCAGGGCACGTTTGGTGTCTGGGCTGTGATTGCACATGGCCTCTCACCCACCAGCACTCCCAAGTCCTTCTCAGGAGGGCTGCTCTTGATCACTTTTGTGCCCAACCTGTGTCATTGTTGGGACAGACTCGATAAAAAGCAGGCAAAGATCCCAAGCAGATAAAAGTGAAAACTACTTTTATTTTTTCACAGAGCTACTTTTATATATTTTCTATGTGCACTAGCGTTATTGGTGCTCATTACACACAAACAGTCACCTATTGGCCACA
This sequence comes from Margarornis squamiger, assembly GCA_035222235.1. Taxonomy (NCBI): domain Eukaryota; kingdom Metazoa; phylum Chordata; class Aves; order Passeriformes; family Furnariidae; genus Margarornis; species Margarornis squamiger. The sequence continues at coordinate 61,701,056 of JAWWTY010000088.1, forward strand.
GTTACAAACTACTGTCTCTGTACAGACTCATACAAGTTTCTTATCTTCTGCTTCTCCTGAGTTCTCTCAGTCTCTGCAAGCTGTTTATCATCACAGGTACACAACAATCTGGCCAAGGTCTAATTCTTCTTACTCTGTCAAGAAATCCACAGGCCTGGTGCAGTTTCCCACAAACCTGTAGGTCTGTCTGGGACTGACTGCCCTGACCCAAGTGCAGGACCTTGTACTTGGCCTTGTTTAACTTTATGAGGTTTGTACAGACCCACTCTCAAACCTTCCCAGGTGCCTCTGGATGGCATCCCTTTCTTCCAGCTTGTTGACCACACCACACAGCTTGGGGTCGACAGATAATCCTTGAGGTTTCTTCCAGCCTGGTATTCTATGATTCTATGAAATTTGGTGGCATAAATTTTGGAGCAATGTGTGTTGGTCAAGAAAGGCTGTATTTTTTTCTTTTCCAACATCATATGCAGATAAATGATTTTAGCATGTGTAAATAGTTGAATATGGACCAGAGTTTCACAGTCTTAGAAGCATGTGTGCAATAGCAAGAAAACATTATCGAAGACACAATATCTGCTTAAGACCTTTACAGTTGTAATGGTTCAAAATTTTGGCACACTAGTGTTTTTGTAACTGTAAAAGAAATATACTACAAAAATTGAGTTAAATACTGAAACTTGATAATTTGCACGCACCTCAGGCACGGCTTCGAACTGTAGAGTATTTCTTTAAAAGAAGGGAAATACATAGCATGACTAGATAATGGCAAACACTTTTAATATCCTAAATACCCTGGTTGCATTACGTATCAGTTTTTAAGGTGCCTGTATTTTGCAGTAAGTTGTTGCAAAAAGAATAATATTTACTCATTTGTATGCCATCCAAAAATGCCAATTATTAACAGTGTAGAAAAGCTTGACATTAATTTCATTGGTGTAGATATATTTTTAAACCATAGTTAAGTGAGTGAATTTTCAAATGTAATCATAAGGTAAAAGATGTGGTCAAATTCTTGATAACTTCGGTAATTTGAATAATATAAAATAATGCTTTTTTGAAGTTTGTCTGAAGTCTTTACCACTTGGGAGTTTTCTTACATGCTTATTGCAGTTATGTTAAAAACTGAAAGAGAACATGTGTCTATCATACATTCTTTATCATGCTTAAAAAACAGACATCTCTTAAAGCAGCTAGGAATGAGTTGTTCTGAAAAGTAAGTTTTCATGAATGGCATATTCTACTAACTTTTAAAAGTAGTCTGTGTTTTCTCAAGTTAATTGTTAATGGGGATCTAACTCTACCTCCTGTGATTTAGTACATGTTCTAATGGTAGTGGTATTTGTAATATATTGATCTGCCTGTTTTAAAACACTGAATTGTTACTATGAAGAAGGAAACAAAATCTCTATTTGTATAGAAATAATTATATTAATAAATTGGCAGACATACAAGAATTGTCACTTTTGTTCTTAGGTGAATATACTGAATGTCAGCCGTGCCCACATGTATTCAAGCTCATGCAATTTTCAGATTTGCCTGTATGAGGGCACTTTTTTAGTGTGGATATTTTGTGTTTGTAAAAGCTTGCTCCAAGTCTTATGGCTGTATCAGGGACTGGAAGCTGAGAAAATTAATCTCTCTTTATTCAGAATTTTCTTTAGCATCTCTGTTAGCACCTGTTTAATTTATTTTAGATCTGCTTATAACTGCTATCCTGAATTCAGCCTTATCTGAAAGGGTTTTTGAATGAATGTTCTTACACTTGATATGTCTGTTTTAAAAATTTGTATCTCATTTAATTGCCCAGAAGTTTATTTATAAAAGTCTTTGGATGAAATAAGATTCAAGTTCTCTTGAAGTGTCACTGCAAAGGGATCTAATTCAGTGCCATTGGCAAAACTATAAAAGGAATGTTTGTTTTTCTGAATGTCTGTGAAGTATCCTTGCCTAGTCCCTGGTGACTTCAGAGACTTTGATTGAGCCTTCTTGGCACCTGGTTTTTTCCCTCTACGTGAAATGGCTGCAAACAGAATTTTCAGGGGAAATGTAGTCAGGATTTTATGTTCAAAAGATGAGTAGTCCCTGGTGTAAACCCTCTGTGCATTTTACCTGGGAATACAATAATTTGTGGAGTTGACTGTATAAGTTAATGGCAGTGGAATTTCACATTCTAACAAAGATATTCTGAGTTCATTGAGGTGGGAATTCATTGACCTTTTTTTTTTAAGTTGTAGTGAACTAAATGAGCTCTGAAAAACTCTAAAGAGTTCCCTGGCTTGCACTTGATGATCTCTGGTGTCCCATCCTCCCTGGATGCTGTTTAAGTAAGGAGCTGATAGGTGAAGTCAGGTTTCATCTGTAGTGTGCATTGCTGACCAGCAGTTACTCTTGCTCTAATTGTGTACAATTTGTAGGCTAGTTAATCTAAAGTGTGTTTTGAAAACTATGGGTTGATATGACTGAATCTGGAAGACTTTCAACAGAGAATATGAAGTACAACTTTGTAGAAAAACATTGTAAAAATAAGGCATGTGCCTACACAATTGCTGTCTGCTTGAGCTGTTTTTAAACCAGTTTGCCTACTGCTCATACAAATAATGCAGAATTTGTCTGGAGGCTCTTGTGCCTAAGGATTTGCCTCTCTCCAGAGAGGTGATGGATGACCTGTCCTTGGAAACATTCAAGGCCAGGCTGGACAGGGCTCTGAGCACCCAGATCTAATTGAAGATGTCCTGGCTGGTTGCAGGGGGTTGGTCTGGATGGCCTTTATAGTTCCCTTCCAACCCAAACCATTCTGTGACTCTGTAGTGCTTCCCAAGCTGATTGTGGCAACTTTTGATGGGTTCTTTGCTGCTGTAGCTGGAGTCCCAGCAGCACTGCAGCTAAACTAAGTTAACACTAGCTTTGATATGTGGAGCAGTGACTGTGCTGTAGGCTAATGGTGTTCCTGCATCCCATTTGATCCTCCAGATTACATGATTTTAAATACAACTCCCTTGCAAACTGTGCTTTTGGGAACTGAGTGTTAATTTGTTTTTCTGTCAGTATATATAGTCATATTTGCAGCTAAAGAATGTCACTTATATATTTCGTTGTTATTTCTTCTGAATTATTGAGCAGTTAGCATGTACATTTCACCATCATTTCCACAGTTTCTTCTTCAGCTGTGAACACCATGAAAACCCCCAAAATGCCAAAAATCCCACCCAAGTAAAGTACAAATGTTTGAATGTCTTCATGTCAAAGATTTAAATGAGTGAGAAGAGTGCATGCAACTCACAATGAGCTTCAAAAAGCAGGAGTGAAAACAGTAGCTACTTGAATACTCTGTCAGTGTTGGAGTTCCTAAAAAGTATGGATAGCAAAATAGTCAAACTTACTACTCCTACACTAGATTTGTAGTTTGGTATTTGTATTTTGATATGTGTATTGGGAAATAAGTCCTGTACTCTGCTAAAGAGAGGTGCATCTCAGTTTCTATGAGGGAAGCTAAAGGATATGTAATGTCTAATCTGTGCTAATAGTGACACTGGGCAAATGACAATGTAGCTTATTATTTAGGTAAAGTAATATGTAACAGTAAGAAAAACTTTATACTACTGTAACTTAACACTACTGGACAAATCATGGTATATAATATGCCTTTGTTTTGCAATCAAGCGCTTGTAAAATAGTCATTAGCAGAATTAATAGGAATGACGGAAAGCTGCTGTCTTTTCAATATTTATTCTTGCTGTTCTAAAACATGACAATGATTTTTACATATGAAGTATTAACATGATTTTCTGTAATTATGATAATTTCTATTTTATTAAATTTATCTTGGAATACTGTAAATGTTATGGGAAAAATGACATTCTATTTCAGTTTTCATTATCTCTGTAATTACTTGAAATCTGAGGGGCATTCGCAATACCAAATAGAGATCATTTTATGAAGGAAAACTTTTTATGAGGCTTCTTCAAGAAATCTGACTTGTTCATTACAGGCAAATATATGCATCTGAATTATTAACGAGAACATTACTAAGGGGATATATTGTGTCCTAGCTTTTAATTTTTCTTTGAAATTCAGAAAATTGTTACTTTTTTCAGAGCAGCTTAGTTGTGAATCTTGTAAACTTTCTGAAACTTTTACATTCCTTTTCCCTAATGGGCTCTGCAGGAAGACTTACTGCTCTGTGGCAGTTATCTAATACTAGCTGTGCCTCTAACTAAGTAGTCTAGTCTGAAGCTGAGACACTCCTACGCCATTTGATTATGTTAACAGAAACTCAGCATTCCTAGCAAGAAAAAAGGCACGTTGAACTAGATCCCTTTTTAATACATTCATTGCTGTCATTGATTTTTATTGCATTATATTTAATAGCTTCTGTTTGGGTCGTATAGTAAGCCCAATTGGATTTATTCTTTGTTTCTCTTAGAATGCATTGGAATGTATTCCTCAGCATGCTTTTGTGTGCACGTGTGTGTTTTAGTTGTAATTGACAGGCAATAATAAACTGCAGCTTCAGTTATTTCATCAGGATAATGTTGCTGTATTTGACATATTCCTGTGAACTAGTAGTTTCAGAGTGATACTTTAGCTATCACTGTAGAAATTAATTATTTTCAATAGAAATACATTGTGTTTCTGTAGAGGTATCTGGAAGATAAGGGAATCATTTGTAAGCCTAAGTTTAGTAATAGATCTTCATTCTCCAGTGTATATCAAGATAGGCTGTAGGAGTGCTGCTTATGGATAGACTATCTTCTTTTGCCTTATGATACAAGTATGTATGCATAAATACCTTGTTTTGAAATTCAGAGTTATAAATTTTTCTCTGTAGTGTTCTAAATTATTGTTGTACTGGATATATTTTTGAAATGTGTGTTATATAGTCAAAGAGTTAAGTTGGCATGAAATAAATCATTTCTGCAATACCTTTTCCCTGGTGTATTTTAGATATTCATACTTCTCCAAAATGTTTTAGAAAGCCATCTTTTGGAGAAATTAGGCTTATTTCTTTTTTACGGGTGGAAATCATGTTTTCTTTAGAAGACAATCTGGCCTTGTTTTGGTCATCATTGTGCCTTTTCTTTTAAGCAGATTAAAAAGAGAAACTGAGAACAATCTTGCGAACCTGGACATGTTGTCAGAGTCTGAGGAGGAGACTCGGGCCCACACTTGGTCCTGTCACTGACACTCGCCGTGGCTGCAGGAGGCAGGCAGTGCCTGCGGGTGTGAGGAGACAGAGGTGCAGCCAGGCTGGCTGCTGTGTGAGCATCTGCAGCACCTGGGGGAGGCCTGTGAGGACCCTGTGTGCTCCTGGGACTGACTGGGCACTGTGCATTCCTGTGGGGGGAAAGGTAGGGTTCCTGTACCTCCCCTTCTTTTCTGTAAGCACTCAAGCTGGGACGTAATTCCTTCTAGCTGACATTAGCCACTGCTGAGAATAGAGGAGAGACTGTTTCCACTACAGCTGGGAGGAGACGGGCACAGTGAAGCAGGAGTTAACTCTGTCTCATCTTTCACTCCTTGCGTATTTATCACTTTTGTCATCCCTACAAAAAAAGAGGAAGAAGAGAAAGATTTATTTAAATATTTTGTCTCTCTACATCTACAGTGGAGGTTGAGGGAGGGCATTCTACCCCCCTGCCCTAGTGAGACCCCACCTGAAGCACTGCATCCAGCTTGGATCCCCAGCACAGGAAGGACATGGACCTGTTGGAGCAGGTCCAGAGGAGGCCACGAAGATGGTCAGGAGGCTGGAGCACTTCTCCTATGCAGAGAGGCTGAGAGTGTTGGGGTTGTTCAGCCTGGAGAAGAGAAGGCTCTGGGGAGACCTCACTGCAGTCTTTCAATACTTAAAATGATATTTATAAAAAAGATGGGGATCTACAGACCTTAGGGTCTGAAGCAAAGGACAGGGGGCAGTGGTTTCATTGCAGGGACGTTGGAACTAGATGATCTTTACAGGTCTCTTCCAACCCAAATCATTCCTTGATTCTATGAGTGATCTCCTGTGTATGTTGTTTTGGGGTTTTTTTCCAGAGGTGGTTTGAGCAGTGAAGTGAGTCATTCTCCACATAGTTAATCAGCCACACTCTTCCTTCAAACTTAGTGTGATAAGTAACTACTCTAAATCTACCAGTACACAGTTTAGATTATGGGAGTTGTCCTTATGAAATACTAACTCTCTATTATGCGTTTTCAGTGTTTTATTTGCTTGGAGAGCAATATAGATTCTGGTGTTTAATTGTTAGCAGTTGCTAATGGAACTATGTGAGTGCTCAGTGAATTTCACATCGTCTGAATTAGCATTTGACCGACTGAATTGCCAGGCTTGTGAATTAACTCTTCCCTTCCCTCTGCAGCTGTGCCTGCATGGTGCCATGGTGCACCTGCCACAGCATGTTGCTTGTTCATCCTAGTCTCTGCTCTGCAAGCTGTGATAAAGATCTTAATCCTTTCTCTTCATAAACGTCCTGTGTTTTGCATCTTGTTATATGTTGGTTCATTACACACCATTGCTTCGAGGATTTTTTGAGAGCTTTACCAAAAAGCCAAAGTTGCTCAGGGCCCAGCCCAGGACAGAAGATAAGGTTTTTTTTTCTTCCTTTCTTGGGCAGCATGCCCTGAGCTGCAAAGATGGATGCAGCTCATGGACAGAGGTCAGGTATTGGAGTGGATTATGAATGTGGGTTATGCACAAAGACAAGAAAAGCTCAAGCGTTCCTTCCACAGAAAGCTTATCTGTTTAAAAGCATGTGTTTTGAGTCATTCAGTCAACATCAAAGCAAGGGAGTAACTGAGGCAATGCCTACACATGCTCTGTGAAAACCCACTAAGCCTTTGAAATCCAAGTGAACATTACAGTTAAACAATACACTGTCAAACAAAATAATTTCCAAGGTCACCTATTTTAAGTAAACTTCACAGAGACCAGATGCTGGTGAGAATTTTTCTTGTGTGTTCCCTGTTCCTTTCCCCCCACCAGAGGCTGGCTCCTTCCATAAGCACCTGTACTTCTGTAAAAACATGCTTTTTACTTTGGAAGATTTTGCTTGTTTTAAATCTATGGGAATCATGAAGAAAATGCAAAAGTGGTGCACTACAACACTACGTTTCAGTGAGCAAGCAACATCTTTCAAGCCCAGGTTTCACAAACAACTACCAAGGCCATTGCAAGAGGCCAGCACCCGTGGTAGCCAGTGTGACACAGCACCACCGCCCTGTGTGCGTGGAAAGGAATGAGGCAAAGTCAACCCAGGGCAGAGAGAGATGGGACAAAGGAAGTGGGCTGAGAGGCAAAGCAGAGCGTGGGAGAGTATTTAAGCAGTGGTGGCAAGGGAGGTGTGAGCTCTGCTGGCTCCTGGGGTAAGTTTACACCTTTTGCTGCTCCCAGCCTCACCTCAAATTTTCTGTAGGAAATCTGTTAGCAACATGCTGATAGCTGGCCCCTGAGGTCTACAAATATGTAGCTTTGACAGAGGAGCTACAAAGAAGCGATAAAAACCTGTGCTGGGCTCAGTACTGCGCAAACACCCTGTAGCTTTTGCCTCTTTTCTGGTATCAAACCTGAGCACAGTTCACAGCTTGAGGAGTATCCTGTTAGAGGGAAAAGGAGGATGTGAGTTGGGAGGGAGCATGTGTAATTCAGAGCACCAAAATACCTACATTGTGTTTTTGCCTCTCAGACAGTTCTGTGGACAGCTGGAGTCAGGCTTTCTGGACTAAAGCTTAAAAGGACTTCAAATCCCCAGAAATTTGTTATCTCTGAGCAGCAAGCATTGAAAGACTGTGGCTGCAGGCTTGGATGCTGATGTGCTATAAAGGGATAGCCAAGCCAGTGCAGAACAAGTGAACTGGGGTCTGCTGGCTCAGGGGAATGGGTGGGTAGGCAGGATCTGTCCCAGGTGCCCAGAGGTGGAAGCCCTCTGCTAAAGGGAGCAACAGCATGAACTTTGGTGAGTGTACCCCCTATTGTTGGTTCTGAGTGATTTAGAAGGAATTCTCGGCTAGAAATAAATGAAAACCCCAAAACCACTTCCAGAAAATGGGATGGACTTGCTTCCTGATTAAGCAGACATCTGTTGAAATGGTGCAGTCATACAAACAGATATTCAGTCACGATTTACTGGGAACAATAAGTACTAATGAGCCTTAGGAATTACCAGGAAAAATAAGTACTAATGAGCCATAGGAATTAACAAGCTTGATTCTACTCTTATTGAAATTAGGACCTTTGTCAGTAGCAGTAGCAGGCCACATCCTATGTGTTTGGTCCTCTCGGAACTATATAGAGCTTGACTGAATGCATTAGTGTATTTGGATAAAGAACAAATAGGAAAACCAGGCATTTGATTACCTACAGATTCTATCTACTGGAGCCCACATCTTGCTGATCCTTTGGAAGGATCCCAGCTCACAGGTCCAGTTCACAGTGTGGTAATTTGAGCTATCTGCCACAGGGGAAGACAACACTTCCACTTACTTTGGGGTAGATATGTTGGGCCAAACCAGTATTCCTCCAGAAGCGTATGTTCAGCAACAGGGCTGAGAATAGCTCTTCCCAATGTCACAGTGAAGAAATCTGAGCTTTTGATTTTTGCTTCTAGAACTTGCAGAGAACAGTAAAACATGACAGTCTGTAAAATTATTCTTTGGTTTCAACAGTATGTGTTGGGTTCAATAGTAGTTTCCTTGGATGCTTACAGTCAAAAAATTTTTCATTTCTCTATTGCTTTAAAATCAAGAACTCCAATAGCCTTTGCTATCTGCTGTGTTAGCTTCTGCCACCAAATCAGGAAGAGCATGCTAGCAACTGTTACCCTATGTAGATTGAGACAATTATTAATGTCTTTAAAAAAAAAAAGAAATCTACATAAACATTCAAATTTATATTGGATTTGATTGTTCCTTCTTTGCCAATATTTTCAAATTTGCTCTGTTCTTGACTTTCTGCTGTTAGTGATCCTAGTAAGAGGCACTAAACTTTTCTTCATGTGGCTTCAGACTGTCACAGCTAAGCAGGGATGAAATACAGAGACACAAGACTTATGTGTCCATCCCAGCTGGGGGCCTGCTAGTGGTTGAGCACTCTGCTACAGCACACACCTTAATTTTCTGCACCAGAGCAGGAAGGATTAAAAACATCAACCAACTTCTCCTTCAAGGAATTGAGGTCTTTGAGCAAAATACAGGTACGGCAGCTCATTCATAAAAATCGAGTGCTGAGCTTTTATTTGTAATGGAACAAAAGCAAGAGTCTTTAACTGGGTGTTACTGTTTTTGAACATTTCAATTGCTACTTCCTTGTCAAATCTATAAATTGTGAATTCTTAAAATTTTAATGGTTTAGAAATTAATGATGTTGGTTAACTCTGCAGGTGATCCTGTTGAAAAGACTAATAAAGTATTTATAAGAAACATCCTTGATGCTTGTTACCACTGCAACAGTAAGACTAAATTTCTTTTAGAGCTTGTATTTGCAAGATTAAATTTCTTTCACAGCATGTCTGCTTGAACAGGAGTATGTACCTTGTTTCAGCAGCCTCCTTGTCAGCTATATATGTGACTGTCCCACTCAAACCCTGCTACTTCCCATCCCACACCACCACACGCTCTTCAGGACTTGCTTGCTCTTTTCCGTGTGAAGGGAAGCAATGGGTTGCTTTCCAACAGACCTGGGTTAAGGTAAGTATCACTGTGCTTGAAATAGCCCCAGTGTTCAAGTGAGACAAAGACCTGCCTTCCAGAAAACCATGGACAGCCTTGCAAAACTCTACAAAACAGATTGTGCTGGTGGGCAAAATCTGTTTAAGTATTTGTCTCTGGGTACAGCTAGCTAGCTGTCCACACCAGCCACTCCGTGAGAAACTTCTTGAATGTTCTTCATGACAGCACCAAACTCATTAAATCCCTGTTCAGTGTAGCAATCCTTTCATCTGCCTCATCAACTGAAGAACCCATTCCGACTGGTTTTACACTGACTATGGAACAAGACTTGGGCAAGACTAGATCAGGATTTTTCAAGAGGAACCCCACCCTCCCTCCTGCAACAGTGATGGACTGGGCAGAGCTCTTGGCATGGGCAGGAGGAGTTCAGTGTTTATTCTGGTTTGGATCTGAGTTGTGACATTTCAGAACAGCCACGTGTCAGGGATCCCTAACTCAACATATTGTCTCTTTCCAGGAACTTCTCTAGGAAAGTCCTTGGGCTAGAGAGCAAATTAATTAAGCGTTTTGTAAACTTTGCAAAAGAAGCCTTGTACCACCCAAGGGTTGCTCCAGTGTGCTCGCTGACTGCTGAGTTAGGCACTAAGGCAGGGGACTGATGCCTTATGCCTTCCACCCACAGAGGATTTCTCACTGATGACCAGGGGTGTCCCAGTGAAAAATCCAAAACCTTGAGAAAAATGTCACACCACACAAGTAATAGATGTGTTGTGTTTTGTGCTTCCTTTTTTTGTCCATATGCCTCAGTTTAGTTTAGTTTAGTTTAGAAATGTTTAGTATTTCATTTAAAGCACAAGATCCACCAGGGAAGTACCTAGTCTTGAAACGGCAGGACTCAATTCCTTGAATGTGTTTACCTAAAGTCTGTTTTGTCTTGCAGCATTAACTTTGACTAGGAATAATGTGGTCAAGGACTGTATGTGCATGGGGGAGAGAGAACTTCCACAGAATGACTTTTGCAGCCTTACTTCATTATTGGAAGTGTATTATTTAAAAACCCACTCTTTGGGACTATGAGGAATGGTGATGGGGTTTGCAGGTAACACAAGCTGCTTTAAGGAACTGTGTGCAGAAATGACCAAGACTGTGCATCTGCCCTCCACAAACCTGTATCAGTTGCTGCCAAACCCTTTTTTATGTTCAGCATTGCACTGCTGGCTGCCAGAGTACCTGGTATCCTGGCAGAGATTGGAATACTCCCATTTTATCTCACATGATATTTCCAATATTTTCAAATGTAAAACATTTTTAACATACAGCCTTTAACTCAGCCTTCATTTCTTTTTCCTCTATATTCTTCAGAGGCTAAAATTTATCTTTTCTTCAAAAACAGGGAATAATTTACACTTGCTTTTTCACAGCTCGAGGGTAAAATGAGGCAGAGAGTTCACAGTTCTGATTTGCATCACATTTGTGACAATGTCAGTCAGAAAACAACTAAATGTCAGGCATGAAACCTCTCAGACCCACCAGTCAGGGTATTCTCTGTGTTCTTGTCCTCAAAATTTACCCACTTTGTCCCTATATAAGAAACAAGCACTACTTTGTGCCATGTAATGACAAATCCTTCAAGGTAAGCTTGAAGCTTTATATTTCCCAAAGGTCCAGGGCCCCCTGTTTTAATTTAGAAGCTGAAGCAGTCTCAAGACTTGTCCCACCTTCTTTCTTGATCCTAGGTGATCAGTGGTGATGGCAGGACAGGGCTGTGCCAGGTCAGGCAGTGCAGTGTCAGAGGAAAAGCTGGACTTGCACACTGAAGTTGCCACCTGGGGGATGTTACACCCGAGGAAGCTGCACATCGTGGAGTGCAGCCCAGCACTGCAGCCTCTGTCCCCGGCAGGCGGCTGGTGGTGGACTAAACAGGCCTGTTTTTTGGTTTTGGGTGGGTGTTTTGTGTTTTTTTTCTTTCTTCTTGGCATCATCAAAACAGCCATCTTTGGTGACATCCGGGTCGTATGACTGTAGAGAAACTTGTGAGGTTTCATCCATCAGAAGATAGTGACTTTCCCCTGTAGATAACAAACATGACAGATTATGCAATTTCTGGGTAGATAATGTTAGCAAATTCTTGCTAGCATTATCTGGCCTCAAACACAGGGAATGGTGTATCAAAAACACGGCAGTAATTGCAGACTGGTTTCTTGTTCATATGCTAGAACTACAATTTTCACTGGCATAAATCCCCTTGAGACAATATGACTAATTTGTTTTTAAATAGGATAAGTCTTCAGAGAGAAAAAGTAGTTTACAAACCCCTGAATGCTGACTCGTGCCAGGATCCCAGACTTGATTCTATGTAAATGACTGCATCCTGAGAGCTGCTAGTGGTTTGTACTGTGGCAGGTTCCCCATCAGCATCACTGTCTGCAATGGAGACATACAACAAGATGCAGATTGAGAACAATAACTTTTGTAAAGGGCTCTGGTTTGGGTGACTAACTTCAGGGAGTAGTACAGGCACGGGACACTTCATCTCTTGCATCACACCTAACCGCACATTAGATGCCACACTTATAAAATCAGCAGGAATTTTGCTAGGGAGTAAAGTTATGGCTTGACTAGTGGAGAAGGTCTTGAAACACAGGAGAGGCTGTAACACATTGCATCTTGGCGTGTAGAGTCAGAAACATTTGGGGAGTCCTGCTACCATTTCTGCAGCATGCCTACCTGCCTGCATTTCCCTGTCTCCTGTCCTCTCCGACATGTGCCTGCAGATCTGTGCCACTGTCCAATGCTCCTTGGTCCCTTCCCACACAAGCCATGCAGATGTCTGGTGGTTCTGTGTGAGGTGGTTCATGAATGATGGCCTGGGAGTGATGGTCTCCCACTCCTGATGCCACTCCCACCTAACCTGCAGTTAGACAAGAGCACCTGGGTTATGGAAGGAAACCTCGTGTGCATTTGGGGGAGTTAACAGATTTTTTCCTTCCTGGCAGTTGTTAAACTAGAGGTCAGACAGAAGGAGAGTAAAAGTTGCTGGTGTGCAGGAAAGAACATGTCACAGCAAGGGCATGTTTGCTACAGGCTGGACAGGAGGATCTCTGCTGGATGACCCAAATAACTGATGTCAAATATGCTGGGCATACCCAAGACATGCCATCAGCTCTGTTTAAAATCATTCTTGATTATCTGCTTGGTCAGCTGATCACAGAGTCAAGTGAGTGTTCTACACAAAGACATAACTACCCTGGAGCCCATATGGCAAGAAACATCACCTGCTGAACTTTCCAGCTCATAAAAAAACCACCATCCCATTTCATGGAAAATGGCATCAGGGAGGGGCAAAGCAGTCTCACTGCTGAGAGAGACCTCAGCTCTGTGGGTGTGAAAATAATCACACACACAATAACAGTCAAACTTCCCATTAATGTGGTTCTCAGCTGGCAACATGAGTCATGCACCTTAGAAAGAGCAGGAGCAACGTTACAGAATGCCTGCTGGCCTCCTGCTAGGAGACAAGTTTGAAGAGGCCCTCATGCTCATCTCCCCTCTGTTGTGCTCGAGGTCTTGGTTACAGTCAAAAAGAAAGAACAGCTCACATATAACTAAGGCCAAGAATTTATTGTTAGTTGAAATCTAAAGAGTATATTATTGCTAATCCAAATCTAATTGATATAGAGGAAGGAAGAATAATACTGCAGTTGAAACTTCAATGTGGGGAAAGTGCCTATAATAGTATTAATAATACTGGTGCAACATACGATAATATAAATACAATAGACCTAATTTTTATCTGTTTTCTTGGGATGTGCTCACCCTTCCCTTATTCCTCTAGGTCTTGGTGTCTGCATCTTCAGACTGCAGAATGACTAAAAACTGTAAATCTTTGGTTTCTGCTGTCCTTTGTGGGAATATTATCACACTGATGCTCCAGGATCTACTTGAGGTCTTTTGTCTGTGTCTTCTGAGATGCACTTGCACCTTTCTCCTTTTCTTTCACTGGTCTGCAGCTCTATGTTGCAGCTCAATTTACTGTATGTGATGCATTCTGCACACACTAAAGGCTTTTATTTTTTGTTCCCTTTACTACCCCTAAACTCAGTTTTGTCCAATACCAGGTCTGTATTTCTCTGACCATTGGTGCAGAGCTGGGGGGTCTCCAATGGCAAGCCTGTGTCCCAGACAGGGACATTTATCATTTCATGCCTGTACAGCTCTGTGCTCCATGCAGTGTCTCCAGTATGGTATTTCTAGACCCTGTATTGTTAGATGTAAACATCTTCATTATTCATAGAATTACTAATAGTTACTGTTATCTGTATAAAACTGCACTATAACAAAACTAAAATTAATTACTGTAGGCAACTGATCAGTCAGAGAAATTGCTGTCACAGAAGATAAAACAAAGCTATAAGCAGATCAAGAAAAGTTCAGTCTGTTGCTAGCAATGACAATGCCAGGTTACAGGGCTACCCTGCTGCATTTCCCAGCATTTCTTGCCTGCCTCTCAAGGAATTAGACATGCTATCACGTGGAGGAGTCCTTTAAATTTTTATGGTGTAGTACATCCAAATGCAAGTCCCTATATCTCTAGTTTAATGTTTACTGATGAAAGATACTACCCAGATTTTGGAAGTTTTAGAAATCAATAGCTATGAGTGGAGCAGCAAAGCAAGAAACAGGGTGTGTGTGTGTGTGTGTGTGGTTAGGTGGTATTCGTTTGTTTGGGGGATTTTTGTTTGTTTGTTTGTTTGTTTGTTTTTAATTTCCCATACCATCCTCCACCAAATTAAGCTTTTGGTGCACAAACATTTATTTCAGGACCTTTCCTACCAATAGTACTATGCTGCCCAGCAGGAACCAAAGGTTTGAATTGTTTATGTCAATGGCATGAGAAAAATATTTCTTGTTGGATAATTCCCTTGGCACTGTGATTTTTTTAATTTCAGTGGTTTGTAGTTCACAGGGACAGTAAGCAGACGGAACTCGTTTACATGTACCCATTCATGTGAATTCTTTTATAAAAAGGACTTTTATAGTAAGATCTGTTTGGCTGAAGCCTTCAATGTCATTGTAAGAGAAAGAGACAGAACACTACAGAAAGACATCTCTAATTGGATTTCCAAAACTGCTGTGTAGGAGATTGGCAGTTTCTCCTTGTAAGCATTTACAAAGCTACAGAAATTCACAAGTTCTAGCTGGAGTCTCCTGTCTCAGTGGTGTGCTTTGTCTGTGAAGAGCATGGCCACACTGGATGCTGGAGAATGAAACTAGAAAAAACCATCCAAAAGCCAAACTATAGGGAGCCAGTAGATAGTGGTGAAGGGCTCTGTCTTCATCTTAATCCCATATATGTGCCCTGTGAGAGCTGTGGGCTCAGGTCAGTGCTTTGTGCTGTGATGGCAGGCCCCCTCATCTCTGCTGAGCACTTTGAATGTGTGTGAGATGCTCCCTTGGAAGCTTTGGGGGAGACCAACCCCAAGGTCCCTTGGGCTTGCCTGAAGTATGTCAAAGACACCTACACATGTCCACTGTTCGGGTAGGGAATGCATGCACTTATTTTAAGAGGGACACTTTCCCAGAGACCTAAAATTTAGACATTCATCAAAGTGCAGAAGGTGCAAAGTAATTTCAATTCCCCCCAGGCTGAAAAGTGGCACCCTCAGAAAGCCATGTCTGATGACCTGGGTTTAATTCTGGGCCCCTCACTTCAGAAAAGGTGCATGCACATTGGGGTGGAGAGGGTCCAGAAACAGGCAATGGAGCTGGTGAAGGGTCTAGAAAATGCCCTATGAGGAGCGGCTGGGGGAGCTGGGGGCATTCAGCTTGCAGAAAAGGATGCTCAGGGGAGATCTCATCACTCTCTACAACCACCTGAAAGGAGGTTGTAGCCAGGTGGGGCTCAGTCTCTTCTGTCCTTCCATTCTCTCATTCTTGAGCCAAAGTATGAGAGGAAGTGGCCTTAAGTTATGCCAGGAAAGTTTCAGATTAGATATTATGAAAAAAAAAGAATCTCTGAAAGGATGTTCAGTGATTGGAATAAGTTGCCCAGAGGGGCAGAGGACTCACTATCTCTGAACTGTTCAAGAGGTGTCTGGATGTGGCACTTGGAGATACACTTAGGGGTCATTACGGTGGTGCTGGGTAACAATTGGACTCAATGACCTTCCAGCTTTGATGATTCTGTGATTCTGAGGGTAGTGCTTAGGCTTTTATCTCCATTCTTCTTGATCATGTGCATCTGTGTTATACAGGCATCTGAGCTGGTTGCCAGCAGTGCTGTTTTCATCTAGAAAGTGTTAGAGCCATCCCATGCCTCTCCTTCTCAGGCTTTGGTCACGTCCAGTGCTTACAACTCAAAGGGGGCTGCTGTGGGGATTAAGAAATTGGGCCAAATAAACTTTTAAAGGATTTGAATGTTCAGATTCTTGTGGTCACAAGCCACAAAGTTTTGGACACTGCAGCATTAGAAGAGGGTAATTGCCAGTACTTGCCATTCATCTGTTTTGAGATCTGGCTCCTTAGTCTACTGACTCATCTCTGTACAAATCTTTTCTTCACAGGCAGAGAATGGAGACCTTCACTGAGGCAACAGCTGCTCCTATGCCAAGGTGGCACCACCTCAAGACTCCTGTGCAGAGGAGCCTGGCAATAGCTCATCTTATGGTTGGCAAAAGTCACTTCTGAAATGCAAAGGCCATGGAGAGAAGGGACTCTGGGACATCACAAAGTTCCCCAGAGCAATGGTGTGTCCCCATCCATGCTGATGAGTGTCACAAGCATGTTGAGTGCTGAATCATGCTGCCCTGTCAAGCATGCCCTGGTTGATAAAAGCATCTAACTCACATACCATCACCAAGTTTCTAGAGTCAGGAACCCAAACAGTCCCTGGTAATTTCAAGAGGAAGCTCCAGAGAATAACAAGAAATAACTACACCCTATTTGTGGTTGTTTTAGAAATGGTACCACACAGGCTGAAGTCATAGCTGCAGTCAGTTTGGCTCCATCGGCTGGCAAGAAAAGCATTCCCCTCCGTGCCAGCTACTACAGCCTCTCCCTCCACCACCTCCCTCCAGATACTCCTGCAGCAGTGCCTTGCCTGACTCTGCCTTCTCTTGCACAGCTACTGACATTCCTACTACCACCTTTTCCTGTCCTGCCTAGTGGTGCCTGCATGACTCCTGTAAAAACCTTTTGGAGGACTCGGGGGGGTCACCAAAAACTGATCAAGATTTCCCTTCTTGGCATATGCCTGTGCTAAGCACAGGGGCTTCACAACCACCCTTCCTTTCCCAGGCCATTCCAGCACTTTGAGATCATCCTTAGGGAGGCCTTTCTGAGGAGCAGCTAGCTGAAACCTTCTCTCTGGTTTTGGCTGCCTCCTCTTTGCCCCCTTTACCAAGGACAGATTGTTCTGGGGTTTGTTGCAGAAAGCTGCAAATTGTTCTTGTCCTATTCTTCCTTACTTCCCCCACTTTGCAATGATTAAGGACAGCTTTTCAGCATCAAAAGATATTTGATCCCACTAAATGGTGGGCCCATTTAACAGTTTTCTTCTGTGGACAAAAGGGAGAGAGGGTTGAGCACAGAAGTTTCTCATGCATGTCAGACTTCCATTGCATTGTTTCACTGTGGTTGACAGAAAATTGCCAATATTTTTGAGAAATATAATAGAATAAAAAAAATCCCTAACCCCCACAACATTGTTTTCTCCACTTGGCCTGAAATATATAAAACCTTCAAGTTTCATTATTTCAAGACGTGGGACAAAAATAAACAATTTTCAGTAAACATTTGTTGCTGAACTTCTTAGAAAGCTGATGTATCTAGGGTTTTCATTTTCCATTCTCCAACTGAAAGCAGATTTATGGGAGATTCTCAAGAAAAAATAAAAATTCTAAGCAACTACCTCTATTTCTGGAATGTTCCTGGGCTCAAATCACCTTCAAAAATTTATCAAGTGACACATGCCTTTAGCAGCTGACATAGTGCTAAAAAAATTACATCTGTTTGTGCTGCCCTGAAGTGAGGGGAGAAGGCAAGTAAAGGTAGGTTATGAATGCTGTAGATGTGTAACCAAGCAGATCAATCTCTTGGGCAGGTGCTGCTGGCAGTGTGCACCCTTAGGAAGGCTCCTCATCCCAGAGGGATGAGCTGTGGGGTCAAACCCACGTGGAGAGACTGGGCTGCATCTCTGTTACCAGCAGGTCTGGGGACCTGACTGAGCAGGCAGGTGGCTGGTAACCCTTCTCTTTGGAACTAGTTCCGTAGCACAAACACAGGCTTCACGTGCCAGCTGGTCTTTGCTCTGGACAGCAGACAATTAATTTCAGCTGGATAACTACAAACCACATAGGGAGAGAGTGTTTTTGAACATAAAACATTTTATTTGGTGTCAGAGTTCAGCTGGATTTGGAACTAGGTGATCTGTAGGGTCCCTTCAACACAAACCATTCCATATTTCTGTGATTTAACTGAATTATAAATCAGAATACTTCTCCCTTGACAATGTACTTACCACGAGGGTTTCTTTAGTGTGTGTGAAACTTTCTTAACATCAGAAAAAAACCCCAATGGTTTATCCTGTAAAATTAGTCGTCTTTGGTGTACAGTGTTCTGAGACTTCATGCTTGCTGTTATTTTTTTAACCTCCTAATTTAGTTGTATTGAACACAAACAACCATGCTGATTTCCCATCCAAGTACAAGGGGATGTTTTCACTTCTCACAGTTGGAGAGTTTATCCACTATGAAGGTCACAGGTGGCACATTAATAAACAAAATGCTATCACATGTAAACTAACTACAGCAAAACACACAGAGCCGCTATTCTTGAGACACTTCTGATAATGCTTATAAGGCACTTCTTATACCTTCCCTCCTGCCTAAATTCAAGAAATCTGAACTTTTGGAAACAAGTTTACAAGTTCTCAATCTCTGTCATGAGTTTCTAGATCATGTTAGACCTCATAGCATATTTTTTTAGTAGATTCAGTCCAGTGTGAAACCACAAACTGAACAGACAGTTCAGGGTGTTCAAGCAAAACCAAAAATCAAACAGGTATGTATTCAGAGCTAGTTAGAAAATAAGGAGGAAAAAATTCATAGTTCTGATGAAATCTCTATCTCCTTGATGATAAATTCTGAATTCACTGAACTCTGCATACAGCTTTGTGCACAGTAACAAAGCAGGTACAATCAAGTAAACTCCATCACAGCCTGATGTAATCTGAGAGATCTGAAAGCACATTAATAATTTTTCAGATTGGTAACTCACTAACCAGTTCAGACATGGCACAGCCCAGTTTCAGAGGAGTGTGTGGAGGGCAGACTAAACATCCATGTATGGCTGTATATGCCTTGGCTCACTGGCAGAGGGCAGGAAAGGCAGCAGAATGCTGCTGATTATCCATTTATTCATTTTGATTTTAAGAGCCTGTCCTTGTTGTTCCAGTCTACATGCAGCCTTCTGGAAGTCAGTGCAAATTCTGCATCTGAAGAATTTCTTTACTCAAGTGGAATACTGAATTCCAGTGACTGACTTGTTCAGTGAAAACCATTTCTCCAGGCCCCAGTGCCTCTGCAGAGTGTGTGGGCAGGCAGCAGGAGCTTGTCCTCCATGCCAGCAGCCCACATAATGTTCCTAGGCCCTTATCTCTTCTGTATTCCCTAGAGGTCTCTGGAGATCAATTCCCAAAACAAAGCCAGTGGACGGAGGGATGTTACATTTTCACAGGGTCAATATTTCTGAATCAGTAAATGATCAAATAAGCATTGTTTCCTGCTTAAGCATTAATGTGCAGTCAGCTGCCAGATGAGAGATACACAAGCATATTTTAAGTCTTGCTCAAGCTTTGGTTTAGTACCAGGAAGTACCTGTCGATGAAAGATAAGAAGCCTGGCAGGCTGCAAGTGGTATTACTCTAGCAAATGCCTAAAATAATTTTCTGCTTCTGCCAGGAAATTATGTGCTTTTTCATTCTCACTCAGTGTTTTATCCCTGGCCAGAACTGGGCTCTCCCTCCAATTCCTATGTGCTCTCACACTGGCTTGTATGGACTGCTACTGCCATCAGCTTTGCTGCCCTGTGTTCACCTTGCTGCTGCCCAAAAGGAAACACAACACAGGGTATTTCTTACACCTGAGAAGTCTATCAACACCCTGATTCCTTCCCTAAGCATTACATTCTCTCACTGACAATGTTTGTGACCTTCTGCAGAGAGAGTTGCTAATAGCCGTGTCTAGGCAGAGAACAACTTTTCCTCATCATATGGGTGTTCAACCTTTTCAGTTTTCTTCTTGCTGCAAATGAGCACAAGCTCGGTGTCTCCCCAGAGGTTCCAACCACCTGCGGGTCTATGAAGTGGCAATTAAGCAGCCAGGAAAAACATATACCATGTTGAGGGATTGTTTTGTGGCAGTCTTTTACTGATATTCTCCTATTATATTTTGAGTGAAAGACTGAACCATTGAGTTTTTTCAACCCTATCAACTATGAAAGCAGAGAGGCATGTTATGAAAGCACAGTCATGCCCAAGGCCAGCATGGCAATGCAGCACCTTCCCACACTCATCCCTCAGCGAGGGACAGCAGGAGGTGTCTCCCACTCTCCCCTATGTCCCATGTGGGCAGAGATGGGAGGAAGGACATTTTTTTTAAAAGAGATGAAACAAAAAGACTCTCAAACATGCACAGCCATTGCCCAGGGGGACAGGGTAATTGCAGGTTGTGCCAGCCGCAGCCTCCAGTGTCACCTTGGACACCAGCCCATAAACTCCAGGCCTCCCAAAACAGGGGGGCCAAGGCACACGGGTGTGTCAACAAGTACAACGAGATGTTATAAGTAAGCTTTGCAGGGAGGCTGTGGCCCATTATTCCCTCAGCTTACTGCCTGCCTTCATCTTGAGCCCAGCAGCAAAGAACCAGGTGAGGCACTACACCATCTCAGCGCTCTGAATAGCTCTTTAGACCTTGGTGAAAACCCGAGGTTCAGGAAAACATTCCAGCTAAAGGGTTTTTCTGCTGTTTGTTACCTTGCAATAAGTTTCTCCAATCAGCCAAGAGCAGATTTTTTAATATATGTATATAATTATATATATTCACATATATATTCTGTCTATCTCTCTGTCTGTCTACCTATCTGTATGTGCAAAATAGCAAGAGCAGTAGTGTCCACCTGCCAGGAGGCTAAAGCTGGCTGATGCTGGGGATGACGGAGGGACAAGATGGGATGCTGCTATAGGGAGGGTCAAATGAGGGTGGGAAGCCAGATTTTTAAAGAGGTGTTAAGATGGTTGACAAACATTCCTGTCATTTTCATGCTTTTAATAATTTTATGAAATTACAAGGAGTAAACCCGGTGTGTTCACCTGGTTTAGGCCACTTCATCTGTTCCCAGATGTAAGATCTTGTGTGTTGTGGTGGGTGGTGTGCTGCTCTTGTCTTTGGCTGGGACAGGGGCTTTCAGGAGAGAGGCAAGTATGGGACTCTCTCTGCCTGTTATGCTGTAGTGTTTTTCAGGATTTTGCAGGAGGATTTTGGCTCAGTTGAAGGATAACATTTAAAGGAGGGATGCAGAACTTAGACTGAATCTGACTTTTTCCAGGTTTAATCCTCCGGCCTAGAGGAATGTGAAAGGATCTGGTTGCTGAATGGCCTGAGATTTTGCTGGAAAAATTCAGCCCAAAATTTAAGGGTTTGCATTTGTCCAGAATAAACGCAATAATTTCTGTTCAGCCTCCACAACGTAACATCCCCCATAGAAACAAACAATGCTAACAAAGTGGGTATTGTAATTGCTCATAGCCCAGCCTGTTAAGCAAAACAAAACTCTCTAGCATTCAAAATGAAAATAAACACTGCTGGTTAATTTCACCCAGGGAGGCGGCTGATAATTGCCTAATTATTTAGACAAAGTGGGTTTAAAAGGGACCGTCAAGTGGTTGCATGTGGACAAACTTTTAGCAGGCAGTTCTTTGGGTTTGTAAAAAAAGTGAAGCACATCTAATGATGGGGAAAAATTGGTAAAAACAAAGAATGCATTTTAAAAAGAAAATTATTTAATACTAGAACAACTTGGCCTAGAGATGGTGAATTCTCAGCTAGAAGTGCTTGCAGACATAGTAGCAAACATTTTAGTTACTGCAGATAATAGAGGATTGGCCAGTTTCAGCTTTTATTGAGGTACAGGACATCAGAAAAAGCAATCAAATTAGATTATCCCTCCCTATCCTGATTTCAGGAATCTTGCTGCAGTGATTTTATACACGTTGCAGTACACTGGAAATTATTCCACTGAACCCGAGGCAAATACATGTTGCACTTTTTTCATGGTATGTGTTTGTGTAGGTTTTTGCAGCACGCAGTGGAGATGAATTATGTCCTCATATACACACACATAAATACATAATATAATGTAGAGCTACAGTGCACAAGGCATGCATTATGCATTCTGTGTATTGATGGACAGTTGTTATATATTATATATAAGCTACAGTGCATAATTATATAATGTAAATATAGTTTGCACTGTGTTTATGTAACCTTACTGTAATTTATATTCTTTCCACCTAAAAATTTCCCCTTAAGGACAGGTCATTGTTTACAGAAAACGTTTTTGGCTCCTGATCTCACACAGCTGTAAGGTCTTTCTGGTCACTGGTTAATGAGTTCCCAGAAGAACTTTGCTTCTTCATTCTGAAGCAAAGGCCAAAATGGTCTCTATTCTACCTCTCTAGGCTTCTACAGTAAGCTAATACTGAAACCAACTGGGGTGTGCAAAACAATTTCATTTCTCTGTTTTTCCAAGCTCAGCTGGAGTCACCTGAAGGGATTATAAAATTCAGGATATTGGCATTACCAGCAGCCATAGCCAGTGCTGTGCAGACAGGAGTGGACTAGTTAAGATGAAATAGTTTGATTCCATGTTTCTCAGAAGTTTCCTCTGATCGTTTCAATTTGCACTTCTGTACCTGCAATGACAACGGGGCTGGAAGTGCCACGTGCACTGATCCCTCACAGGGCTGCCCGTCTTCATCTCCTCATCCCAGCACTGCCTCAGCACAGCACCAGGTGCCCTCTGGGTCTAGAGCTATGCTGTAACATAGCCCGGTCGTTCTGTG
>JAWWTY010000088.1:61729598-61765438 GCA_035222235.1 Margarornis squamiger
AGCATATCCCCTCCTCCTATTTGATACAGCTCTGTTAGACAGAAGATCCAGTAGGTTGAAATCAAACTATTCTGGAAGTGTGGTGGTCTTGAGCAGGCTGTTATAAATGGGAGGAAGTCTGTCCCAAGAGGGTCACATAGGGCTTTCAGCTGCAGGACATCAGTACTCATGGCTTCTTGGGTCTCACCTGTGGGATGGAGCAACTGCTTATCTCTCTGCTGGGAATGTTCAAGTTCCCAGTGCCGGGAGGATGGAGGGAGAAACAAACCAAGAAGGGGAGACATGTACCAGAACTGCAAAATGCTCTTTAAAGCCCTGTTTTCTCCCTGACTCACAATTAAACATTCAGGCATCTTTCTTCAGCGTGCCTTGTTTCAAACCCCCATGAGTCTGTTTATAGATTTCCACTCACCTTCCCCTGCTTTGATTCCTTTGTCTTTGTACTGTGAGATCATTTTAAGGATATTTTTCTTTAAAGGGGATAAATGCATTACAGTATTTTTTTCTGTCTGCTCCTGGAACATTTGCTGGCTTAGTAAGTGTTATATGTACATACCTACACTGAAAGTTCCTTACTTTGTTGTATTTACACTGGGTTATGATCATGCTATGACTTCTGGGAAGTAAAGAACTTGTCTTGTCATCTTCTGCTTCTGAGGTTGAATACAGACTGGAAACTTGTTTTCCTTGTCACACCAATGAGCCTGTCTTGGTTTTTTGTCCTTTGCCCATAAAGACAATGGGGAAATGGTGCACAAAGAAAACTGCATGAAAAACTAAAAACAAACAAACAAAACAAAACAAAGCAAAAGAACAGTGTGTGAGTGTGTGCTGTCCAATTATGTCCCCTGCTTTGATTCCTTTTCCTTTTTTTCTTCTACTTTCTGCTTCTCTCTCATCATTGTACTGCTCTCCCAGACTGAGAAGGTGCTGCTGTAGCAAAGAGTAATTGGCTTGTGCATGGCAGCATTTGCTCCATTTCAGGCTGGCAGCCAGCTAAAAGTGGTGCAGGGTTATAGACTGCACTTTCAAAAGAACCTTTCTGATGAAGTCTCGCTCTTACTTACACTGGGTTGCTAACAGTTCAAACACTGAAGTCCTGAGTGCTTGCTGCAGTGATCTTGTGCAAACCCTCTTTTTGTTTCGTCCAGTCATGATTTTAGTATAAGCAATAGCTTCTTGAAATTCCTTAGGGAAGGCTGTGCAAATTACTGCTGAAAGGCTGTAAGCCTCCAGAAACTTGCATGCTGGCAGACACTGGAAACTGATAGAAAAATTCTCCTTATGACTGTCATCAATCATAAGAGGAGCCTTTACTTGGAGTGGTGCTGCTGAAGTGCCAAATATATAAAAAACAAACTTGCTATCAAATAGGAGCTGTACATGTTTTGACAGCTTCAGTGGAATCCATTTATTTCTCTTTTATTAACTGATTTTGTAACATGCTGTCATGCCATCTGTCTTCTCTGTTGCAAACAAAAAGAAAGTAATGTGGATGGACTGTGGGAATCACAAAATGAAAAAGTATTTCCTTTTGACATGGTATCTTGTGTTTTCAGACGCCACAGTGATCTGACAGGCTGATATTTGATCAAGTGCAGTGGAAGTTTTAATCTGAATAACTGCAACCCGTTTGTCTTTGAGTACAAATACCTTCCAATGTTACTTAATCCCAAAAAAATATATTTTTTCATAAGGGAGAAGTGGTACTGGAAAGCAACTATTCTTTTTTAAAACCAGCAGAAGCTTTGTCACTGGCCTCTGGGAGCCTCAGCTGAGCCTGTAGTGGCTGGGGAAAGCCCTGTGCTTCAGGACAAGATCTCTACGCTGAGCTTGGCTAACAGGGTTTGTGTGGGGACCCGAAGGACAGAAGCCAGGATAGCTCAGACCCCCTCATCGTGGTGGTGTGGGTGATGTGTCCCCGGTGCTCTCAGAATGGTTCCTGGCTCCTCAGGACTGTCTGTGTGTGGACCTCATCACTCACCGGATAAGTTTCTCAGCATCAGGAGAACATTGTTCACAACTGAGTCATTGCAACACTAGCACAGAACCATGTTCAAGGGCTGGTTTCAGGTTCCTTCGAAGTCAGCAGCAAAGTTTCCTTACACTTCTGTGGGAACAGAGCTGCTCTTAAAGCAGTCTGAGTAAAAACTGGTAACTGCAGACAAAGTATAGTGTTTACAGGAAAAAAAAATAGTCTGGGAAGCAGTAATGTGATTTTTCACTTGTCAACAGATGCTGTAGAACAAAAATTGAATCTGTCCTGTAAGATATGTATTTTGATTAATATCCGTGCAAATTCACAGAACAAACATAGGCACTGCATCAACTGCTAGGCAGGAAAATCTCGACTGGAAGATGTGCAGCTATAACAACACACTGAGCACACACACTGGAGATTCAGAGGAAGCACTTTTCAGGACCTGATGGCAAATTACAGGGATTTGAACCAGACATGAAGGATTATCAGGGCTAACAGCAAGTACCCAGAGCCGCCCTTTGGCACTTTGCTGTCCCTGTCTGCAATCTGGGAGAGCCAAAAATGAAGCTGCAACGCCTGTGTTCTGCTGCAGGCTGTTGTGTGTTGGTTACAGACCCACCAGATGAAGGAGATAGGTGGAGATGCAGGCTGTCCTGCCAGCCTGTGGCTGCACGGTGCACACGGCAGATTTTGGGAGATAGGTGGCAATGCACACCATCATATCTGGTGCTAGCATCAAGATTATAGATCTTGGCTGGTGCTTCATGTTTGAAACACTATTTCTTCTTTCTGGTTGTGCAACAGATGCTAAACAGGATGGCACAAACCATAGGAGCATCTGGGTCTGCAGGGCTGTGGGGCAATCCCAGAGGCAGAGGTTTCGCCTGCACCTTGATATCCAGCCTTGCTCCCATGGCACAGTGCCTTGTCAGGGATAAGCTCTGCCCTCCCCATCAGGCAGAACCAAAGCTTGCTCCAAAATTGCTGGTAGAACCCTGTGGAAAAGAGGGGAACAGGCACCCTTATAACTCCCCTAAAACTCTGCCCCAACTTCCTGCCTGTGCCTGAGCCACCAGAGCATCTCTGTGACACCACCCCACAACCCCAAAAGAGCACAAGGCATGAAGACAAAGGGGTATGAGACAGCCTTTCCTTCTGGTGTGTTTCCCTGGGAAAGGCGGCACTTCTGCAACATCCTTCATTGCATTTTGATTTGCCCTTTTTGTGCGATTTGTGGCTTCATGTTTTTGTCCTGGAGTGGATATGTTTGGCTTCATATGGTCCAGAATTGTTTGGCTCATACTGTCTCCTGCAGTATAAAATTCTGATTCAAGCAACTGAGTATGCAAGCCCTACTCTCTGCCATATATTCTTGAAACTAGACCACAAGATATATTCAGTGATCTGATTAATTTCCCTGCCCTTCTGGCACAAAGCTGTTTTGGCAGAGCAGATGGAAGCAACTGAGGTTTTGCAGATGAAACCACCTGTGCACATTGCTGTACAAAAGCCAGCTTGCCTTTATGTAACTCCTTCTACACAGTGCTTTCTAAACCTCTGCAGACGCGTGGGCAGAGCACAGCTTTGATATTCCAGAGCTGGGCTCATGGCCTCCGCTGTCACCAGCTGGCAGAAGGAGTGAGACCAGTGCTTTTAGTGATTTTTGCCTCCCAGCTCCTGTCCTCCACACTGGCAGAAACACCAGCAGCAGCGGCAGTGGCATACTCAGCTTTCCCCAGTAAAACTGGTAATGCTGAGAGCAACCTGCCACTGCCAGCAGCTGCCCACTGTCTGTGGCTTTTGCTGTGATTATAGCCTGACCTGTTCCTCTAGCAATTCTCTCTTCTAGGGGGACAGGGTGAGCAGAAATAAGGTTTCCCAGTAGGCTGTATTTAAGGCCAAGTCCTCAGGTGGGCTCAGAGCAGCCCCACTACTTGCAGCAGCCCCTTGGCCATAATGGTTTGCCTCAGCTGAGTTTGAAATCTCTGTGATTCCAAAGTGAGCACTGGTTTTGGCTCCAGCACTGGTTCCACCCCCATGCCAGCAGCAGCTGCAGGAGGTGGGAGTGCTGTAGGACTCAAGGGCTTCGGCTCTCTCATCTGCAGTTATCCCAGGTAGAGCAACCCCATCTCTGCCAAAACCTGGACCCAGGTTTCCTCCCAGCTCACAACTCTGCTGCTGATCCCAGCCAGAGCTGCAGCTGGAGGCTGGGGACAGCATTCAGACTTTTTGAATGTCTTGGCAGGTAGGAAAAAATAAGAAAGGAAGTACAAGGAAGTTAAATCAAGCCTGGTTTTCTGTGGAAAACAGAGATTGTGGTAAAACGTGAGGAGTGTTTATTTTCCAGGGATTAATCTGTTCCTTTTTTTCAGTGAAAATGTGGAGGGTTTGCCAAAAGCTGAAATACATACTTCTTAATTTCAAAGTGTAAGGATTTGGTTTTAGCTTCTGTACATTTCCTGGAAAAAACAAATACTGGATTGTGTTAGTGAAGTCCCAGATTTGTGGCATGGATATGTTCCTTTAGACATTTCCATCAATGCATTTCTGCTTTGTGTCTCATTTTTCTGTTGCCTGACAAACCTTTGAGGCTTTTTACATTCATTTGGTGATGGTGCTGATGTTGGACTAATCTAATTTCCCCGTTTCATCTAATTTATGCAGTGAATATTTAACAATAACTGGAATAACTTTTCTTGTATTAGTTTTTTGAGGACATAGCAGCAGTTTTGTTTCCCAATGCAAGAAGGTCAAACCTTTGTTATGTTTTAGCTGGTTTTAAAGGATAGATTCAGAAATCCACAACAATAGAGATAACTAACTTGATTCAAAAGCATGTTGTCTAAAATCCAACTGCTGCTCCCCCCAGGCTGCAGCACTGCAGCATTGCTATATAAATACAGGAGTTTGACTCAACAAACTCTTCTGCTAAGAAGCTGAGAAGGGGCTGCACTCCTGCCCTGCAGAAATACCCTGACAGCATCACCAGGTCCCTTGCTGACAAAAAGATGGCTTCCTTGTCAGCTTCTGCCTGCCAGTAACTTTCCCATATTCAGCCATGTGTCCCTGCAGCAGCAAAGGTGGAGCCACCCCTTCAACATTTATTTCATGGCCCACACTTCACATCACACGCATTTAACCATCCCTTCACCATGACAGAAGCAGTTCTCATGCTTAGCTGATCTTTTGCTACCCCACTGACACACAGAGCATTTGTGTGTGTTTTTTCAGCCTGTCTAATGAACATGCACAAGATGAGAAGATTTGGTAAACAAACTGATAACTTAAGCTGGGGATAATTATTGCCTTGAGGTGCAATTAACATTTTTCAGCATCATTAAAATTAAACCATGACTCACTATTGTAACTGACAAAAGTCTAAGTTTATTTGTGTATAGCTAGGAGACATTTGCATAGTGCAAATGAGCCGCACGTGGATAAGGGGAGAAATGAAGATGGGAGAGTATGCGTTGCCCCACAGATGCAGAGGAGCTGTCAGACCCTAATGGGTACATGCAGAGAGAGGAGAAAGCAGCTCCAGGCACTGTATCATGAAGCAGCTACATAGGAACCAGGGTCACCGAGTTCTTTGTGATTGTGTGGCCGAGTAAGAGAACCAGAGGCAGAAAGTGTGGGGAAGGAAGGTTATGCTGAATTAAAGGAAGTGCATGGAGTATGTTAAAGCTGAGCAATACTCCTGAGCAGATACTGAGGCAGATGGGAGTTTGTGAACAGCTGTAGGGAAACTGCCTTGTAGAATAAGGAAACTACTCAATGAACTGTTGTCCAGAGATAGCCATGGATGTACCTCCATATATCTATTATATATAACCTGGCCATGGACAAGGAATGCTATGGTGCATATTTGGCTTTATTCTTTTTTTCCTAAAGTAAGCTGAAAGTGGTTATATCTGCATATACCCATCAAATTTGTTGATGGCTATAAAATGGAAGAAGGCATAGCACATAGTGTAGAGCATTTTCCTGATGTGTTTTTGCTTCTTCCTCTATCCCCTTTTTGTTTTGTCACTGTGTTGCTGGAAGAAATCTTTCCAGTACAGTCTGTCTTTATCTACAATTACACTGTGCAAGTCCACATAGTATGAGCATTACCAGCAGCTCTTTTTCAAAAGAAATACAAGCATTATAAAGCAAATGAATGTCCAGAGCTTTCATCTTTTTCTTCTGCATCAGTCAATGCTTCATTTGGCGATAAACAGCAATAAAAAACATTCTGTAAAATGTCACTGGAATGCTTTGAGCCAAATCTGAGGCCCCTTTACATGCAGTGACTGTAAGTTCTCCCCATTCAAAGGTTTCCCTGGTGTTGGGTGGAGGTGCAGAAGGTGAAGTGCTGTCTTGGAAGGGCTGGTTTTGGCTTTGTATGGTCCAGAATTTTTGGGCTTATAGTACCTTCTGCAGCATAAAATTCTGATTGAAGCAATGGAGTTTAATGCAATTCCCACCGTCTGCCATGTATTCTTGAAATTAGACCACAAGATATATGTTCAGTGATCTGATCAATTTTGCTGTTCTTGTCGCACAAAGCTGTCTTGGCAGAGGCAGATGGAAGCAGCTGAAGTTTTGTGACATCTCTGTGACCATTACCAGTCAGAACAAATTCTAGCAGCTCTGAGAATGAGAGAGGATTCTTTTCACCCTTAGACTCTAGGAATGTGAATACAATTTGGTATAGGAGAATTTCAAACAGCTGGAGGAACTGAGGCTGCACGGTAAGGTGAACCCCAATCCCAGAGTGCAACAAAGAAGCTTGGATGCCCCAAGGCCCCACTTCTCTGCTGTCACGCAATCATGTGGCTGTAGCAGCTTTATCTCCAAGTGTGTGCTCCACAATGTACAGCGTTTAAAAAGAACTGTGAAGTGGCTCTGCCATAATGTTAAAAAAACCCAAAAAACAAACAAACAAACAAGAGTGATACTTAAAGGAAAAACAGTCACAATGCAAAAAAAACCACACACACAAAGAAAAAGCCAAAAACAAAACAAAAAAAAACCAACTACCAAAACAAACAAAAAAAATCCCAACAACAAACTAAATGCTGTCTTCAGGCAATTACAAATTACTTTAAAAAAGAAAATAGATCTTCTGATCACTGGCAGAATCCATGACATTCCATCCATCTTCCTAAGCCAGACATTGCATGAGAACATTACTAGCATTGGAAATAATGCTAGTAAACAAACATGGTCAGCCCAGCCTCTGTCCTTGAAAGTATTTACATGCCGCACTAATAGTTGCACAATAGGGGCAGAGAAAGACATCATTGTGCATTTTACAGCCCCAATTCAGTTTCTAGGAAGAGAAGGGACTTTGTTTTTTTGTAGTTAGTACATGAAATATTGAAGACCTCAAAAGTATTAGCAGAAGTACCTGTGGATCCTGTAATTAACTCCAGGGCAGATCTTTACCAAGAGCAAAAAACAGTGGCATGTAGGGTTTTGCTTTGTTTTAATTTGTGTCTCAAAAGAAAAAAAAATTAAATCAGCCTCCGGAAACATCTTCCTATAGTGGGTCCATGTACCATTTCTCCTGAGGACTCAGATAAATCCCTTTGCAGTATTCAAGTTCCTGAATCCCCAGGCAGCAAATGCTTGATACTGACTGATTTACTGTCTTTTTGAAAACTCATGGACTTACACTGACTGTGGAGGAATTACCCTTGACTTATCACTGTTTAAAAGAGATTGGGTTCTGTCTAACTTGAATTTGTTGCCATATTTCTTGTTTAGGCATTAATAAGATCGTAGCTCTGTAACCAGGAGGGTAACAGAAGAGTTAATTAACTTTTATGATATATGCTGTGATCCTCAGCTGGGACTGCACTGTCGTTTTTCTGGATTAATCTGATTTGAAGATTAAAGTCAGGTTGAATTAAATTTAATTTCTGCTGCAGTGGAGACTGCTAGCAGCATACTGAGTGCTGAGGTCAGGCTACTTCTTGCTGTAAGGTGGGAGAACCCACTTCCTTGCAGGTATAGCATTGCACTGTGAGCAGGCTGCATGGAGGAGGTGGGAACTCGCAGGATACAGGCAAACAAAACAGGAAGCCTCAGTGTCCTGCTTGTGTTAGATAAAAAAAAGACACGCCGTCATTCTTGCGAGGTTCACTGAATTTTGTAGAAGTTGGACATGGTTACATAGGCTTCCTCATTGTTTGGTGATCTCACTTCGCTGTCAGGCAGCATCTGGGATACGGTGTCATTACTTCGGGGCTCTGGACTGGGCTGGCCAGAGGGATCCAGGGGAAGAGTGGAGGAAAGGTTGGCACCACTGGTGTGCAGGGGCACCCTGTTGCCGTGGCACACCTCGTAGGTGCTGGAGCTGCAGTTTCCTTCCGAGCCTGCCAACTGGCTCGTGCCCAGGAGTCTGTGCAGGGCTTCAGCTGGCCAGACGCCTCCGTAAGTCACAGGCAGGTTTAGGTTGCTGTTGTCTGTCTTCGCAAGGATCATCTTCAGCTCTGATCCGTTCCTGGATTTTTCTGGAAGGCTTGTCTCTGGAGCAGTTGGTGGCTGCAGAAAATTTTCCATTTCTGCTTTTGCCCGAATACCATCCACTTTATGGATATGAACATAACCAAAACTCTCTGGGTTAAAGCTTATATCAAAACTCTGTGTGACAAAGGGAATAACACAGTTAGTTAACAGTGGGTAATACTTAAGAGAAAAGGTACTTTCATAATTTATTTGATTTTTTTAAGCAGACTGATCAATAGGTTAGGAGAGAATAAAGTAACACATGGCTGAAAATCCCTTTCCTTATTAATCTGGATCTATCCTGTGCCCTTCTGCAGGCAGCACCACTGCAGTGTTTTATGTTCTACAGAATATGGTGGGAACTGGTGTCTCAGAGACTTTTCTGACACACTCGTCTATTGCATGCCTGCCATTTCATAGGAATAAGTGTGTCCACCCAGGCAGTTTCTTTCAGTTTTACCTTCCTAAATTAGCAAAGGGGAAGTAAAAGTTTGCCATGACTTCCTGAAACATACTAGGAATCCCTGCACTGGGCAACACAGGGGCAGGGGAGTTGTCTTAGACCCCTTGATAAATTAAGAGCATGTTAATAATGTACCAGCTGGAGAGAACTGAAGAGAATTTGTGACTGTGAAAAAAGTGAACTAGACATATAGTTTTAATGCAGCAGGTTAATCCCACGCCTTAGAGTTTGTAGCATTTGTCCCTCTGGTTTTTAACTGGCAGAGCAGTTCCTGTATTGCATGGTGTATGAACTATCCTTCTGACCATGTAAGGGCACATGAACACCACCAGGGATGTTTGCAAAAGGTCCCCATCCAGCCCCATGATCACAGGTTCATAGAATCACCCAAGCATCTTCATTGGAAAGGACCTCTGGAGTCCAACCTTGTGCAAGAAGTGTGACCTGGGTTGGGTTATCCATAGCCCTGTCAAAGCAAGCCTTGAACATTTTCCCAAAGGGGAACCTACCTTGTCTCTGGGCAAACTACAAGACGTTTAATTATTCTCATGAGAAATATTCTTGTATCCAGAAGAAACTTGCCCTGAAGCAACATGTTTGTTGCTGCTGGTCCTGTCACCGTGCAGCTCTGTGGTGAGAGTACCTCCCCCATCTCTCTACCCTGGGTGTTGGAAGGTTGTAAGTAGTATTCCCCACCTCGAGTTCCCTTTTTTTTCTATAAACAAACTCATACCTTTAAGCCTTTCTTTTAATATCAGCTTCCCAAGCCCTATGTAATTACTTTGTATGAGTCAAAGCTCAAGCACTGCTGGAATTGTCTATTATTTCCATACCCTTAACCCATGCAGATGGGGGGTCTCTTCAGTGAAATGTAGCAGGATTTTTGAAAGTCCTTCTAATTAATGCAGAAAAGTATGAACTGTCTCTCATGAGTATTATTTTTGTCCCCAAGAGTCTATACTGAGGTGGAAAAAAGTGGAAAACATACGTTTTTTGGCTTCTTGCATAATTGCTCCAGTGTTTTTTTATGATCAGGAAGGTTTGGCCATACAGCAGGCTTGATCCTGAAACAGCAACAGCAGACAAAAAGCAGCAAAAAGAGGGATATGTTGAGGTTCATATTGCATCATTTGTACTAATTCTCACAAAGCCTTAGGGCTGGGTTGCATTAGCCAGAATAACAGTAGAAAAGTTGCAGAATAGAACAGACAGGAGAAGAGGAGTTGTAAAGGTCACCAAAAAGTCATTGTTCTTTTGAGGGCACAAATTGTCACAGTTAAAGAAAAACACTTTACTGTGTACTGGAAAAGCAGCAAATTATGCTGGCAAGGAGCTTGTTTGCATCTAGCTGTGTTAACAGGGCTCTGTGTGGTGAAACCAGTTTCTGCAAGTGCAAGAAGATGCTGTGGTTAAAGTGCAAATTTGCTGATATTTGCCTCTGCATGTTTACATAATTCAAAGAACAACACATTGTGCTGCTCCTCGGCCAGCTATTTTTGCCTCAGATATTTGTACTCTAGTCTTGTCCCACAGGTCTCATTTTTACTCCTTGATTAACAAAGTTCTCATGTTGTTGTCCTGGATACCCCTGGCTGTGATACATCTAGAAAATACTGTCCAACTGACATTCAATATTGCAATGACATAAATATAATTGTACATGTATATGAATATATATTTGATTTTATTTATGTGTCTGTATATGTGATTGTATATACACACATGTATAAAACCTTCATTCTTAAAATTATCAGAAAGTCTCACCTGTTTTTGCTGCAGTTTTACATAAGCAAAACTTCTAGCAAAGTTAGGGAACTGCAGGCAACAGTAAAATGCAAGAGCTAAAAATCTCATCTGTACTTGCAAATAAAACAGCAACAGGGCAGATAACTCCAGGGTCTAAAATGTTTAATTATTAAAATGGTTCTTTTCTTGCTGTGGTTTGTCTGAGGCCAACTAGCACATTCTCAGGTAAACCCCATCTTTAACTGAGGAGTTAGCACAGCCCAAGTGATGTCCCTAAAAAGCAGCTCATGCACAGCCACCCCTCTTGAGCTGGATGTCATGGGCAGGCTGCCCTGAATTCCACTGAACAGTCCTGGGCTTTCTGTCTTGCAAGGAGTTCATCCTCTATGGTTAAACTTGAATTTTTTCACTTCAGATTCTAGTGTCATCAGATTATCTACATACCTGTTCATTTTCTTAAATTTGTCAACTGTAAAAGCCAAATCAGCATATATAGCCATGTGGTTAAAAATATATTTAGTTACCTGTCTGTTGCTGGGTAGCAAATATATATAACAAAAACCAATAGAGACAAAGGACTTCCTGGGTAATGAATGTATCTCCAGATACATTCTTAATCTCCCACTTCTGTCCTAACTGCTTTGGTGGAGGATGTGGAGCCTGGTTTCACCACATGGCTGGCTGGATGTGGATCTGCCCGGGCTGGTGGTCTGACACCACAAAGCCCTTTTTGCAGAGGGCTCTACCCTGCTGCTTCTGCAAGTGCTGCAGGGCAAACACCCTGCTGACTCAGCCTGTGAAAGGGAAAGAGGAAAGCTTCCTGGTATGCTGTTTTCACACTTCTTGGGACTTTACTAAAATCTGCATATTGCTTTCCTGCTCTGGATCTTGCTCTTGAGTCAAACCTGCCTCCAGTGGAACACTGACTCGATAAGTGTTTTGGGCCCAAGACTGAAGTCTGCTCAAAGTGGCAGGTCATCTTCTGGCTGCCAACACCATCTCTTGTATTGCCCATTTGTACTCTTTGCTTGCCTTCAGCTTGCTACAGAATTCCAGAGCTGGAGAGAGAATAGCTCACAAGTATAAGAGAGAAAGTGAGTAAGACTGTCAGAACAGGATTGGCTTCCAACACTTTTACTGATTTTAAGAGAGTTAGATTACCTGTTTTCCCAAAAAATTATGATCAGTGCAATCATAACAATGCACAGCATGAATCCCAGGATGGAGAGTATAATCATGACCACACTGCTATCTAAAGGAAAACAAAAAACATCAGCCAATGCATGTAAATATCTCACTCCAAAACCACCGTTTACTGTGATATGTTTTCACATGATAAACTGGGAATTAACACTAAGTATTGCCCATCTTTGTATTGGTGCAATGATTCATTTCTTCTGTCTCCCTGAAGGAGGAAAAAGGTAGGCTGCCAGAGCATCAGCACTTGGTTGAACTCTAACTGGGTTCCCAGTCTGGATTAAAGCAGTTTGAAGTCTGCTATCACCTCCAGTGCATTGAAATCACCACTTTCTATGTCCTCACAGCAGCACTGAAATGACTTCTAACACATATAATGCTGAAGGTGCCCCTGGGTACTGTAGGGACTGTAAGGACTACATGAATTACTCCACAACTGCAGTGATGAGATTTTATCCTGTGTTGCAGTTGTGATTAAATTGCCATGTTTGCACACAA
This sequence comes from Margarornis squamiger, assembly GCA_035222235.1. Classification (NCBI taxonomy): domain Eukaryota; kingdom Metazoa; phylum Chordata; class Aves; order Passeriformes; family Furnariidae; genus Margarornis; species Margarornis squamiger. The sequence goes on from JAWWTY010000088.1 coordinate 61,741,979, forward strand.
ATAGGGTCCTGAAGTGGGTCATGTTTCACAGCTCTTTGTGCCTTACTCTGCTGCCCTTTGAGTCCCCTTCTTGGGGTACCCAGGGTCTGTGGGGGCTGACCCTGCTGTGGTGTGAGCTCTTCCCTCCCCATGCTCTCATCCCTGCTGCTGCTGGGGCTGGCCAGGAAGCCCAGGGCCCCCAGCTCAGCTTTCCTCCACGTGGACCAAACTATTTACTACCCTTACAGTTCTCCGTGGAGTGCTGCTGTCTTGGTGTCCTGAAGCTTTTGGAAGTGCTCCATTCGCTCCATGTACCCTTAAAATAATCTCCGTTGGGTTGTGAACGTACTTTCACCTCATATGATGCATCATTTTCCAGGGTTTTTCCCAGCAGTTTTATTTGAAGGTATGGCGACTCTATTGTCTAAATACACACACACACACAAAAAAAAATCCAGTTATTTTTCCAGCAGACAGTGGAGAATTATCTTTGAGCTTCAGCAAAATGTGTGAGATAGGTGCGTCCCTGCAGTACTGTGCTGTTTGTTCCATGCCTGTTATTACACAGGTGCTTATCAAGGCATCAGCCTCATTTAATAGCAAGGTATTATGGGCAGTATTCAGAAGACAAACGCCAGGTAAAAGCTCCTTGAAAAACAGCTGGGACTACCAACTGTGCTTTGCTACTGCTGACACTGCAGTCAGTAATATATGCTTCTCTAGGAAGGCTCAGAAGAGAGAGGGGAAAAACACATTTGTGCAGAATTGAAAGACAACTTTGGAAACAACAGTTCAGGGAACTCTGAAGCTGAAATCCCACAGTGCAGCTCTGGTGCTCTTCATTTCTATGTGTTTTGTTTTGCAGCCTGAATCCTTTTTTTTTTTTTTTTTTTTTACTTCTAGTTACAGTTCTGTTGTTGCAAAATGCGTAGTTATGTAAAACTTTCTCAAGATGATATCTGATCTTTGTATATTTTCAGGCCTAATCAACAGTAAAGGAGATGTAATCCATGAAACAGATGGCAGCTAACAAGTTCTAAGTGATGGCAAGGTGTTAGAAAAACAAATTACTTGTTGATAGAATTGTCTTGTTACGGTTTAGGGCTTGACATGTTTGAGTGACCTCAGAGTTAGGGGGAGGATAACAAAGCTTGGGAAGAAGGGTGATGTGAACACAAAGAATGCATAATTTATGGGCCACAAGGACATCTGGCAGAACACCCAAGATCAGGAAGAAAGTAAAAAAAAACCAAATCAACAACTGTGGTGAAATTAGCTCCAGCTGGGTAAAAGGTATTTCCAGCAGGGGCAGACTGTGACCGCTGACTCACAGACCACCAACCCAAGACACCGACCGACTTAAAGAAGAGAAAGACTGAACATGCAGACTAAATAGCATGAGAAACAAGAGAATCTTTAACCAATAGAAGATAGAATACTAATTAATAAAAGAACTATGTGACTTGACGCTTATGAGCACTAATTCCTTTGTTTTCTAAAACCTATAGTAATATAGTATATAGTAACACAGTAATATAAAATAATAAAAAGTTTTGGTAGTCGGGTGCTTGGTTTATGGAGTACCACTGGGCACCCAGGCTTGCACAGCTCTGAAATAAATAATCAATGTCTCTCTCAGGAGCGTCACAGTTGGCTTGCTGCACCCCCTGATTTGTTCCTTCCCAAAGAACTGTGGACAGCACTGTGCTTCCTCCATGAAAAACAGGTGTAGTCCCTGCTTTCAAATGTCATGACCAGCATTTGCATGGCTGTCTCTGTGGCAGGGGACACAGAGCTCCTGCAGCTGGCCAGCCCAAACCAGACCCAGCAGCTGCTGCCTTTTACAGCCTGAGGGTGGGAGAGCTGCAGGGCTGCACCCGAGGCCTGGAAGGACTCTGTGAAAAAGGGGCTGAAGAAACTTGGTAAATAAGAAAAGAGGACATACATTTTGCTGTCTGATGAGCACAGAAAATAAAAGCAAAAGTACCACAGCAAAGAGCAAACCATTCAAACACTTAGAATGATTTTCCACATTATGTCTTTCCATCGCACTGCAAAACCTAGATGAATGAAACTTTGTCAGCCCAGAGTAGTGTCTAACTGAGAAGGGTGCTGCCAGTGGAATTGTTTTTACTCATGAAATTTCCAAATGCCAAGTATTGCAGTTTTCCAAGTTTCCAGCTGAAGAACAGTAGAAATGCAGATTTGAGAATATTTACATGGTACTGGTAATTTTGATAATGTTTAATTTTGGAAACTAGTGTAAGCCACAGCAACACATCATCACTTACCTTCCAAGTACCTTCTTTCTGCCGAAAGGCTATTTGGTGTATTAATTTGTCCTTTAAGTATTTCTTCGATGAGTGTGGTGTATGGTAACAAATAAGATATTCATTTGCCTCCCTTTGATAAGTGATGTTTATAGCGAATGGTGCTTCAGGCTTAACTGCAAATGACAACAAACCAGGATAAAACAGGAATAGAATTAGGTTACTAGAAAATAGACAGATTTTGAAAAATGAAAAAAAAAGTCCACGTGAAGTCACAGCCTCTGCAGGGTGAGCTGGGCCTGTCCTGGGCTGGGCATTCCAAGCCCTAGCTCATTCCTACACCCTGATCCTGAGACGGTCTTAGTTTTGACCTGCTGAAGCACCAGTTTGACCAGCAGAGAAGGTGCTTGCGCAGGATGTGACATTTAGTCTTGGAAAGCCATTCCTGAGCATGCCACCCTCTGTCCTGGGGCTGGCTGTCAGGGCAGTGGGACTGAGGAAAGCACAAAGTGTGACACTATTAGATAGGGCAGAGGGGGCTGTGGCTTCAAACCCTTGCTGTGAACCCACTCCCTACCTGGTCTGCAGGACACTGTGTCAAAAAACATCTGTGAAAGCACATCCAGTCCAATATGCAGCCCTCAGGACTTTCCCCAAACTGAGCCTGAGCTGGATGTGCTTGCAACCTTCAGAGACCTGTGGTTGTGACACTGAAGCATCGTGAATACACCTTGTAAAGTACATCAGCTCTTACAGGAACAAGAGAACCCACATTGCTCTCCTCTCAAGGAAACGCATATAACCACAAATTGTGCTCACTCTTTCTACAGACTTCAAACACTTAGTCCTTCCATGCAGATCTCACAGTTTCTAGAGAAGGGACTGCCAAAGATGATCAAGGATGTCCCCTAAACTGAGAGGTGATGTAAAATTATTACAAAACTATTGAACTGAGGCAGAGCTGTTTCACAAGAGAGGGATATTGCAGTGCCTACTTAATGGAAGATAAAGCAATGTGGCACCAGAGAACAGCAGAGAAGAATCTATCCTACACTGGCTTTTCTGCTGCCCTGGAATGAGACCAGTTCCCAAGAGGTATAAATTCTATGGAAATCCACTTCCTCTTGAGTTTCCTCTTCCTTGGCTCAGGCAGGTCCCTGGTGTAGCATTGACAAGGTCATTCATAGGTTCTCAGTGCAGGATCTTGTTCAGACAACAGGATGCACCACAATGCAAGGTGTGAAAAAGTGAGATTTTGCAACCTTGTGGTCCCTGTGCTACTCGGCTCATGCTGTACATGGGGTGATCAGCCCCAAAACTGCATAATCCCTAGTAAGAGGTGACCAAAATGTCCCTACTTGACAGTTCATCCACGCTCAGAAACAGCTGCTTCACCCATGGACCAGATTTGGTCTATGCGCAGATCTGGGCAGAGTGTCAAAATAAGCTGGAATTCAGCTGCACATTTTGAATGGAGGTTAATCATGTTTGTCTTTGAACCAAGGGAAACACAACACCAATAACACCCCAATCCAGTCTACATGCCCTGCTAAGGCGCTATTTTATACTGCCTCTATATCATCCAGATTGATGCTTAGGCTTTGTGCTGAGCCATTTTTTCCCCAATAACTCTTATATCCTGAAAATGTCCACAGAGTTAAGTGTCTTACCAATATCAGTTACAACCAGACTCCTGCAGACCCTTTTCTTCATCTCAGAGAACATGCAAACATCTGTATTTGAGAGTATATCAGTGAACTGTAAGAAGTATGCATCCTCCTGTTTCTTCATATTGTAGCACATGTAATTGTTGTCTTCCTTGGTACTGTTGGCCAAAGCGATACGACATTAATTTCTTCTCAGTCTTACTATAAATTAACTAGTTACTATAAGGGACGAATCCTGGTTGCTCATTTCACTTCAGCTGAAGTGAGACTGCATGTGAAATAAGAGGAAATGCCATGCAAATAAAGAGATTGAAACATTGATAGTGTGGTCATAGACCGTAGACTTTGTGGACTGTGAGCACAATAATCAAGTGATATGAATCACATTAAGAGTCATGGAGCTCTCAAAGAAAAAAAAAGTAATTAACTATAGGTTTATGTGTTTAAACATTTGTATATTTAAAAATTATCTTAGTGCTGCTCTTTTGAGTTTAGGGCTTTGATGCTCATTGAAGATAAAGAGAAATTTCTTATTGATTTGAGTGGAAGGAAATGCAGGGTCAATAGTCAGCCTGGCCATGAAGGAGTCATGTGGCAGTTTCAGAACTGTGTTATTCCATCTGTGTTGCTCCCATTTTTGAGGGCTATCACCAAATATCAGTCAAAATCTGTAATAAAGACCATGAAAATATAAAAATGCTAATAAACTATGTGTGTGGGGGGGAAGGAAATAATTATTAATTCGAATAACAGGATTTAAAAAAAAAAAAAATCCACTTCTTTTTCTCCCTGCTGCAGAACTTTCAGGAAAAGGGAAGAACAGAAGTATGCTGAAGAAACAAAATTTGAGCTTCTTCATGTAGGTGCAACAGCGGGGAAAAAAGGGGGAAAAAATTTGAAAGCCTCAATAAGAAGTGGGGATGACTGATGTGTTTGATAACAGTTGGAGTTGTGTGTACTTGTTTTAATGTGTTTTTATGCATTTCTGTGTGCAATAACAATAGCTTAGATTTTGTCTTAGCCTACATAAAGGCATTTTCTCTGATGTGGAAAATTAATCTCCTTGCTAATGAATTTTCTGTGGCAGGGATCTGTGTCTTCAAAAACATTTTTTACTTTTCAGTTCATAAAGGCTAGGTTTGGGTTTTTAAAAAAATATCATTTAACTTAAAGGGAAAAGCTCTCAGTTCATGCTGGACTACATGCATAATTACTGGTGTTCCAGAGCAAAGAGGCAAGCTCAGAACTATTGGAGGTGTTATAATCCCCTTCAGAGTTCCTTCCTGCTCTTCTTTTTTTCTTACAAGGAAGTTATGTTCTCTTTCACTAAAATCCCCTTCCTTGCTGAATATAGTATTCAAAATTGGCAAAACGTTCTGAATAAGAATTTTGTCTAGCTCTGCTGTCCCTGTTTCCCAGCATGTGGTAACATGACTCACTAGTGCTTAGCACTTCACTTCCCAGAAGTTTGCCAAAGGACAGACTGACAGCACTTACCACAGAGACAGGGTATAGTTAGTGTTGTGAGGAGGCAGCTCAGTAAAATTGCAGGTCAGGCTGCTAAAGGAGTCCTTAATTTCCAGCTGGCTGAAGCAATCAATGTCAAAATTGTCTGGTTCATCATCTCCAAGGGTCCCTAAGGAGAGATTCACAGGATGTTACTGAAGCAAACCCAAGAGTGTATTTGATTTGCAGCTGCATTGTAATAGGAGGTTGTTTCTTCATGTGGTTGCCTAAAAGGAAGAGGATCAACCCACCTGTTTTGTAAGAAGAAAAGAAACCTTGTTTAAAATGAAGGTAGAAGCCTTTTGCACCTTTCAAGGTTGCGCTGCCTGCATGCCAGTGAAGCCCACCCACTTGCAAGAGTATTTTGGTGCCATGAGGCAACTAAGCCCCATTTTGATTGTACTGAAAAGTTTTCTGAAATGTCACAAATTTGGACTCAAGAGGGAAAGCTCAGACTTCCTGCCGGAATGCGTGGTTTTCTGCAAATTTGCTTCCATGACTAATAACACAATCATGATTTGTCTAAGAGCATGAGTCTTGAGTCCTACACTTGGCAGATATGAGGTCAGTGATGCAAAAACTGACGCTTTTGAGAGAAGTCATCTCCAGCAGAAACTGTGACTTCAGCCTCATTTCATGAAATCTCATCCACCAACAGAATGGATGTGGAAAGGGTTATTGCCAAGACCCTTTAGTGGATCCTTGGGCCAGGAAGGCCAATGTCTCCTTTCACATAAACCTCTTCCTTGTGTCCAGGGGCTATCCTCGATCCCCTGCTCAGTCCTCTGCTATCTGTTCCTTAGACATGTCTGTGCCATGTGAGGCATCTGAGGCAGTGAGAAAAGAATCATAGAACGACTGGGTTTGAAGGGACCTTAAAGATCATCTCATTCCAATACCCCTGCCATAGGCAGGGATGCCACCCACTAGATCAGGTTTCTCGGGGGTGCACCCAAACTGGCCTTGAACACTTCCAGGTGTGGGACATGCACAACTTCTTTGGGCAGCTTGTTCCAGTGCATCACTGTCCTCTGAGTAAAGGATTTCTTCCTAATATCCATCTAAATATCTCCACTTTAAATTTAAACCCCTCCCCCCTTGATCTATCACTGTCTGCTCTGGGAATATCAGTGACTCACACTCACAAACACAGTGAGGAAATATTGAAATGTTTCCAATAAAAGATCCCTCCCAGAAAAAATTATGGTCAATTCTGCTGTAACCTAATTGAATCACTGAGGTGTGAACAGCTGTTTGGATTCTGTGACTCACAGTCCTGATTGTGATGTTCTATGAACCCTGGCCAATCCTGCCAGTGTGCAGAGAGACCCAGACCTTTTCCAGCATGGAAGCATGTCTGAAGATCCAAAAGGCTTATGGTTTGATAGCAGGGAGAAAGCAGGAGAGGGTTTTTTGATTTCTTTAAAATGTAAGTCAAGGGCATCACCATCAGCAGTGCTTCTGTCTCAACTCAGAGCTGAGCTGCATCTGGAGTTGAGCTTTCAGTAAAACACAACACAAACACACAAAACTGATAATCATCCTATTAATAAATTAGTTCATCATCCTATTAATAAATGGCTTATAAAAAAATCTTTCAGCTGTCCACGCCTGCTTTGCTGAAAATTTACAAAAATTTAAATTCATTCTCTATCAGGCTGGTTAGAAAATGAAAAGAAAGGTTTAGTCTTGCTGTTTGAACAGCCATTTAAGGTTTAACCAACACAGTGCAGCTTTGGTGCCACACTGGAGGTAAAGCTGAATTTACTTCTTTGACACTGAACTTTCAGATTGTGATTACACGGTTCCTTATTGATGGAAGTAATTTACTAACCATAGAATATTTGATAATTAAACCTTATCCATAGTGCTATGTAAGCAATATGAAATGTGCTTCCTGCTATGGTTTTTCCATGGGCTGACTGATTTTTTTGTCTGACGTAAGTATGAATGCAGCTTCAGTCATACTTCTTCCCTAAACTTCAGAACAACCATGCACAAATGTGTTTGCTATGTGAATGGTTTTGGTGACTCTGACATGACTCATACTGCTAAGGACCCTTCACTCAATTAAAAATTTACAAGATTATGATATTTACCTTGAGAAGCTGGATGAGGCAGAGTTGTGAGCCTGGCTCTGTTGAAACCAAGGCAGGGATTGGGAGGGAGCGATTCTGGTGGGATAAAAGCTGCTCTCATAGCCATAGCCATGGCAGGTCCTTCAAAGAAATGGGTTTGGACAACATCCTCCAGGATGGTTCAAACCACAGCAGGAATTTCAGGAGCCTTTACCAAGAGGTGCTATGGACATGCTTCAGTTTCAAGCTCTAAAGCCGTCGGGACTAACAGAAATGCATGAAACCAGAGCACTGTTAAGCACTGAAGAGTCAGTGGCCAAATTTCCAAGGTCAGTGAAATGACTTTTCCATGGACAGAGTAATGTGGGATCTCTAGTGCTGGTGTGATTGAGGCAGAACTCATTTTAATCACAGCAGTTTTGATGTGGGTTGGACAAGCCGTACAAGTGTGGGTAGAAGGACCACTGAGGCCAAACATCCTGCCCAAGAGACCTCACAACCTGCTGCCTCCTGCTTCCCCTGCCCATGCCCTCCTGCCCCTCCATAGCCCCTCTTTATCAGTTCTGCAGGTATCTCCCTCAGGGCTTTAGGCTGTCTCCACCACTTCTGCCAGGCTGGGGGACAGTGTCTGGGAAGCTCAGAAAAGAGGAGGAGATGAAATCCAGTGCTACAATTAGCTTTTCCCTCCTCTGCCCATAAGAGTGCCCAAGAGGGTGAGCTTATGCCCAAGTCTGCTGGTGGCACCTTGCCAGGAGACAAGATGAGTCAGAAATTCAAAGAATGAAAGTCAAACACCTGTCAGTCCAGTGTAATTTTACCCTGGCTTCCTTAATTTGTTGGTGAAACCCAGAAGGTGCATAAAGAAATCATAAAAGCTGATGATTGCTCAGTGGGGATTTTCTGAATCTGTTTGTCTTTAATTCTAAGTAAATTATGATTTACTGGAGTTAGTGACTAAACAAGTAAAGATCTGACCATATCTGCTTTTGGGAAGCCCTGAAGAAATCAGTGATACCAACAATAGATCAGTAGTATTAAACATGCATCACCATAGCTGCTTACTAAAGCTGGTTCTACACAGCTACAGATTGAATGAATAAAAGGAAAATAGAAAACCCAAGGTGACTAGATGCTGTTCTGAGCCAGACATTGTTTTCTTTTAATTAAATAACCTATCATGCATATCTTGTCTACGTATATATGTATGTATGTAAGATTGCCTACACACACATATGTTATGTGTGTGACATCCAGAGAAAAATGAGATTCCTTGACTTTGAGATAGCATAGGAACATAGCCATTCCCTTTCTAAAATACAAAAACTCTTTCATCCCCAAACAATGGAGCTCTAAACAACCAGTAACTGAGCAAATGCCCATGTTCTTCAAGCATAGTGCACAAACTCTTGTCACTGCTGTTTGTTTAGTACCAGACAAATAAGAGTTTAGCAGTTCTGAGTCTGAATGTCTAAATCAATTTTTTGTCTCCCTTTGAGAAAAGGAAGAGCAGTCTGAAACAGCAGTTTCGTTGTTGCTTTTTAAGATTTTTGTGTTTGACCTTGATGCTGCTAAATAATTTTCACTTCTCTAAATGAGATCATACAATATACAATAAGCCTAAATTTAAATGGTTGATTCATTTATAATTATTTCCTCTGTAAGGAATGAATGCTCTTAGTGATGGGCTGTGAGAACACCCTGGCAAAGTTGCTGCCTTAGCCATACTGTGAGAGATACTGGGACTGTTCCCTCAATACACCTGATGCAACTGCTTAAAGAAAATGTAAAAGTTTGGCTTTTAAAGTGGAACAAACTTTAGGTCAAGTTTGAGTTACATTGAAACATTTTATTTGGAGGAAACTGCCAAGAGCAAGAGAAGCCAGAACCTCATCCCTCTCCAATGGTAGGTCAGAGTGACCATGGGCTGCAGAAGAGTGAAGGGATGCCCTGCTCCCAGGCATGACTCCTCACATGAACACTAGATACGATGAGAGAGGACTAACAGGTCTCACCCTGCATACCCTGTGCATGCAGTTACGGTCTCTCTTATTTCCTATGAATTTGGATGTTATAAGGATAGCAGATTTGGGGGTAAAATTAAATGGGTTTCCTTCAGCTCCACCTTCACCTCAGGTGCTGGCACTGAAAGAGAGACTGCAAGTTAAAATATGAACATATTCAACCCAGCGGTAGCATTTTCGAGCTCTTAACTGAGGTTTTTCAAGATCACACAGGAGTGGAAAGATGAAGATGAAATGACTCACCATCACCGTCTGCTGAGGTGCAACCACTTTCCCCAAAACTGGTGTGAAGGAACATGGCAAAGATGCTCAATACTGTACTGGGCTGTGTCATTCTGAGCATTCTGCATGTGTGCAGTGGGTGTGTGTGTGAAACTCACACCAGCCGCCTTTATAGCCAGCACCAAGCAAATCCATCGCCTGACAGGGGAGGGGAAGTGTAAACATGCCTACGCAGAGGGTGGCTGGTGGCAGAGGGCAGGAAGCCAGCCTGAAGATAATAGCTGAGCTTTTACTTTGAAACAGGCTTCCTCACTTCAAAACTAAGGACCTTCTGGATCAGGCCTGCCAAACTATATGGGCAAACCTGGCACGGTCCAGTGGGGAGGGAGGGAGCACGTTCCACGAACAGTACTCCAAACTCAGCTACTGTGGTTTGTGCTGCTGGTTTCCACTGAGCACATTTTCCTCCCAACAGAGGTGCACAGGTCCAAGGGAGAAAAATCTTCCATGTATGAAACACTGAAGTGTGATTGCTTTTGTTTATTCTTTAATTGTTGGTCAAAATCAGTGTTGCCAGCAGGTCAAGGGAGGTGATTCTTTACTCTTTGAAAGCCCACCTGGACCACTGCATTCAGCTCTGTGGTCTCCAGCATAAGAGGGACACAGACATGTTGAATCGAGTCTAGAGGAGGGCCATTAAGATCATGAGAGGGCTGGAGCACCTCTCCTATGCAGACAGGCTGAGAGAGTTGGGGTTGCTCAGCCTGGAGAAGAGAAGGCTCTGTGGAGACTTCATCTTGGCCATTCAGTATAAAAAGGATGCTTAAAAAAAAGATGGACAGAAAATATTTACCAAGGCCCGTAGTGACAGGACAAGGTGCAACAATTTTAAACAAATAGAGTAGATTTCGATTGGACCTAGAGAAGAAATTCTTCACCTTGAGGGTGGTGAGGCATTGGCACAGATTGCCAAGAGAAGTTGTGGTTGCCCCATCCTTGGAAGTGTTCAAGGTCAGGTTGAATGGGGCTTTGAGTATCATGGTCTAGTGAAAGGTGTTCCTGCCCATGGCAGGGGGGTTGAAACCACATGATCTTCAAAGGTCCCTTTCAACCCAAAACCTTCTCTGATTCTGTGAAGTTCCGCTTAAGGCAATGCTGACCCAGAAAAGCTGTGATTTAAAAGACTAGTCCTGCAAAACCTGGCTCCTGAGAACAAAGTGGAACATACCGCATTTGTTCAGACTTTGGACAAAGCAACAGCAGAAAGTGAAAGACAAAAAGGTGTTAAATATTTCCTTTGCACACTTTCTGTGGCTGTAAACACCAACGCACACTGGAGCATAAAGCAGGGCCATGCACATGGGCGACTGATGTGGCTAACTACAAGTGAGCTGAGGACCTGAAAGAGAGGAGCAAGCTCTGGCACAGCCCTGGCTGCACCAAAAAAAGCTTTAGGTTGGAGGTGTAAAGGAAATAGAGGGCAAAGTTGGTAACAGTGCCCAAGCGAACAGAAAAACGATGACACTATAATAAGGAAGCTCAATATGGAAACAACATCAGCTTTCTTATTTGCAAAGAAATAATTTAAAATGCTCACCAAGGTGATGAAAGCTCAGGTCTCGTGTCTAGAAAAGTGTTCTTGCCAGAACATCAGGGACTGTCCTGCCATGTCCCTTGCTGCCCTAAACTGGGGGCAGTGAGTTGTCAAGGTGTTGTTTCTGGGCTCCCCTACCTTTTTTTTAGTGGGAAGAAATGGCCCTCTCTCCATGAGATTTCAGAGAGGCTGCCTGGAAGATGGACATCTCCAGTATCTTTATCAAGCCTCTCCTTGTGGCAGACTCTCAGGGTCCCCATCAAAGCATTCCCTGAAGGTGCACTAAACATAGGTAGGTACAGAAGGATGGGTTTGGGTTCACTGGTCCATAGGCAGGCACTTACAGTGTGTACTGTTCTCTCAGAACTCTTCATGCTATGTCTCTGTCTGGCCAGTGAAGAGCATGATTCATCTCAGCGTAACACAGATATTAAAGAGATTAAATCTAAACCTCCAAATAAATTTATTTCTCTCCACTGAATTCAAAAAGAGTCCAGGGTGAGGCAGGGCTAGTTATCTGCTTGGCAGACCTTTATGATACTTCCCACCCACAAACAGGAGGGGACCTGCCAGGCCAGTGACCACCCACATGGGGCAGAGCAGGAGCTGGACATGGTGTAGGGGCCATGGAGCCAAGGGAGGTGGCACCCCCATGGTCTTACTGACCCTCACTCAAGAGTTTGACTTCACTTACAGAATTATTGGGGTCACTGCCAAATTCTCATTATATCCCTCCAAGAAACACAGTCTTTCTGAGTCAGCTGGTGAAACTTTGGCAGGAGCTTGTCCTCATCTCTCTCTCCTGAGTTTTCTGTGATTGATCCAAGCTGATTGCAGCCAAACTTGAATTAATAAGGTTGGGTCTTGGTGACCTCACATCCCTAAGACCTACCCCTTGCTTGATTTAGAAAAGTTTAGTTAACAGTTTCAACACCTTTCTTAATAATCCTCAATATCATACTATTCTAGAAAGCCTCAGGTTAATTTCTACCTCATTTTCAGCCAGAAATGTCATTAAAGGAGGACTCTCCTGTGCAAATTGATCACTGTCCAGAAATTACACCTTCTCACTTTAAATTTGTCTTGTTTATAATTGAGTGGGCTATCACTTTGATCTTTTTTTTTTCTTTTTTTCCTGTTTCAGTTGGAACAAACTAAAAGAAAAAGTCTTTTCAGACATAATATTTTCGTTGAACAATCTTATTATCAGAGCTGTGCTGCTCAGGGGATTTCCATGTTGTCATGGCTGCATTTTGTCTGGGTGGGGAAACGAGGGACCACAATGAAAAGTAAAAAAAAAAACCCAAAAAACTAGTATAGAGAAAAAACCCTGAAGCAAAAGTACATTTTGTTTTACTTCTGCATCTCTGCTTCAGAAGCTGTTTGATTTCTAAGAGATATTTGAGTCCATTTGTCTCCCCTTGTTGCTTCCCTCTAATGCCTGGGAAATAGGAAATGAAATCTTTGAGAGTCAGCTCTTAGAACAGCTGACGGGTTAGTACCCAGGAGAGGCTAAAAGAAAGCTGTATTACTTTTCACTTGCAATAAATTTACACTGCCTCTGCCTCCTAGTTCAAGGTTCCACAAAACCCCAACAGCAACAAAACCAACCCACAACAAAAAAGCCCCTCCAGTTTAAACAGATACCTTTAGAAGGTCCAGCAAAAATGTACCTGTATTTCATCCATATGACAGTTCTCTTTGAGTTCCAAGACTCTGATTTGGAGCTTCTGAGCCACCCTACACCCTCTTACATTTTTAGCCATTGACAGAGTCCAGGTTACAACCCCTGTGACTGTGAAAAGTAGTTTTTTTGGTGCCCCTGTTGTGCACAATGTGTGTTGTCCATGTGGTGTATCAGCTCTGCAGCACTATCTGCTGAGCCCTCCACATCATGCAGTGCCTTCTCATATTATCACTTTTGTTACATCCTTTGAAAATGACCGGCCAGGCAAGTCATCTACAAATTACCGTTTCTGTTTGCCTCTCATACCATTTGTTCACTTGCTTTTTTATTCTCCTGAGAACACAAAAGTATTTTTTGATTCTGTTTTGGCTCCAAAAAATGCAAAAAGGCTTCTGCACATATGCTAAATTTAAATCTGCTATCAGTGTCTGTTTAGAAAGATTAAGTTAGTAGATCCCTGGCTTCTAGAAACAATGCTTTTCAAGTGTTCCAGTTCAGGAAGTTCCCAGAGCATCTGTGGAGTGGGTCCTCCAGACACACCCCAGTGCGTGTCACTGGAGACGGTATTGGTGCCTAAGACTGAAAAATGTGGGGTTTAGTATGTTCAGTATTACTTTTTATTGTTGCCATTCGCAAAGAGTTTGGAAAAGTTAAGGCAAGTAGTAAACCAGCATCTTACAAGAACTTGTATATGCTTGTATATACTCAAACTGCCTCGATACTTAGATTTTTATTTTTTTAACCAGCTATGCCAAGAAGCACAAATCTTCCAGTAAGCTTTAGATGTGAGGAAAGAGGATTTCTACATTAAGAAGAAAAAGGATTCAGAATCTTCTTTTTGTTGTGGTTGTTGTTGTTGTTGTTGCTTCCTGACATTTCTTTCCCCAGCCTGCTTGGTAAATTTTGTTCCACATATCTTCTCCCTGCTGGAGGCATCTCTGGACAGCTCCTCAGGTGAAGATCTGTGGGCTGGCCTGAGCCCACTCTAAGAAGCAGGAGCATATGGGAGCCAGCACTGCTTAAGGCAACATAGCCATTGACAGCATAACTTGAAGCCTTGGGTGGAGAGAGCAGGCAAGCAAAGAGTGGGCACTGTTGTGAATTGCCTAAGAAACCAGTTCTGGTCTGAGCATTGGAAAGAACGAAACTCTGAGATTAGATGGATTTACTCTGCAAGACATTGTGTTTCCTTTATCACCAAATTCTTTTGGTCTTCAGGGTAGGAGAGCAATGCAGGGTGGAAGATATATAGTTTGTCACCACATTGTCCTGAAGAATGGAGCCATGTGTGACAGAGAGAAGAAATTCTGGGAAGTTTTTTTATACTGTCTTTGTCTTTGAGGTTTTGCTTCTTAAAGTTGCTTTGAACTTCCTCCCCCAGGACTCATGAATTGGCACCATATTAACAAGGAGACCTGCGGTACTGAGGGAAAAATACAGGTAAGTTAGAAAAACATTGCTGGATGAAATGTAAAGCAGGAGGTACTGATGTGCACTTTGATCAGGCATTCAAATATTATGAGATCAGGCTGAAAAACAACAGGACAGGCTGAAAAAAGTGATCCCCCCCAAGTAACCAATACAGCAACAGCAGTAAAAAGAACTGTCATATTAATAGTTTTAGGCTTCTTCTATTTGCTTGCTAGTTTCTATGACTTTGGGGTGCTCAGGATACCATTTTCAGCTATTCTTTACATCGAAGAGAGTTAAACCATAAAGACGTGAAAGCTTAGATTATTTTCACATTATTTGTTTTGGGTCTGAAAGAAACATATTACTCATTTTGAAATCTGGTAGGACAGCACCTCTCATAAGAGCATTCTACTTGGTCATATACATTTTCCAGACACAATGTTGGGCCAAGCCCTTGTCATTTTGGTGACAATGAAGTATTTTGTGAATGTATTTTAATTCTGTAAATGCTCCATTCTGATGCCTGCAACTTTTAAATTAAATGTTCCTTCTTTTTAATTAATTTGGTTTTAGAACTTCTTTGGTGTAAAAATGTGAATTACTAAAAACTGATTTGGCTTCATCTGAATACTTTCTTTAAAATTTGTCCACGACAGCTGTGGTTGTTTCGGATATTTAATATTTAGCCATAGTGATCCTGCATGCAGACCCCATTCCAGAAATAAATGCCAAGGGAACATAGGAGACTCAGTTCCAATGTATGAATAGTCTGTGACTCAAACCTGGACTTTTCAGTGTGCTTCAGATGAAAAACAGGCATAGACCTCAGCAAAAAGGACAAAGGCAAGGAGCAAACAGGGGCAACATGATGACATGTCTTGAGGAAGCTGAGGCAGGTGGCATGTATGAAAGAACATGAGGAATGTGAAATAGCATTTGTAATACACACGTTTAATGTGCTCAGCATGCAGGGCTTCACCACCACCAGGTAAGTGGGAGGGAAGGAGGAAGGGAGGGAGGGACAGTGTGAACCCAGAGGACATGGCAGCACGCCCTTCCTCCCTCCTTCCTTCCCAGTTGGGCAGGCACGTCTGTGATCCACATCTGTGTGGGCACAGTCCAGTATGCAAGCACTGCCAGTATTAGCTCCTGCAGTTACAAAGGTGGACACTGAAGCTTCCCAGAAAACAACCAGTGTTGAGCACAGGTGGTTGTGGCAAAGCCAAGGTGCCCGTGGCCCCAGAGGAGCCGGGGATAGGTGGGATGGGAAGGACCATGGTTGCTGTGCTGAGCACCCTGGAGAGAGGTTGACTCTGCCAATGTTTCTTCCCTCATGCCTTTTCCATGGGGTTTGTGCTGCAGCCCTTGAATGCCAACCCCACTACGTCCGGCTCCTCACCCCTGCTTGTGGAGAGCCTTCAGGGAGAGGCAAGTCCTCCAGGGACGGGCTTTGAGGAGGATGATGCATTTCTAAACCAGGGAATGTGCTGTTTAGGTGGATGTGGACTCAGATAGCAATTTAGGTGGATCAGGCTGCCAAAGGCAACCTTGAATATCACCATAGGTTCCCTTTGCTTCTCCTTGCACATCTCAGTCTCCCAACACCATACTGAGCAGCACTGAAGAGGCAGCTACAGCCATGGAGACTGTTAGGGATGGTAAAATTTATTGGTTAAATTTATTATGGTTGAATGGAACTCCATCAGGAAGGCTGGACTCATTAATTTTTAATAAAACTTTTTCATAAAACATTTAGACTCCTTAAGCAAATGATGACTAGATAAACATTAGATAACAAAAGGTCACAAAGAAGAGTGACAATTGAAATGTTTTTACATTTAAATGTGTTTTCAAACATTTTTTCCTTATAGAAAACCTACTTTAAACTAGAGGAACTGAGAAAATCAGACTAGAAATGAAATTGCAGCTGAAAACAAATATTGTAAACAGATACTATCAAAGGTAACAAAAGGTACATAATTCATTTTATTTGTTTGGTCCAAATTTTGTGCACTGAGGTGTTTATATGTTCAAAATTAATGACATCTATCTCATGCCAGTTATATAGCCGTAATGTTTGAGATACCATTAAATTGTTGTCTGTAAACAACAGGAAAATGTATCTGATCAACCTGAAAGCTTATCCTCCTTTTAAAATATGAATGAGGGGGTAGGGAAATCTCTGTAGCCAGGAAAAATAATTACACATTTTCTCCACATTCATTATGCCAGATTAGCAAGGAGAAAAAGAAATATGCAGATGAGGCATTGATTGCAGAGGGATATATGTGAGCTGTGACAGGACCCCATCTGGCAGAGCTGGCATGCAGAGATTTGTTGCCATCTTGTCATTACAGTGAGCATTTAAAAACTACCCAGAGATGGTTGCACATTTGGAAAGCAGAGACTCCATCAGCTTTCAAATACTGTCCAGCACATTTGAACGGTCCCAACAGGGACCGTTCTTCAGGTTTGCTCTCAGCCCAGCTACAAGCCACAGGCTCCACTCTTCCTCCCATGAACTTTGGAAAGCCTCTTTCTTTTAATCTTTACCTGCTGCTGGCTGCTTTTGCTGTCTCTGCTTCCTGCAGCAAAGTCCCCCTTTGCTGTTTCACTCCAGTTCCTCCCATCCCTCCCTGCCTCTCATGCTCCACGTTTCCCTTTAGTCAAGCTCAGGGGCAGAACTGTTCTTCCCCCAAAGCAGGGCGTCACAACCACCACCACAATGCCAACAAGGTGATGATGCTTCACCTTGCTCCTGACAGGGCAGGGAACAAATAATGCTTTTCAACCACTGAAATAAAAGTGATGAGCTACCGAGATAATGCAGACCTGCTGGACACCTCCTTCACCCCAAGGGACACATTCTTATTTGCTCCATGTATTTTGTTTCATTTTCAACTGGCTCCTGCTCCATGCTGATCAAAGCAGGCTGAAACCTCAAACTGAGAACGATTTGTTTTTCCGACTTCCCCTAGAGGATTAAACTGCTCTGTGCTAATAATCTAAAAAAAATGAAATGTGACTTAGGACTGAAATCATTGCTGTGTCAGTGTAGTGTCTAATGTGTAGTAATATGGGACTAAAAAGCCCTTCCAGCTCTTCTTTGCTTTACACTGAGGTATTATCAGCAAGAGGAACAAAGAAATATGGGAAATTTCACCACAGCAATGTCAAAAGTGTAAAAAAGAGTATAATCTGATTCAATGCCTTTTTTTCTGAAATGGAGAACTGGGTGAAGAGTAAAACAACAAAAAATTGCTCCCAAATATGCCAAGCTTTCATTGTAATATTGAAACTGCATCTTCTGGTCCAGCAGTATTCTCAGTTCACAGTCCAGTGAAATTAGAGGTACAGACACCACTTGATATGCTGTATACCTGTTAGTTACAAAAGCTGGATGCTATACAGCATTGCCAGCATAAAGAGCAAATTCACCTAATCTACTGTAATAAGAGCTGGGCTTAGAGGACTCTGTATCAGCACAGCCATATCACCACTGCTGTTCACTCTCTAGATCAACATGAGCTCTTTCTAGCACAGGCTGCTCTGTGTGCTGTGACAGTAACCTGAGGTTTGATAAGGTAGAACAGACTGTCCTGATGTGATCTGCCCTGGAGCATAGCATTGTTTAAAGAATATCGCTGTCTTCTTTATCAGTTGTGATGCCTGAATTATATCGCTTCTGCTCAAGACCTGACATGGAAGAAGAGGTACTGCACATCTGTAAGCCTGTCCAAACACGACTTTCAGTGAGCAGATCTTGTCTGCTTTGGTTTAAAAAAATGAATTATCAGAAATCCTTGCTCATGTAGTTAATTGCAGTCAACAATGAAATTATCATTTTGTCATGGTTTTGAACAAGTAAACTAAAAATAGGGCTTTAAACTTCCCACTCAGTAAGACAGGTGGGAACCTGTCCACACCACATTTTCCTTCAGCTTTTTCCTGAAGTGTCCAGGACCAGACACAATACCCTCACAAGAGTCTCACTAATCCCTGCATGCAGGGATATTGTCACCATTGTAGTTCTCTGCATTCTTGTGCATATACATTCATTCTGGATCACAAGACCTGCTTCAACTGCTGCATTTACTGCAGCCTTACCTAATTTCATTTTGTAGCCATTACCTCTCTAAACTCAGAGCTTTCTCCAATAAAACAAATTAGAGAATCCAAACATTGACCAGGTGATATACAAAAGCTGACTTCTGGGAATGTGAGGCTCAACATACCTCTTTTAGTCAGCTCCACTTGGGACACTAATTACATGGTGTTGGTATCTGACTTGCTCGCATGCCTTCCTTACAAGCTGCAGTCAATCTTCCAGCTGCTTGGCCTGCCTCTCTGGGCTGCCCAGCATGGGCTGCATGGACATCATCACAGTTAAAAATTCTGAGTATCATTAGGGAATACATTACCCAAAGTGGTTCTGATGAGCAAAGAAATGACCATTATTCTTTTCAATTTCAGCACCATGGTTTAAGAGACATGTTGCCTAGGCGGAGGAATAGAAGAACAAAAATGAGAGTTGGAAATGATAGTGCAAGGCAGCTCTCAGTGCCTGCAGAGGCAGCAAAAGCAGGACAAGGTGACCTGAAGTAGGCAGCTTAGCCATCTTACAGTCTTCTGAGTGACCAGCATGGTGCTTGTCGAAAGGTTTGCCAGGAGCTGTGCAATGTCAGCATCACATGAATGGGAGACAGAATCCCAGAGAAAAGGAAGACAAAAGGCCTGACCAATTTTTGGGTCTCAGCACAAAGGCATGGTGCAAAACATACTGCCCCTGAAGTTATGGCTTCTTGTAAATTAAGGGATAATTTCACCTCCATCATTACAGGGTCTGTCCCTTGCAGTGGGTGCAGTGTAGGCCAAGAAGGAGCTTTTTGTTTGCTATTCAACTCAGTGAACAATATTGTAGAATCACAGAATTGTTAAGATTGAAAAAGACTTCCAAAATCACCAAGTCCGATCTTTGCCTGAACACAGTCAATGCCAACTAAATTATAGCAGTAAGTGCCATATCCAGTCATTACTGCTCCCAGGATGGTGACTCCACCACCTCCCCAGGCAGCCTATTGCGATGCTTAACTACCCTTTCAGTGAAGAAATTCTTCCTAATGTCCAATCTGAACTCCCCTTATGCAACTTGAGTCCATTTCTTCTCATCCTGTCGCTCGTTGCCTGGGAGAAGATATCCCCACCTGGCTACAACCTCCTTTCAGGGAGTTGTAGAGAGTGATAAGGTCTCCCCTGAGCCTCCTCTTCTCTAGGCTAAACACCCCCAGCTCCCTCAGCTGCTTCTCACAGGACTTGTTTTCCAGATCCCATCTTGTTTTTCTCCCCCATCTTCTTGTTGTTGTTGTCCTTCTGGGACATGCTTCAGCACTTCCATGTCTTACTTGTGAGGGGCCCAGGACTGGACACAGGAATTGAGGTGTGGCCTCACCTGTGGCAGCTACAGGGGGACAATCACTGCCTTGATACAATTGCTGATACAAGCCAGGTGCCATTGGCCTTCTTGGCCACCTGGGCACTCGCTTGTTCATGTTCAGCCACTGCCTACCAGCACCCCCACGTCCTTTTCCTCTGGGTAACTTTCCAGCCACTCTTCCCCAAGCCTGTACTCTTGTATGGGTTTGTTGTGATCCTGGTGCAGGACCCAGAACCTTGTCTTATGGAACCTCTGACCACTGGCCTGACCCATTGACCCAGATCCCTGTGGAGCATCTCCCTGCCCTCCAGCAGGTCAGCACTCCACCCAACAAACTGACTGAGGGTGCACTTGATCCCCTCATCCAGGTCATCAATAAAGGTATTAAGAAGGACTGGCCCAAATACTGAGCCTTGAGAAAAGCCACTAGTGGCCAGCCTCAGGTGGATGTAAAGGTCAACTCCCCTGGCAAGATCTCTGTGCAGCCAGCAGAGGAGCAGCCAGAGGGGACAGACAGCTCCCCTTCCATCCCTTCGCCTGCAGCAGCTCCCTGACTGCACTCTGTGCTTCTCTCTATCAGCCAGCATTTTCTACCACTACACAAAGCTGATTTCTCTCCACTATAATGCATACAGGGAAGTTAAGTATATGCTGGCTTTTACTGTCTATCATGGGCGTGGATTAAAAATCACATACTGTTGTCTGGACTTGTGGGAATGGCATTGAGTTGTGTACATAAGATAAAATTTTTAATTTGGCTTTCACTCCATAATGTCATATGCAATGAGCGTTGCTTAAAAGTCAAGGAAATTGCCAAAGCTAAGTCAGAAATTTATCAGTCATAGGAGCCTGTGCCTAGGCCTTATAAGGAAGGTAAGCTGGTGAAAGCAATAAACAAGGATTGCTTACAGGTTATGAAGGTTGCCCAACCTTTCGGTGACCTGGGCCTGAGGTTTGTTTGTTTGAACATGGAAACACACCTATCTCCCCTGGTTTCACTTTTGGAGGCAAACACAAGCTCAGCCTCAGCACAGCCAAAGTGTGAATGCCATGGGAGCCACCAGGTCAAGGTATTTCTGTTCACAGCTGGAAGGCTCTTCTGCTAAACTAAGGCTGCACCAAATCACCTTGTGCTGGAAAGGAAAAAAAAAAAAAAAAAGAGGAAGGAAGCAAAATGTTGAATATTGAGCAACGAAAGAGAAAAACCAAGCTTCAGCAGACAGCAGCTGCTGAAATACACACTTGTTAGAACCTAAAATTCCAGTGATCAATAAGGCACTTAAAGCAGGTGCAGCAGAAAACAAAAAGATGGCTCTGACCATGAACTTCTGGATGGGACGGTGATACTGTTAGTGTCCACTATTTCTTCCTGTGATCAAGTAGAAAGGAAGTTCATGAAGTGTATACTCCTTTTCTCAAGGAGGCAGTGGTGAAAACCATGGAAGAGTTGATGGTCTGGGGCCTCTGCTCTCCACTTGCCACAACACAGCTGGTGAGAAGAGCCAAGCTCTCGTAGTGAAAGAAGCCACCTGCAGCTGGGCATAGAAGGAGAGCGGGTTCTGACCTCTGTGAGGAGTAGGAAAGGGCAGGGACTGAAGTGAGACACAGGGACACTGAGACCAAGAGCCCATCCACCCAGCCTGTGCTGCTGCCTGGCCCAAGGCCAGCCAGAAGGTATGAGTGCCAAAGTGCTCATGGCTTGAACCTGCTCTAGTAACAATACACTAAACAATACATTAAATAAATTAAATCTAATAACAATACATTAAATAAATTAAGGTGTGATATCAGTGTTCAAACATTCCTCCATGTCACAGAATCCTAGAACCACAGAATAATAGAACCACAGAAACCTTAAGGTTGAAAAAGACCTCTAAGATCATCAAATCCAACAATGAATCCAGTACTGCCAACTGTTCTGTTTCCCTCTGAGTTTCAGATTCAGTAAATTTTATTAAGCCTGCCTCCATGGACTCAATATACTTGAAGGAAAGACAGAAAAAAAAAGATTTACATGCTGGATGCTCTAACCATTGAGAATTGAGCGTGCAGTGAGATCCTCCACAACCACAGATACACCCCTTAGTGGTTCAAGATCATTATGTTAATGTGTACAAACTGCACCACACTTATCATTGAAAATCTTTACTGCTTGCCAATACTTCACTTATAGGCTTCTCTTGTCAAGACCCTTTTTTGCATGCTAAAACATCATTTGTTTATGCTTATGTGAAGTGAACTTTGCAGGGAAAAGGGAGTTGCATTGCAAACAGAACTGGAATCACAGCTTCACCCCTCCTCCGCTGTTACATTTAAATTTCTCAGCTTTATGACTATTACAGAATGAAAAAAGATCAAAGTGGTATCATCACCCTAGGAAAAGATTTTTAAAGTAGTAAAGTAAAAAAGAAGGTAAAAAAATAATTTCAGTAGGATTTGAACTTCTCAGTCACTGGAAAGCTTTTGAAACTCCCATGATAAACCTTCTGTTACCTAAAGTTTATCTTGATTTTCACAGCTGATCAACACCTTCCATTTATCTGGAGGAAGTTGACTATGTATTTGAGTAAATAGAAGTGGATTTCTGCACCTGACTTTAGGGAACTATTTTGGAAGGGACTGTCCGTAGTTTCTTCTGCAGAATGTTTTTTCCATTTCACAGCCCCTTTGCCTAACTATGGGGCTACATGGGGGAGTTTTATGGATTAGTGTGGATTGCCATTCAGTAGTTAAGGGAAAATGTATGCATAACATTTTTGAGAAATACTCAGAATTGGGAGAGTTTTCAGTTTGATTCATTCAGGACTTGGAAGATGCACAAGGAGTGCTGATTTCCTTCTACAAAAAAAGTCAGGAGAGGACTGGTAGTAGATGGAACTGTGTGCTAGCATTGATAAGTGTAGTTTTGAAGGCATGCAGAGGCTGCAGCCTTCCCCTGTCCCAGAGTTGGTTGGTTGCACAGGTTCCCTTCAGGCTCACAGCAAAGAGGATGTAGACACCATCACAAGCATGCTTTGAAAAGACAAAGTGGAATCAAGCTACGTACAGCACACTGATTTGGAGCTATTGATAACAAACCCCACAAAATCTAACTTTTTAAGATAAGTAAACACTAGCTTCATTTCACAGAGAGGAAACTCACTCTGCGGCGTAAACTATGAATCCTGACAACATCTTGATAATTTCAAAACTTTTTTTTCATTCACTCATCTATCAAATTCAAATACCTGAAAAGGATGAGAAACTTGGAACAGAAATCAAGCATTGTTTGTTAGGAAAGGAGACTGAAAAGAGCACCAACATTTTGCTGTATGGTTTGGAGATCTTTGTACTTCTGCCCTACTGGAGGCTTAATGAAGGCAATCTCATTTACAGTAATCAGTAGCTGAAGGCACTAAATCCATAAGCATGCATTTCCAGTGAAGTCACACTCTCAAACAATGTTTGGAAAGGTCAGGATTTTAGCTGACTGCAATGTTACATCATGAACCATGATTTTGTACTTAGAAAGTAATAACAACAATAAAACCTTTCATTTATGCTCCTTTCTGAAACCACAGAAAGGCCAAACAAAACAAAAAACCCCCCA
>JAWWTY010000088.1:61772271-61806142 GCA_035222235.1 Margarornis squamiger
CTCACGATGGGGAGAGGAGGGGCAGGCACTGATCTCTGCTCTGAGGTGACAGTGACAGGACATGAGGGAATGGCCTGAAATTGTGTTAGGGAGGTTCAGGCTGGATATCAGGAAAAAGTTCTTCACCCAGAGAGTGTTTGGGCACTGAACAGGCACCCCAGGGAGGTGGTCACAGCACCAACACTGCCAGAGTTCAGTAAGTGTTTGGACAATGCTCTCAGGCACATGGTGGGACTCTTGGGGTGTCCTATGCTGGGCCAGGACTTGGACTTTGATGATCCCTGTGGGTCCCTTCTAATTCAGATTATTCTATGATTCCATGATTCTAAGAGACATGTCTTTACTGCAGAACCATAATTACAGCCTTCCTTTCTCCCTTTTAGGCTTCTCCCAGAAAAAATGTGAATGGCATGTCTAGTTTTAAAAAAAAATCAGGTTTCATTGTGTCACTATTAATCATTATGAAGTTAAAAAGGAAAACATGATGCTAAATCAATTGCAACATATCCTATCTGAACATCAGCTGTTACGGTACCGCAAAGTGTGCTTAATCTAGGCCTGAGTATACTGAACCTTGAATTCCAAGAGATTTCAGCACACACAGTTTTTAAAATACTGGCAATATTGATTTGATTGTTGTACACGCTGTTATTTCTGTTAACTAAAATTGTCCAACTAAAATCCTACACTGACATAATTAAATATTAATTATCATTTACATAGAAGTAGAAATATTCCCACAGGATCACCTATGATCAAGACCTTCTCCTAAACCTACTTTATGGTAGTTCTAATATATGTGAAGTTCCCTGGTGGATCAGATTATGAGTTAAACAAATACAATGCTGTACATTTAAAAAAAAAACCAAAATCAAACAATCATCTTGAGCACAGAATGTCATTTGCTGGAAAAGCTGCAATTAATGGTTAATCAGGATGTAATTAAACTTCAGGTGAAAATGTACTTCTATCTCTAAATAGGCAAGAAAAGCTTTAGCTTTCTCTATGTATGTATGTATTTATATATGTGTGTGTGTATATATCTATGTGCATATGTAATATAGAAATGTATATCTACATGCATATCTACATATATATATACACATACATACACATGTTGGAAACAAATACAAGATGAACTGCTGTCATAAGAAGAGAGAGGAAAACTGAAGGTTTTGCCCAACTTGAACTATGAGTTGTGTGTGGGCACAATATTTGTTACCAACAGGTACTGCTGCTACTTTTCAATTAACAGGTATGCCATTCACAGTGCAAGGTAAGTACAAGTTTTTCTCAAAATACAGGCAACCACATAGCAAGGTGATGAGATAGAAGCTTTTCAAGCCTTTCACTACAAAGTCAAAGCTCTGTTGTTCTGAAGTGTAAGGATGCCCAAAGCATTGCTGCTGAAGCCGTAATATGGAGAAGCCTCAAACATGAAGTCTTGAGTGTAAATGAGAAGTCCTGAAAGTCCTGAATGTGTCAACGCCTTTCTCATACTGGGAGGTCCAGAACTGGGCACACACTCTAAACATGATGAGTGTTAATTGTTTGAGGGTAATGACTTTTCTCTTATGTATTTCTAGCTGTGTTCCTCTTAATATATGGCACGATTGCCCTTTGCTGCCAGGGCACACTGCTGGCTCCAGTTCAGCTTGTCCTCCACCAACATCCCCTTTCCAGCAGGGCTGCTCCCCAGCTAGAAATCCCCCAGCGTTTTTCTTTGTGAGAGGTTAACCCTTCCAGAGGGGAAGCCTTTTGCCCCTTCCTTCTGGAGTTTGCAGGGATATCCTATGATAAGATATTGAACTGCAGAATTTTCATTAAACATAATACTTAAAAATAAATGGAATATTTTATTTCCCACTGTCAGGAACATTTGGTAAAACTGAAAATTAAGTGCAATTGCTTTTCAATTTACAAATAAGCCTATTTGTTACAGAATCTGCTAGAGGTAATAAAAGCAGTATCAACACAGGTAATTTTTACTGACAACATTACATCTTTTGAATTTTTCTGATTGATATTGCTTTAATGTCATAACTATAATACTGCAAAGAAGTTTATGCAGTATGCTTGATTTTCAGACTGTACCTATAATTCTGTGCTTCTTCCAATGATTCGGTGAACTTCCCTTTGGCTGTCTTCATACATTGAGAAAATTAAGCAGAGCTAAAGGGTTATTAAGAAAACAACTGGCTTCACGTATGAAGAATACAAAAAGAAACCATGTCTGAACCTCATGCTCAGTGGAAATTTTGAGGTAAGGACCACAGAGCAGATTGAGGAACTTTTCTTGCTATTATGGCAACAATGTGACATCACACAGCCGCATTTTAAAGCAAAAAAACCCCAAAGCCAAGCCAAAACAAACCAGTCTTTAGAAGTGTTCTGGTTGCTTGGAAAATTTTGCATTTTCCTGTACCACACTCTTCTGCCTGAGGAACAAGTCTGGAAGGATTCTACTTATGTAAAGGAATGGGTCATAGCCCTGAAACAAACTAATGTGGGTCCTGAATTCTCTACAGAATGAAATGTTGAGACTGATTTATGCAAAGAGATTTTGTGCAAGTTAATAAAAATGTAGAAAACATCCTAATTCAGCAGAAACTTTTGGTTTGTTGGGTTTTTTGAAAGAAGATTTTTGCAGGGATGGAATACAAATAATTTTAATTACTATAAGAACATTGATAATGTAAGATTCCTCACACCTTTTCTAAAGTAAATTATCCAAGCATTTTCTATGCAGCATACACAAGAATACCTGAAATAAGTGAAGTTAAGGAGTAAATAGAACATTAAAAGATAGCAAGCTGTGAAAACTGGATTAAGCACATTGCATACAATTAAATGAAAACCAAACTAATCTTTCAGGTTTAGTTTTTCATTATGTATCTTAATATCAAATTTGCAGTTATTTATTCTTTCAGTTCCTTTCACAAACTGGATCAAAAAAAATTATCTATCTTGATTTTACAACTTTGTGAAGAGGAAATTGGCACATTTAGCTAGTTGCTTCAACAATTAATCTATTCTCTATTAAAAATCTGCCTGTTATTTTCAGCCTAAGGTTACAGCCATTGAATCTAGTTGGAATCGACCAGAACGAAGAAGCCTTACATGGATTATTGTAAGTGATATCTGAAACCTTACTAAGTTCTCCTTTGATGAAGTAAGACCAAGTTCCTTGAATTTTCTTGTACAAAGTATGATTTCCCATCATTCTTGGCATTATTCTCTGAACACTTGCCAGTTTCCAACATCCTGCTTGAACTGTAGATATGAAAACTGAACACAGTATGACAGTAACTCCACTGCCAAATTTGAATGCCAATCTACTCAGCATTCTCCCTTCATAAAAACAAGAACCTTTCATGTCTGGGTACCAGCACTTGGCTGAGAACTCCAAGTCTCCTCAATAACTATTGTGATACCCAGGCATACTCGAGCAGTAGCTGTTGACAAAAATAAGTTGCTATTGTCAGGGCATACATCCTTTGCCTCTTAAATTATACCTTTCCTTTTCCCATAGAGGGGTATGTGAACACTGCATAAAGTTTGACACTTCTTGCAATCACTTTCACTGGTTATTACTTAACACTGCTCCACAACCTGCACTTAATTTCAAACTTTATCAGTAATGATTTTATATCCCTTTCTAGGCCACAGGTAAAACATATAAGCAGTATATGACAAAGGAGTAATACCTGAAAAATCTTACCTAAACAAAAATTTGATTTCCAGTAGCTGAAGTTCCTTCTTTCCTCATTCATGCTCATGGACTGTAGGCAAGTCTTTCTGAAAATATTTTATTATCTTTTTATATATATTCATATGAAAATACATTTACTTATATAATATCCTTTTTATTTTCACATGGAGATTTCCAGCATGAAAAGTGAGAATCTAACACTAATTAAAGCTGGCTTTTAATAAGAAACCAAATATGGAACAAATGTAACAATTTAAAGATTATGAAACATGCAAAAGGCAGTGAGCTGAATTGCAATTCTTTTCTATCCATGTAATATTTTCATATGAGAAGTAAAAATCCATAGGCTTGTATGAATATATATGTGTGTGTAAATATATATATATATATATATATATATATGTAACATTTGCAAAATGTTGGGGATGAAAATTTGACTAAGTTGTACATGTTATGTGAAGAAATGATTCTGGTAACAAAGCAGATTAATTTGTATGCATCATAAAGTCTGTTGTCACAAGTAAAACGAGGATGTTGAGGTTTGAGCATGGTTTGCGGGGGCACAACAAAGTTACATCTGTTTCTGTGCTGGTGTGGTTAGACTAAATAGGTAGAGTTAAGAGACACAACATTATTTGCCTGAAGTGATAATCTCTCTGGGTTCTATTCTGAGATTCTTATATCACATATAAATGCTTTGATCTGCTACGTCTAGACTACTTTCCCTTCAAAATTTGACTGTCTTTAATCAACAAAGAAATAAACCTGACATTATTGACTTCAGGTTCTAAAAATCTGACAAAATATTTATTACCAGATAAATTTATTTATCTGGTCTGTTAGTAACTGTCTAGCCATAACTGTGCTAATTTATCTTTTCTGTTTGTATGCTACTATTGATTTTTTTAATAATTTTTTTATATCTCAAGAAGGCAATTTAGAAACCTCAGAAGGAACATCAGCAACTGTTATGCAAGTACTCTGCTATCATACACACTTGGCTGAAAAGTAATAAAGGTACATTAAAAATGTAGAAATACTCTGTGCCAATAGCATTCTCAACAGATAGCATTCTCAACAAAGGAGAAAGTTTTGTGGGTCCCCATGAGTCACATAACTTCAATAGGACTGTTTGTATTCTTAGGGAGCATCGTATGTTTGAATGCTTTGCTAAATTAAACCAGGGAAAGGAACCATTAAATATTTTGTGCAATTTTTACCAGGGTAATGCTGAATCCAGAAAAAAAAATACTGCAGAATGAAGGAGCAGTGTTCAGATATGATTAGGCCCCTTGGAATTATTTACTTATTAATTACATTTCTAGGCTAGTAAGGCAACACAGAAAGCCCAAAGTTTGCTACGATCATGGGCAGCTGACAGACTACAAATGAGATCCTATACTGAGTTCAGATTAGCACAGTTACCTCCTTCCTATGTTTAGTCTTCAGAAAACCTGTAACTGTAGATCAGAAGAATGAATACCCCTGAAAACTGAAGATTTATTAGATACCTCAATTTTTAATTCCAGGGGAATTAACTATGGAGAGTGTTCTGAAACATACATCACAAACTTGCTATCACCTTATAGTTAGCCACCACCAGACACAAGAAAATGGAAAAGCTGAATAAAACTACGTTGAAACACAAACATTGTATCAACAGGAAAATTTATTTGAAATCTATTCCAGAACAACTTCCAGAAAAACCAGTAAGAGTCACACGATATAGAAAAAGAAACAACCACTTCAGCCATAAATGATAGCATTTGACCATGACTGCTTAATCTCCCACAGAAGGCAACATCCTCTAGGTGTCATGGTGTGCCATAGAGAGTTTTAGACAAATACCTATCACATGAAAATCTGTAACATGTATCTGGAGTATATGGTGCCCTTGAATACATCATGTGAATGAAAAAAGGACCCTTGATCAGTCACTGGTAACAGTTGCGTGGAACCCCCACAATTCTACCTACTACTGACGTGATGTGCAAAATGAGCAGAGGAACCACAAACGGTGCACTGCTTGCCCTGCTGCTGAATGTCTCAGTGCCACATGCTGGGAGGGGAGGTGACTGGGGAGCAGCACCCTGTGCCACCCACACCTTTGGGCTCTGCCTGGTGCTGCAGCGGAGAGAGAGCCTGCAGATTTTTAGTAGGTGGTAGCAGAGTTGAGGTGTAATGGAAGTTTAGAAATATAAAGGTTGAACAGCAAAGAGTCATCCCCTCCACTGTCAACAGGCACTCAATTTTTATGTCCTTTTGGCAGTTTATCCTGATCTTAGAGAAAGCAGTGTTTTCATTTACTTGTTTTATTAGCTACAAATTGCAACATGTTTTAAAGGATTGATTGGTTACAACATTTAATTCATTAAATAATTAATAAACTACACACATACCAAAAAGTGAACAGATACTTTAGTGCACTTAGAAGAACTGGACATACTCTCTTCGTAAACCAGCTCTTAATGAACACACTATCAGCGCAATTTATGTTTAGAAAGTGGTTTAATTTTATTTAGAAATACCATCAGACTGTTTGACATGAGCAAACCATAACTTTTCCTGTTGGTGGTTTTGGTTTTTTTAAAATTTAAAGTAGCAGAATATGTGTAATTGTAAAGGGATTTTGCACTTGCAACAATAAACAAAAAAACTTTTCTCACAGAGGAGAGGACTGGAGATGTAAGACACAACTCTTACAAACTTTGAAAAAAAAAAAGATTTAATGTTCATGAACAACAGTTTTTCATTCACTGATGTTTTTACATCCCTTTTTCCCCCCAGCAGTTGAGTGTGCTTGTTTGGATCTTTGGAGAAAGATTTTAATGTCCTATGAGAAAGAAAAAGAAATGTTAAGAGGTCATTCCATGTTGCAGCATAATCTACCCTAAAACTTGTAATAATAGCACCTCTCTTTCCATGGGGTAAGTTTTTTAACTAGTGACTAGAAGATTGTGTTGAAAAACTGACTTCAGTGGAGACGAAGTTACATGCTCCCCAGGCTACAGAAGTTGTCTTCCAGAAGAGCAGTAAAACCAAAGCTGTCATTCAGCTTAAGTACTAATACCACTGAGATGATGTTTTCATATTATCCCCAGAACTTCACTGCCAACAGTGGCTTTACAAAACTGCAAAGTGCAAAAAGGCAATGCTTAAAGTAAACAGAGATCTTAAACATCAGCTTAAGCTCATCCATAAAGAGAGGTACTAAGACTGTTGTTTAAACCAATAAATGTCATTCAGAACATGCAAAAACAAGCACTCCCATAAAGGTTGGTTTGGGGTTTTTTTCCATGTATGTCATATTTCAGGCTGAACAACAATTCCAGGAAATGGATATAAAGTAAAGTAACTAACACTTGGAATAATACATAACCTCATACATTGACATATATACCAATTTTTTTTCAGTTCTTTATAACATATTGCTTGATTTGTTAATTTTCAATAATTTTGTATTAGCACAACCTGCTCTGTTTCCAATTTCAGCAATACTATTCACTGAGTTAGTGGGATCAACAAGGAATTTTTGGTTTAAAAAAATAATATGCGGAATGTTCAGTACAGAGATAAATTAACTCCTCAGCATTTTCTGATATTGTCAGAAAACACAGTTTTTCCTTTAGGAGAATAGTTATCAGCCAGATTTTTTATAAAATAAATTAGTTTAAATTCAAATATGTCCTCCAATATATATTTTTTGCATTTTTTGAAGATACAGCCTTTTTTCAAAAGCAGGAACTGTATGTAATGCTGCCTCACAAACTTGCAAAATATCAGAAGCATTTCAGTGAATACAGAAGAACCATGTAAAGAAAATTTTACCCATCCTTTGATTTAAAAGGCGGCACTAATATTTACGTTTGACTCCAAGAAATATCTCAGTATGAGAAGGCCTTTTTCAGCACATTGAGTTGGAAAAAGGAGTTTCAATTCCACTTCAACAGCAGTAAATATCACCAAATGTCATCTTAGATATTGTCAAAAGACTAGAGCTATAGCACTCCAACACATTTACTTTGTGTTTAATGAAGTAAACTTATTGTTTCAGTTACATGAAAACATATTTTTAATATTTTTAAATGTAAGAAACAATATTGTTCATATACATTTCATTTTCTAAGACTTTTTAGAAATAAAATACATGATAAAAGAAGCATAACATAGGTCTCTTTTTCAAACTAGGTATTTAAACACTGAGTTAATTTTCCTTTTCTTGCATACTGGGACATTTAAAACACCACATGAAAAATGTTTTTGAAGTTTCACAGGTATTACAAGTAAAGCCTATACTGTGATTCAGCAGTGCTTTTTTCTGTCAAAGCATTGCCCATGAGCTATATGGTCCAGGTCATAAACTGTACCGAACATAATCTGTATGAACAGATTATTTGCTAAGTGATACATGGAGTTCTGAATGTTTGTTGAGTCATGCAATATCAAATGGCTGCTGTGAGTATAAACAGGTTTTGTAATAATTCCTCAACACACTAATAAATATTTTTTGATAAAGACATGTTAACTGTATGTTAATAGAAATCCTATCTCAGTGGAATTTCTATTTGAATAAATATCTGAGTTATGTTATTGAAATGATTAACAGAACCAATAACAGCAGCAATAATATGGCAATTAATTTAGCAGGAACAAGCATAATGCAAGGCCTATGTTATATGTATTCAAAACATAGATGCATAAAAAGACAGTGTAATATCCCTATCTTCAAAGCCAGGGCTTTTTAAAAAGGACTTTTCAGGATTTGAAAGAAGGATAAAAAAAATGTTACATAATTTATCCAATGCATAGTATTTTTAATGTCAATAACCTGAATGTTAGTTATCAAACTACCTCGTTATCCTCAGTAATTATAAGAATGTATTCCACTGAAATTAACAGATACTGCATTAAGCATTAGGAATTATAGAAGTGGAATATAACACTGACTCTTTAAATTTATCAGAATGAAAATGCAGGGTTACTGAAACGTGTCAGTACAGATCAGAACAGATAGCAAAATTTGTAACAATAAATAATATGAGGCCTGAAGAAGACCCCTTAATTGATCAAACTGAATAGACAAACCAATGCCCTGGAAAAGGCAGAATTGCTTGTCTCTTTCTTCTGAATCACTTGATCTAATAAAAATATTCTCTCATTTATTATTAGTGGTATCTAAAGAAAATCTAATTTTGAATGTAATGAAGTGTATTCATAAACACACATATATTGGTGTCATCTAACTACTCTCAAGTAATAAATTTCATGTGATAAACAGAAAAATATGTGTTGATAATGGTAAACCACTTGAAAGCTCTAGTGAGAACCAGAAAGATTTGTAATCAGGACACGAAAGACCAGATGAAAAAGTAACAGAATTTCCATGCTTATTGTTTGCTGACATTTGTACCATGACTGACAGAAAAGTCATCATCATGTAGGGTGTTGACAGCCCACTGGCATTTGAACTAAGAAAACAAAATCCCTTCAAAAGACAAGAAGTTATCACACCTCAAAATAATTTAATGAGAGATAGTATTGGTTAAAATTGAATAGGCCATCAAGATCCAAAGGAATCTGGTGTCCTAACTCAAATTAAAAAATATGTAAGCTAGATATTCCATTTATAGACTTCAGCAAAACATTTTATTTTCTGATGTTTCTGACTGCATTAGTAGAAACATTTTAACTTTAGAAACCACACCCAAACTTGCTAAATTTATCTTGTAAGTGATCTCAAAATAACAGCACTGTGGTTGAATTTTGTTTTTATAGACATCTATCAGGAGAATTTCTGAAAAAATAATTGTTGCCAAAAATATTGTTTACTTACTTAGGCAATGTCTCAGAAAGAAAAAAGTTCATCTGTTCCCCAAATGTGGAATTGACAGAACTGAATTGAAAACTCTTGCTGGAGTTCATATGTTTTAGACCAGAATCTTAATGTACTTATAACAATGGCCCCTGTGTCCTATGCCTGTTTGCTGGTGAATATAACACCTTTTTTTGTACATCTGAGTAAGAACTTGTGGTCTTAGCTCTTCACCAGTTAGTCAGAACTTGAAAGTAAGACTGTGAAGTGTTGATTTCGTGCATAAAACAGTAGTCTGTCTTCAACAGTACAGTCAAGGAATAAAATAATCATGATTTAAGTATAAAACCCATAGAGTACTATATTTGAGATACAGTGAGTATAAGCCTTTTTAAGAGGAAATTTTAAGTATTACAAATGAGAACTGAAGGTCTGCATCACCTAACTGTTGAGTCAGGAGATACAAGCATCAAAGGAACCTGCCAAATGAGCGGAAAAATGTATTATTTAAGTGCAATGATACCAATATATAAACAAGACATGGAAACTCCTTTGGGCTAGAAGATGTGCACTGGAACCCTCAGGTACTGCCAAAATTCATATGCACTATCCTACACCTTTTCTCAAAGACTGACAGTGTTTATAACTGCACTGCTCTGAATATATCCTACCATCCAGAAATAACATGGGTGATCAATGGTAGCTAATAAATTTTAAATGTGTACTATAGTCTACGCCTTAAGCTATATAACATAGTTTCTCCTGAAAGTGATAAAGGGAGATTAGAAATTTTAATAAAGAATAGACGCTGTGCTTTTTGTTTTCAGCTCTTGAATAGTGTGAAAAGGTTTTTTAAAAAAAAGCTCCCCTCGCTGTAAATAGCTGAGCATATAGATATAGCTTTACTCAGTTTACACCTTAGTTACATTACTTTAGGTTGCATCACATTTGGTCTACATGAAAAAGAGGTTGCATTATTTTCAATGTTCTGAAGTGAGTGAGGTGTTTGTGTACAGAACAGATCTTGAGATGAACTACAGACAACTAGTTTAAGAAATGCTTTGGTCTAAAAGAAATTCAGTGAGGATGGAAAAAAAAATTAAATTAGAAAATGCAGTACTAATTAAATAAAAAGGGTTAAGAAAGAATGGAGAAGGGAAGGGAGGAACGACCTAACATTCCATGGTGTCTGTCTTCCCAAATTGGCTGAGACATCAGCACAGGCAGAATACTAATTGATAGTTATAATCTTCAATTTTGTTGCCTGTGTCTTACATTTTCTTTTTCTATCCCTTCCTACTATGGCAAATGAATTTTTAACTCTCACTTTGACAGAGTAAATACATTCTTTTATTCTTATATCTTATCTTTTACTAATAATGCTTACTCGTGATATAGTAAATGCCAGGCAATTCACATCCTGCAAATGATGAATGTAATTAAAAAATAGCAAGTTCTTTCTGAAGCATCATTTATCTTATTGAGATTTTGTGGGATACTGTGCACCTGGTGGTGATCATCTCAAACTTGTGAAGACTGCTTATATTTGCTCTGGGCATGCAAATGCAACCATACTTTCATCTTGTCTCATGCTATTTTCTTACCCTGTATATAACATATTTTTGCTATAGTTTGATACATTGAGTAGGGTTTTTTTCTGGCCCAAGCTTGCCTTATGTGCAACTGTTTTAATGCATGTTTAAGCGTAGGTGTAGGTAACAAGGAAATCTAGGGAATGGCAGAGAAGAACACTTGGACCTCTGTATTACCTCTGTATGCCCTTTTCTACAGCCTGGTTGGCCTGGGATGGAATGTGATCTATCACATATCCTATAGTGTCTTGCAGTATGATCCTGTTGGGAAGATAATATAACCAGTCTCCATCCTATGGATGAGGAGAAAAGCAAGGCAGTAGAAAACCTGTAGGCATCTATAGGCCAGCCAGACATGTACAAAAAATAGGTCAGAAAGCAGCACAGTCTTTCATGGACAGAATTTTCATGGAAAACAAAACAACTGATCTAACCTACAGCAGTACAGCTTTCTATATTCCAAACTGGCAGTATCTACATTAATTACATTTACATTTCTGGGATAACGCAAATTTAAATATGTGTGCTTACGAAGTTCTTGGTCCCAGAAAGCAATACTTACAGGAAGTTTGTATCCTTGATAGCTGCTGATCAAGTCTTTCATGAAAGGGTGGCTCAAAAGGAGTTCAACTGGAATAGGTGCCAGATCTTCACTACCTAATTCTTGGTATATTTTGATGAAATGCTTTAAGTAAAAATAATTAGTGGTCAAATTATTGTTTAAAAAATTGGTGGAAAATCAAGGATTACAGCAGCTACAAACATGCTTTGAATCAATGTGCCTACCTTATCATAGCTGCCTGCCTTCTCCAGATTACTAAATCTATGATTATCTTGATCTTTACTTCCTCCAGTAGGAAACACTTTGAGTAGAGTCGCCAGTGAAATTATTCCTTCACCTGTGTAATCCAAGACTTCTTTTTCATTTTCTATTAAAGCGTTCTCATTTGATGGCATGTCAGGGCATGGAGAATCCTAAGAAAATTAAGCAAATGTATAATATTTGGAGGTCAATAGTCTGTCACGAGATCACCTGCTTCAGTTAAACATAAATTAAGGATCACTGGATTAGACTTCCAAACTTCAGCTCTTACAAACCAAAAATCATCAACTCACAGAAAATTATCTACTTCACTGTAAGATGGAGCAGATTTTGAGAGACCAAAAAAACCCCATAATGTTGTCATTAGCAGAAATTCAATAAAAAGCTTTTTTCCAGGAATGTGGCCAACATTCTACAGAAAAATTAATAATTCTCAGAGCAAGAAAACATAAAAATATTTAATAGCTACAAATTACAATACCAAGAACTTTGTGTTTATATAAGTAGTAAACTTGGTGATTGTGGATGTTCACATGGAAAAAAAAAGTATGAATTTTCAAGCCCAAATCAAGGAGTCAGTGCAAGAACTCTATTTTGACCAACAGTTAGCACAGACTCAGCAGCTCTCCACAGAAAAAGATGAGATTTTCTCTTTAATGCAGAAAAATTAGAATTTTATTTAAACAAGCCATTAGGTAACTTTGTGGTGATATTAGTGCTGGCCAAAGAGAAAAAACAACAAAAAATTTCTGCAGAGATTTGTGAGCACAAAGATGAGAAAGAACCTCACACAGGTGACCAGTGCTTTGACTAGATTATGCCTCTGTGTAGACTAACCACTAACAACAACAGAAAATGGCATTCAATTAAACAAACTATTTCTTTCCTCATTAAGAGGGAGAGACTGCTGAGATCCAGTCACACTTGTGCTACATGCCTTAGGCCTTAATACATGTAATTTTGAACACAGAAAGCACAGTCATTTATACAGTCTTTTTAACACAGAACACCTGAGATTACACAAATATCGGCACTGAACTTTTTCTATCTCCCACAGCATCATTTACAGGTACCTTTCAGACCTACAAAGCCAATAACATTATTGAGACTTAAGCATTTATGTGAGACAGCCTTTGCTATAAAGTTAGTAAAAGTAAAAAAAGTCTCAGGAATATGTTTGTCTGAGCTTTTCTTATTAACAACATGAAAGTTTCAAATGTATTTCTGTAGGCAGCGACCAGTGAGAAGTCATTACAATTATTGGCACAGAACAAGAAAAAAAGAGAGCAATCAGGTGCAGCTGTATAAGAGCCTACTTATAGCCAGCTCCCTAAGGTGTATTACAAAACTTTTAAAGATGAGCTGGATAGGTCTTTATATTTCACTGATGAATATTTCACTGATAATATTTACTAAATTTCCAGTACCTGTAGTGAGAACTGGTATATTTAGATCACATGTAAACACCCATGGAAACAAAGATTTAGGTTCTTAATTCAGTGCTGAAAACCACTTTGGATGTCTTCAGGGTTCTCTGTATTTGACAGAGCTTGGCTCAAACATGACACAATATCACTGCACAATTTACTTTTGCCCCCTTGTGTTTGTGGAATAACCTACATGAAATGCTGCTTCTACTAAAGCCAATGGAGAAAACTCATTTACTTCAGTGGAACTGGATTTCTTTTGTTCTCTTTTGTCTGTATTCAACATTACTGTTAAAGTGCACAAATATGGAACACAAGGCATAAGAAGACAGAAAATATCCAAATGAAGTTCTATCAGTCCTGTGATTCTGAACACCAACTTATAACAGACAACTATAAAGTCAAAGAGAATCCACACAAATGAGATTTATTTGACATTTAATTCTTTGATATTCCTAGGTTTCCAAGGAATTAGGCACACTAACTGTACAACAGACTGTGCATCAGACAGAGCATAGATTCAGAGCCAGTGCCTTGAGTGGGAAACTAGGCATGAGGAAGTTCTCAGGTTAGATGGGACGTAAATCTTTCTGCTCAGAGATATGTTGTCAATTGCAGGTTGAAGGCAAATATTTACCTTCACTTGTGGCTCAGAACCTTAAGAAGTTGTTGAAACTTAGGTGGTAATGCCAGTGCAGTTACATCTTACAAAACCTCCAACCAAACAGGCGAAACCAAGCAGAAAAGGTTAAAGACAACAGGGTGTGTAGCTTTATATCCAATGACATCAGAGTTAGAAATTTCCACTGAAATGTGGGAAACTATGTTCAGGTCCACAGTATCTAACTGGGAGTATTCTGTGCTTTCCCTCTTCCTATGAGATGTGAAAAGGAAATTGTCTTATTCAGTCTCTCAATGTACAAAAACTCTGCTGTGCCAAATAAAACACATGGAATTATAAATGTTTTGTCATTTGAAGTGATAAAATGTTATTATGCTTATGTGTATAATTACACTGTGTAGTAAAATAATGCTCTTTCTATACTGTTTCTAGAGATCTCAACTGTACTTTAAGTATTGGGCAAATGCTACAGTCACTGTGGTTGTGACAGGACAATGAAACATTTTATTATCTGGAACAGCAAAGTGTGTACAGATAAGTAAGTTGTGTCTCAAAAAATGACTTATACTTCAATAATAAGTAACTGACGCATGTTGTGCACTAACTGCAGTTTTGAGTCTTTAAAAATAAAAACATGCTCCAGAAATACCCAAAATGTTCAACAGTTTCATTTTCAAATGTTGAATGTTTCATTTGATGTGACAATACATTCGTTATGCCTGTAAAAATAATTTGAAAATTATTTTCTATGAAATTAATTATTATTAATGCTTGTGGTTTACCAGTAAAACCAAACACTTGAAAATAACAAAAAAGGTGTATCTACTTTTAAAAACTCCAAAGAAACATAGTGGGAAATAAAGTAAGACCAGCAATAACATCAGGTTTTGCATCTATAGATAACAAAGCTGTAAGTCACACTCAAGTCTAATTCCTAGGGATTGATAGCTGGTTTAAGATTAGGCCAAAGAATTACTTCCATTCATATGTACAAGGAGTAGTAAATATCTTCAACTTTCATTATTATTTGGCAAGCAAATTTCCACACTTCTGGAAGAATACTTCTGAGTGTTACTGCCAAAGTCAGTGAAACTATTTGAAGAGTTCACATGAAGTCAGTGAGACTACTTGTAAGGACTGGAGCTACCCAGAATAAGCAAATACATAGAAATATAACTAATTTACAATTTGAAAACACTGCTACTATTCTCTAGTAATTTACTGTAATACTTTACCACACATGGACGAGAAGCTGCCTTTTTTCTGTGAACGTATTTTCCAGTAGCAATGCTAAGTGCTCTGTGTAGACCTTCAACTGGATCAGAGTGGGAGGCAAAATACAGCAGCATCTCAGTATAGTTGAGTAGAGCAGGATCTTTTCTGGTATCAGCAAATAAACTGAAGAAAAACTATAAAAGGACAAAAATATGTAATCTAATTTCTATGAGTGGATTTAATGGACTATAACTCATGGATTGTAGAAAAAAGGATGAAATACAGTAATTATTGCCAGAAAGAGACACTATATTTAAAACATATTGATGCTGTGTAAATCCAGGTAAATCATGTGTTTAAATACAGGGAAACAAATTGAATTTCATAGAACATGGAGAAATTAATAAAATCTTGTATCATGATAAACATGTTCAAAGCATTGTTTGTATTCAGATCATGCTATTAACCCTCTTTCATGGAAACATCTGTGAGCTTAGATGCAGCGATCATTTCCCTCCCATTCTTTACAAAGCTGGTTACTGTGTAGCAAAATTAATGTCATTCAATGAAGAACACAAATAATTAATTCTAGGTAGACCATGATTTAGAGTACTGCAGAATTCTTAGATTCCTTTCTGCATTATTCTGAAGCACCATCTGAACTCAAAAAACACCAAAACATTGCAGCAATTATGGAGAAAAAGACACAAGAAACTTTTAAATGAGACCTCTCAGATTTGAATAGTGGTCTCTTCAAATTACCTGTTTTTCATTACCTTTATGAGATGTTTTCGTCTGTCTAAAAGCACAGGTTTTGTGCAACCTTTTGTTATGCTTAGATCTTCATTTCCATTAAACCATAAGCCAACCTGATACACAGAAAAAAAAAGTCTCTTTATTTTCACACATTAAAGTAAGGTGGTCTTTATGCTCTAACAGTTCAACAGACAGGTCACTAATAGCTTAATTCCTGTACTTAATCAAACTGAATTTTTTATTAACATACAGTAGCATCAGAACAACTAAGTAGATGTTTGCACTTTATGACAGATACTTGAGAAATTAGTGAAAATTAAGTAGGAGAGAGGTGAATTTATACTCTTTTAAAAAATGAACATTAACTACATAGTGGGTAACCTACACTGCTGAAGTAGCAGAATATGATTCATGTTCTGGTTTCTTTCTTTTAGGATATCATTTACTACCCTCACAGCTTTTCTCTGAACTGTACTTCTAGAAGAAACTGTCCACAGTTCTGGATGATGAAGAATGGAGGCATGGCTCCTCTTATGTTTGCCTGCTCCCAACAAGATGACAAAACGTAATGCCTACGGAGCTATAGCTACAGCTGTGAATGAAAAGTGCTCAGAACCAATTCTCTTATACTAGACTCAAGACGTAGGAAATATCAACTAGATCTACAACAGGATAGGCATGAACAGACACTAATATCCTGTGTTAAAAATGTACATTCTCAGTATGCACGTTTTGTAACTGTTAGCTTATTTTTAAACTCTCACACTTCAGTAAAAATTACAACAATAGAAAAATAGGTGCAGATAGATCTGCACTTTTTGTGGTTTTTTTGGCTTTGCAGAATTTGTTTCTTCGTAAGTCTGGGGTGGGTAGGGATTGGCAGGCACTCCTACAAGTTTTAAATCAATCAAAGTAGTTCTGAAACTGACAGACTTTTGGACGAACACAGCCTTTATTTAGTTTTTGAAGAAAACCAACACCAGGTGATTGGAAAAAAATTACAATAAAGGTTCTATGACACATATTTAAAACAGTTTGAAAATTATTTTTAGTATCACCAAACAAATGTAAACTGGCAGAACTGTAGAACTTCTGTGTATACATGCACACACACAGACATGTATACAGATACATATATATGATATTTATAGATAGTATGGACTAAAAAGAGTGAAACAGCAGTCATTCTAAGTATGATTAAGACTGCAAAGTGAAAACTTAATGAGCAGAATTTTGCTAACAGAAGAAAAATGTATTCTTAATATACCTTCATGAAACTTGCTTATTGAAAAACCTTGCTAAACTATGTGACAATAAAAATAGAAGTCATCTTCAGAGAAAAGATCAAAGAATTTTATAATTTTCCAGGTATTTAAGGTCTGAAAAACAATCTTTGAGAAAATAGTGGGAAAAAAAATCTAGAAATATTAAATTAAAGTATAGCTGATGAGCTGAAACTAAAATACTTATTTCTCCTTGGAGCAAGTTTTTTGCCTTATTCAGTGTCAAATAATAGTCATCAAAGTGCACACAGAATGGTTTCTTTAAAACACAAAGGATTTTTACTTGAAATTCATGGTGAAATTAGGAACCGGAAGTAAAAAGTATGCTTAATTAGCCTGATTTGTGGAAATATGGACAAGACAGGACATCAATTTCCTGAACACACTTTTCACTTGAAAGCACCCTCAAAACTAAAAATATTTGAAATTCAGACTGTTTCTGAATGTGAATAAACCAACAGTGCACTATCCAATTTAGAGAGTTTAGCAAAACAAAACATGATTCAAATGAGAAAAGAATTATAACCTGCAAATAGCAGTCCTGTGTAACAAAGCCTGATCCTGCTACATCAACAGCCTTGAAGCTATGCAGTGTTTTGAGAAGCTGTGTCACAGATGGCACTGGCCAAGGCTGTGCTGCTGCTAGCAAGAATCTGCGCCAGTCAGTAAATTCTGGGTCCACTGTGAATTCAGATGCCAGATCTGGTAACTGTAACACCAAAATAATTAATATTATCAAATAGGTGCATACAAACATACTCTTTCGATATCCTGTGTATCCTCAGGCCTTTTTCTCGCTGGGATGGATAAGGTTCTGCAGAGAGATGTCACAGTTATATAAAGGGCACGTATCAGTAAACAAAACAACCATGGGCCACTGCGTGTCAATTGGCCTGTGCAGTTGATATCCCTATAAATAAATACTCCGTCTCCCCAAATAGGGATCTGTATCTAAACTGCCTGTGAGATACCATCCCTTGGTACATTACAATCCCTGAACATGTTCTGTCCGTGAGAGCACCAAGAATTGAACCAACAATTTAGTGCCTTTCTCTGCTACAGCATTATTTGCAGTTAGAAAAAAGTAGCAGTAAAAAAGGTGTTTTGTGTCTTTTTACCAATGAAGACATTCCATGTACATAGCAGAGCGGGTTACAGGGAGAAACAAAAAGGAGAACACATGTATAATCTCCTGACACAGCAATGGAAAGGCTGTATGTGATAGAGGAAACTAAATCTGCCCTGTTAATTTCTGCATTACTGCTATGGTGAGACCTTACTATGCACCTCTGCACTGTCTGCTGCCCCATACCCAGATTTTCTTGTCAAGGGAAGTGTTTAGGTTGCTCCGTACCAGAGTTTAAGAAGCAATGTGTTCACAGGAAAAGGCCCTGGGGGCAGCACAGAGGGAGACCATTTGGTGACATTGTAGATGTCATTTGCGCTGACACTGGATGGAACACTGCCACTTACTATCAATCGAAAATTTATTTCAGATTCTATTAAGTCACACAATGATGAAAAGGTGAGCTCTGCTCAGAATAGCTTATGCAAAATAAATGTATATCTTAGCTTATGCTTCAAGCATTTCCTTTTGTAAGGAAGTTCTAGCTTTCATTATAAATGTAAAAGTCTCATTTTGAAAAGACACTTTTACGGAAAGAAAATTCTGTTATTAAAAATAGCATTTATAAGCACCAAAGGTTCTCAAAGAATACAGAACATGGGATACATGCACATATGGTCTATTTATATACAATATTTGACTTGTAGTTTTCCCCATATAATTAATTTTCTGTGCTAAGATTAGATTTTTATATACTGATGATGACAGCTGTGGCTAGTTTTCACTAACCTCAGCGGAAATATACCACTGAGAAACTTTAAAATGTTTTACTCATGCAGTTCATCTGTGTGAAGAATATATGAACAAAGCTGTTTCCCACATGTGAAATCCAATAAAAATATAAATGGGAATCATGGTTTACTGACAGAAATAATTATCAAAACATGCTAAAACAAGTAAATAATTTCATTCCATAGGCCTACCAGCAACATCTGAAAGTAAAAATAACCAGATGATGCCATATGTATGATTTGGAAAGACTAAAATCTAATTCTTCATGTTCCTAAACCTGAAAATCTTGGATAAATAAGTTCAAGGCCATACAGACCCAGATTTTCATTTCCTCTCTTGGAACGAAGACCATAAACAGTCTTATTTTAACTCCTGGAAATGAATTTTCAATGGTGTCTAAAGAAAAACATGATTTGAAAATTGCAAATAAATATATTGCGGACAAAAGCATTTTATTTCTGGCACAGCAGCTTCCAGAATCCTTCTCTAGCGACAAAGAAGAATTTTAAGGAAAAACTGATAATGTCCTATAATAACTATAATCTCGATTTTATCATAATAGGGACAATGCTGCATTTTCTACACAAACCAGTATGTCAATTGAAGAGAAAATAGGGGTTAACTTACATCTGGAAGTTTTAAGTTCATCCATGGATCAGGAAGGTAATTTGCTCCACGATTCAAATTAATCAATCGTCTAAAAATGTCAATAAATACTTTCTTTCTTATAAAACCTAATAAAAAATTCAATATAAAAAAATACGTATTTAGGATTTTAAATAGATTTCTTCTGTAAAAGGAAAGCTATTTTTTAATAGCAATCTGGGAAACTCATTTACTTTGCTATTATGCACGATTGATAATGCTAATATCTTCAAAGCCAAACATAAAATTTCCACATTTAAAATAAATCATGTGTGGCCTATCTAATAGCAAAGTATCAAATATTCCAATGCACTGGAGTTCTTTTGATACTTGTCCTGATCTGCACT
Source organism: Margarornis squamiger (assembly GCA_035222235.1). Classification (NCBI taxonomy): domain Eukaryota; kingdom Metazoa; phylum Chordata; class Aves; order Passeriformes; family Furnariidae; genus Margarornis; species Margarornis squamiger. The sequence goes on from JAWWTY010000088.1 coordinate 61,792,364, forward strand.
GTGATCACTAATTCACTCACACAATCTACACTGACACTTAATGAGCAGTTCAAAAATACCAATCACTCAGATTTCTGTGTATTGAATATCTACCAACCTTCTCTCCCACTGTGTTCTATTTTAATCAATCACAAATCAATCTTCACTCTTCAAAGTAAGCATAAGTTAGTGAACAGGATAAAAACCACAGACCATTGTCTGTTGAAATTTGAAACAAAATTGAACTCTTGAAAAAAAGCTTCTCAGAACTGACTTGCAGGAGCTAAAAATAGCTCCATCAACTTTATTTTACAGCACTCATTAGACAGGTAAGTGCAACAAATCTTATTTGTTTTTTAAATAGGCATGGATTTGCTTATGAGCAATCAAACTTCAAGCTTCATACACGGTATTAAAATGCAAAATTATGTACACAAAATTTAACAGACAGATAAGTCTTTTCTTCCAGAAGCAGACTTCGTTGGCTCCATGAGGTTTCACTGCAAAACCTCTGCATTAACAACAAAAATTGTAAAATAAGTTTCAAATTATTTAAATTTTGAGAGACAAAGCAGAGTTGGTCAGGTCATGATCACTTTCACAGCATCAAAACTGGAAGTTTTCAGGTTATCTTTAAAAGCAAACACAGTGAAATACTGGAAAGACTTTTTCTTTTTTTTCCTTTTTCCAATCAAACTTCTTGTTCTTTTGAAAAAGAACATTTTATGGCTAAGAAACATTTTTGGTGGAAAAGTTTATGAAAATATATGTAAGTGGTAGAAAAATGTGCCAATTTGAATTGCCAGTTGCCAATCTGAACTAATAGACTACAGTCTCTGTAGACCTGTTTACCTCCAATCAGGAAAACTGAGAGTAATGCCCTCAGCACATCTTAAGCTTGGAGAGAAGAGGAATAAAATTGATTTGGGAAACTTAAAGTCTGTTGAGACAGGAAGAAGGAAGGAAGAAACATCTGGATTTGAAGCCTTGTGTCCTACCACAAATTTCAGCGTGAAAGCAAAAGTTGGGGAAAAAAAATTCTGGCAGACTGCTAACAGTGTCCTGATGTCACCTTGTGAAACTTTTTGAGTCATCTACGTTGAAAAAGAACATCTTTAAAAAAAACCCATGTGATAAACCATTTGCTGTGTACTGAAGCACCTTGGATTGCTGATATAATAATTTTAAAGTAACCCAAATTTTTTTTTTTATTGAAACTTTACACCACAAGAATCAGACCATTTCCACATGGCACAATAAAGCTGACATCACAGAAGCACCATTACTGAGAGACTTCACAGACTACTCAATAAACCAGGTAACATTTTAGCAGTTTTTGGGGAGAATAGGCTATGCTTCAGGAAGGAGCCAGTGAACACTTTATGTAAAAAACTACAGGAAAAATTCTTACATTTTCTTTGCAGTCTCATTTTTTTCTAATGTTTTAGCATGAAGAGACCAGCTATGATAATTTTTATTTCACTTTTTGCTATACACTTGCCTTTCCGCATCTGATTACTGGCAATCTAACTTCTGTCACATTATCTTCTGTTTAAAATTGTTAAACTCCTACTATGATTTCCCTACATGACAATAAAGAATGCAGTTCCTGTATTTCCTGTGAGTTTATGGCTTCCTGAAATGAAATTTGGTTTTGTTTTTCTGCATAAATTCTAAAAGGATAGTAATATCCTCATCTCACTTTTGTAGGAGGCTACATGACTTCAGAAACATGCCTAAAAAGTATTTGAGGGACAAAGAATTTTAAGAACTGGCATCAAAACTTATGTCTGAAATGGGATTGCAATCTAAAATGTTACTCACAGCTACAGAACTCAGACTGAATTATAGAAAATGCTCAAATAGAGGTTTCAGGTAATTTTATGGCAAACACTGTGAGATGTTTAAGCTCAGCCAGGTGATCTGCAGTGTCTACCCACTTTTCTTCCTGTGTGTTAAATGTGAAGAAACACATTCTCTTTCATTCAGAGCTAGGCAATTTTCTATCTATTAATTACAGAATTGCTGATGTGCTGTAGGGCATATTCATTTACTTTCTTACCTCCTCCTGAAACATCTAATGCAGGACAACTCCGAAGTTATAGTAGTTCAAAAATTTCAAATGGACTGTGATTTAATCCTTCTATTGACATGCAGGAGAAACAAGGAAGTCTCAGAGAGACAGAAGAAATCCCATATAAACATGTAAAAAAAGATACAAAACACTTTCCTCACAGTGTTTTTATGCATTCTTGTCTAAATTTAATGTATTTGGGTATATATTACAGAGCACAGAATAAGTTTTGAATATCTGATTATAATACAGGGCAAAAGGTGATTCATCATTTTAGTTCAAGGGCTGCTAATGCTTTATAATCACAGAGAGATGCGGAGAGTGGGCAGCTACACAGATGGTACTGAGAAAAGAATACCTGTGTCTGCAAATGGCACTCTGCAAGTAGTAAAAGTAAATAATGTCTTCTAGGAAAGAACAAGGAAAACAATTCCTAGAATTGCCTTTGTCCACCTAACAGGACTCATTTCAAAACAGGTATGCTCTTTACAAAATCTTTTAAAGTCCAAAATAAAAGAAACCAAACCCAGTAAGTTTTACTTAAATAACAGAGGAGATTGAATAGAAAATTATTAGATGTCTAGAAAATTTTTTAATTAGAAAGCATAAGAAGCACTTTGGAAAGGAATCTGTATTCATGAAGATTTTGAAAAACTAGTGAGATGATCAAGATCAGTAAGTAAATTTCACCAGAAATTGTTCAAAGTACTTTGAGGAAACAGACTGCACAAGTTGAAACATTTATTACACTGCAGATGGAACAATTCAGGAATGGACTTTAAGTACATTGGAGAACAGGATTAGAATTCAAAGTGAACTTTACAAATTGAAGATACAGTCTTGAATAAAGGACACTATCCAATAAAGATAAATGTCAAGTGCCCCACTGGGCTGAAATAATGAACTGCATAAATGTCACAATGGGAACCTTACTGATAAAGTAAAATTTGTGCAGAAAAGTCTCCAAGGACCATGGCAGATTACAATATCATCAGAAAGTACACCCAAAGACTTTTTTTTTTTTTGTGTCCCCCTAGATTTTAAAGTTCCTGCTAGCATACAATTTTGGAATCTGCAGCTCTAAAAGGATGTACATAAACTAAAGACTGCCCAGAATAGAGCAGCAAGAATCACGAGACTTAGAAAACACGTCCCATGAAGCAAGGTCGAAGGAAATCTGCTAGTTTCATGGACGAAAGGAAGATCATGAGAAACATCACCACCCACACCATGGAAGAGACTTCAGTGTTCTAGATTCTAAAGATACTTCCAGTTCTTTAGTCAAGGCACTTATTATAATGTTACACAGACAGTGGATGAAGATTAGAAGAGCTGAGAATACCTTGTGTGCACATAAGGAACAAGTTATCCAGTTTTTACGGGATGCTGTTTTACTCTTACACAGCCCATCTCAGAAAGTTAAACTGTTCACATTTGCACTGGCAAATGTCCTTATTTATTTTTTTTTTTTTTGTCTTCAGCTGTCAGACATTCTGGGGACACATTTTCAAACTTTTCTAGTCCCACCATAGTTAAAAACTTCCCGTTTGAAAACTTTGAGGGAAAAAAAAATCCTCTTGGCATTATGTAAGAGAAAAGCTTGAAAATTAGCAATGTCACATATCTAATATGGTATATTGTGTAATATATATCCTGTTGCCTATTAGGTAGAGAATATTTACACTTTTTTTTTTTTTTGCCTGAGAAATCACAAATTAACATATTTCAATGACAGATCTTTTATAATCAACTGTATAATGCACAGTATTGATCTCTTTTTCTGATTTCTACAGATTAACTCTCATTGAGTGGACTAACATCTCTTAGTGAGGGTTTCCTTCAAGACCCACTCCACATCTGACATACTATTTAGACCTAGATATATGCAAAACACCAGAAAAGAAACTATATATATGATGTGTCTATTTGTGTATAGTACAGTATAGCATAGTATAGCATAGAGCTGTGTGGTATAGTATGGTATGGAATGGTATGGTGCATCTTCTGCTATTATTACACACATTTTATTTTGAAAGTAAAGAGTTTGTCTTGATTCAGAAAATGGGTTGATTCAAAGGTAAATGACCTCACATTCATTTCTCCTAAATTATCTCTAGTACGTCTTCATTACTATAGGAACAACTAAGAAGGGTCATTAATGATTTAATTTAAGCTATTTTTTGATTAAAATAATTGCTATTTCTTCAGTGGAAAAAATATATTCTGCTGGTATGCTTTACCTTGACTGGAAATTATCAAGTAGAAAGTTGCATTTAGAATATGTAGAACTAAGAAAATATGAAATCAGGTACTTTTCTGAATGATACTTATTCTCAGATGCTAGATTAAAAATCAAGACACAGTATTCTTGCAACCTTCAAAAATATTTTTACAGGGGAAAAAGAAATGTAGTTCAAGCTGAGAAGTATATTAGTCATATCTTGGCTGTAAGAGCACTTGTTATGGGAAGACTGATTTGTCCAATTAATAATCAGCAATGGATCTGTTCTGCTCCTGTAGAGATGTCTTCAGAAGGACATATCTGAGAAAAACTGTGAAAGGTCATGTTAAAGTTTATCTGGTTTGCACATTTCATCAAGATCTGCACAGGGAGAACCAGATTTAGCCATAGCATGGTATGTTCTAAAAATATTTTCTACTCTACCTAATGTTATGGAATTCACACTCTTCAACATCTGCTCAGCAGAAGCTGTATCTGGTGAAGCAGTACTGGCAGCTTCCATGCAGGTAGCCCAGGCATGAGCTTCACTACTCTGGTGTGTGTTTATAAATTCAAGTTTGAAATCATCAGTGCCAGAACAAAAATTATGAATGTTTTCCCCCAAATCCACATTATGTTTACGACATGGTACACAAAACATTATTCCGCTTTCATCATCATATTTTAACCACGAATACTTTGTTAGCCATATTTTTGGAAACTGGCGATTCCTCTTTGTTTTCTGATGTTCCAATTCTTTCTTCTCTTTCCCTTTGTTACCAACTTCTCTCTTGCTAGAAGAATTACTCTTGCTTTTAAACTGCTTCAGTGCTCTTATGGCTATAATTTAAAAAGAAACAACTAAATTTAAAATAGTTTTTATTCTATAACACATCAGTTGTATCTTTTCTTTTTCTGTCAATATTTATCTTGTTAATTTGGAACTAGACTGTGATTTGAAATAAAGTATGAAGGAGAACAAGGAAAACAGAGATCTACTCTTAAATCACTTGTAGGCTACCCAGGATTCTTGTAAGAAATGGTCAGTTTTGACTTCAATTTCCTTTTGACTATCAGGAATGTGTCAGAACATGCATCCAGTGAAGTCCAGCAGCATCAATACTATTTTTGAAACAGAGAAAAGCAGAGTTAGGAATTGGAACTAAGAAGGGTATTCAAGGAAAAATGTCTCCAGAAGATATTACTGAAGTCACAAACCCATTACAATGCCCATCATACCTGACACTAGCAGAAAAGTTAACGTGGACCAAGTCTGTAATCATATGATCCAAAATCTGACATAAAATGCATAAGATGCTTTAGGGCATATGTAGTTGACAAGATCTTATTAAAATGTATTTATATGCAGACTGATTTTATTACTACATTCAGAACAAGGAACTGTATAAGCTTCCTATTTTGTTCTCAAAATTAAAAGATTCTTACAACATTGAGATTATTCTCAACATTTTCCAAATTGTTCTGAATATGGTCTTTCTTGTATTTTGTAGGAGAAAATGCCATAAGCTAATATTTTTGAAAATTTTATCTCTAGAGTTCATGAATCTCCTACTTTTGGACAGTAATATAATGATTCTTTTAGTACACTGCTTCCAGAAAGTTCAGACTTTAAAAGAAAGCAATCGAATAATGACAAGAAATTACACACAGAATGAAGACAAGAAATCTATTTAATCACTGGGATATAGTAAAAGTAAATCCCTGAGCAAATGACCAAAAGCCAGTCTGACTCCCCACCCTCTTTTATTGTGATAGGTACATCAAGAGGCAAAATTTATGATTACATTAAGCCAATCATAGAAAGAAATGCCATCTCTAGTGCTTTGAAAGGTCTTAAGAAAAAGAATTTTTATGTGCCACTCTTCTATTTTAGAAAAAGGGACAGATTTTATATATATAACTTGTGAGAACTCTTTGTTCCCATTGTAATAAAAAATTACATCTTGATCGTTCCGTTCTATTCTAAGCACCCTGAAGGGCTATAATATATATAAAAAAACCCAACATTAGGAACATGCAGTTTAAGTTCATTTAAGTGATTTTTTTAAAGAACTTTAAATCTGAGGTAGCAGCTGTGGTGCACATGGACAGCAAAATCAACTAGATTACAGAGGTCTTTCTGACATGTGCCCAGGAACCATACCCAGGACTGAAAAGAGAGGGAGGAATATTCTTAACATACAGTAGAGATTAAAACTCTTTCCTAACATTAGGCAGACACAAAACCACAAGAAAAGGTGAAAAAAAGGTAGATGATTTAATGGATCTGCAACTTCAGAAGTCAAAGGGTTGGAAGGGACAAAATCATTCTAACACTTCTATAGTGCCTACTGCTTCTTGAGGCGTATGGGCACCTGTAGAAATATCCCGGTGATTAGAAAAATAAGAGCCATAGTAGAGCTGTGATCCACTGTCAGGGATAATCTCTGTAAAACGGACCTTCAATGTTACCAACACTTTTCAATTTACATGGAGAAACTGGGAACACAGAAAAAGGTGGGATTTGTTGCAATGGTACTACAAGAAGAACACAGGATACAAAAGGAAGCCAGCCTGCACTACTTATGCAGCAACCTCTTTTTCACACAAAGTTAGTCATCAATGAAATGAAGAAGTAGGAAAAGCTTCACAAGATAAAGTTGTTTTTCATTAAAATCTTTTTAAAAGGTAGTATCATTCCCTGATACACAAGGTGTCATTTGGAAGCCTTTATATGTTTCAAAAAGCAGTGCAGAAACATCATAAACAAATGCAAAAAATTAATTAGTGAAGAAATTAAGATTATGACCACAAATGAAATTGAAAACAGAAAAATTAAACATCCAAAAAGGAGCATTAAGAATGGCAGCAGTGCAAGTGTACACTAGATATGTACCCTGTGAACCAGGACTGTGACATTTAACTAAAGAGCAATCAACCATGGCTCAGTTCTAAGGCACAGATCTACAAAAGACACTATTTTTAATGACACACCAGGCGCCGTAGCAAAATACCTCCCTAATCTGAGGGAGCAGTAAATCTCTAATTAAAGATTCAGATTATAAATTTACACAGGCAACAAACCTATATCAGAGATGAGAATTATATTAACATTTATTCCCTTTTCATAAAATTTTACCAAAACATTTGAACATATTTATATTCCTCTCCATTTTCACTGAGAAAAATGTTTCCATGGCAATTTCTGACTAGAGGTTTGGATGAGGATCTATGCAAGTTACACACCAGACTCTGCAGCAATTCTCTATGAGATGAATGAGTGGAATAAACCCTGAGGCTGGATTATATTCATCTAACTTTAGTAGACTAAAAGGTAATATTATGGGATACTTTCACCTTTAGATGAAAAAGACAGACATCTCAAATACATGATTCTCTCTGTCCAAGCTATTGAGAGACTCATCACACCCTGCAAGTGAATTTCATTGTAAATATTTACATAATTTATTTACTAATTACTGGTTCTGCTGTATATCCAATTTTCATTAAACAGCAAGAATTAGGATTTTAAATTTAGAATCATAGAGAGTAAGACATTTCTCTTGCTGCACATGCAATGAGGGCTAAAGTCCTCTGTTGTGCTGATTGAAATCTTAAAATTTGATAAAGATATTCAAATGCACAGCAACATACACAAACATATTAAATAAGTTCCACACAAGTAATTAGATACACAGATTTATAAACACCATAGGCAAACAGTTGCAAATTTCTGAAATTAAGTAACATACATGATTACTGAGAGACATAATAGAAGGTGTAAATGAAACTTCCAGTAGGAAAAACATATTTTTGTCTAGTAAAAGATACTTACTCTGCCTACAGACTTAACCTTTCTTACTTTTAAGTTTTGAAAATAAATTGAAAATAAATACTCTCTAAAAATGTAATTTAGAGATGTTTCTATGCTCACATATGGACTTCAATCTTTATTTGTATTGCAGCCTATAGTGATTACAATTGCAAGATCTTGAATTGCTCCTAATAAAGTGCTTGGGAAAAGAAAGCATAATCTATACACATCATCCAGGGTCAGCATAAAATTCTGACTCAACAAAATATTCTATTAAAAAGGTAACATTTCAGCTGAACTACATGCAGTCTTTAATATACCTACTTGTTCCAAATCTAGCAACACAGTAAAATTCAATTGACAAGTCTACAATTTGAAAGGAAATAGCAATACAATTTGATTATAGGCTGTCCTTTACATTCACATCTTAGCAGATTATTTAATAGTTTTCTAAATATTTTAAACATTGTTTTGGTTATTGGATATAGAATTTTTTTAAACCTGACTGAAGTGTGTTTCTGATGAATAACAGCTACTATAATTGAATTGGAATGGTTCATAAAGATCATGACTATGAAAAAAATTTTTTTAAAATTCCCTTGTGTGATTCAGTCATAAGATGGAGAACAAATCTGGGCAGAATACAATTTGATCTGCTTGGTAATGCAAAACCATACCCAAACTGCATTTTCTGGAGCACCTTTAGAAGAAAACTGAGACATTCCATATTTGTGCTAATTGCAATGACAAGAGATGTGGTCATAGGAAGAACATAGTGCTGAAGGGAAGCAAAGGGGATGAGATCTAACAGTTAGTTTAATTTCATTGATAAGAAGAGCACACCTCCAAAGACACTGTAGAAGAGAAAAAAAGGGAGTGTTAGTAGCTCCATTTAAGACATGCCACAGCTCATCCTACAAAAAAGCATTCCCGAGGTAATACGTTAGAGCACTGCTAACAATTGATCAAAAGAGTTAGTGAAATTAACAATTACTGCAGACCCATGTTGCGTTTGGGCAATGGCACTTGGAATAGTCAAAGAAATAATTATTTCCTTATCAACTGAAAGACTGTCAGTAGGTAGGAAGGTCCAGCATAGGCTGTTTTTTTGTCCATCGGTGCTTAGAATGGAGGGTATTGTGCTTCCATGGAGAACCAAGTGTGCAGGATAGCACAAAGTTGTCTGTGATGCATCAGCAAGTCTTTAAAACTTTAAATTCCTAGGAAACACAAAACTGTTTACAATTTTTATAAGATTTCTTTTATGAATATCAAAATTATTTTAAGTATATTGGCACTACCACTTTTAGCTTTAATTTTCGCCATTTGTTGAACATATCTTGAAAAGACTTCCTTTTGACATTTACCAACTGCCCTGTGAGAAACCTGTTTACATGTTCATTTCTTCTTTGTTACTCTTTATCCACTTGTTTTCTAAGTAAAAATCTGCTTTATGTAATCGCTGTAATGATTTAGAAAAGCCTAATATTCAATTTTCAGAATCACTTTAAGAATTTTGCCATTGACATACTACAAGGAGATTGGCAGATTTATTCTATTTAGACTTGCCTAATAGCCTATGCCTCGTGTGCTCGTTTGTGTGGATTTCTGTTATGAATGCTGAGAGACCTGCTCAGGTGGGTAAGAAAAAATAAGATGTTTGGCAGCAAATCTAGATCAGTATAGAGGTTCTCCAAGGCAGGGATTTGTTTGTTACCTTTCTTATCTGCTTTAGAGCTGCTGTTCAACAGTTTTGCTGTCAGTGTGCTGGGTGCTTTAGTGTTTTTCCCTCTTTTGTTCAGTGAGAGACTGACTACTAAGGAGGCAGGTGTTTTCTCTTGATCATTCTATTGAGCAAGGGGAGACAGAAGGATACGAAAAATTTTTCTGATGTTTTAGGAGAGAACAGAGTTTATAATGAAGGGGATTGTGAGCCTTAGGAAATCTAGGATACAATTTATGCTGTACTAAAAAAAGGAAAATAATGAGAGGAAGAATTTTAAAGATGACTTGTACAGCTTGTGATTTCCATCCTAATTCAGCTATCCAAAAAAGGTAAATATCTCGACTTAATAGTCACCAGACAGTAGAAGAATGCTGTTGCATGTTTTTCGGGACTTTATTTTAAACAGTAATTCCCTCCCACTGTCCCAGAGAACATGCACCAGCATTCTTTTACTGTCTCATAACTACTAAGTCAAGATACTTCCTTTTCTGGATACCATGCAAGTCATATTGGGTCATTTTAGTGAATATAATATCAAAAGGACAATATTGTAGAAAGATAAAGATTTCAGTTGTTTTTTTCTTGCTAATTATTACAAATATATAGGCAGCTAGTTGTTCTGTCAAGAATATTGAAGTCTGTAAGACAAGTTTTTTTAGTTTTAAATATCTTAAAGAATGAGTGACTTAAAAACAAACAAACAAACAAAAAAATAAACTATTAAGTGAAATGACCAGCCATACTGGTATCTGTGTTTCAGCTCTATGGCACTATCCAGTGACTACAAACATACAAATTTTTCCTTTCACATGGCATTATATATGAATAGTATCTACAAAATTAGTCTCTACAGAAGATTTTTTAATGCTTACACACACATCCACACTCCTACACAGTAGATGAAATGATATGCATCTCTCTAAGGGAAAACTGTAAACATCTTTCTGTCTAAAATGGTTTCATATGCAAAAAGAAATTGGAATTGCTCTATAAATATTCATTAAAGCATTTCTGCATACAGAATTAAGTACTGCCTTTGTGGCCCTAGTACATTGGAAGAGTTAGATCTAAAATTGCAAGCACTTGTTTACACACTGTATTTCACAATCTTAGTGGCAATAATATTAAAATTATAATACAGAACACTGGTAGTAATGAAATACTCTGCAAATGTGTGTAACTGCTTTCAATCTCAGTTTAAAACCGCCTTACCTAAATCATTTTGTAACATTTTGTAACAGTCATAGGAAGTTTTGCAAGTCTTTTCAAGGCCAAGGTTCCCATAATCAACAGGTAGGCATACAATAAATACACAAAGGAAAAGAAAAATTACATATCTGAGCTAACATTTGTAAATCATCCAAAACAGTGGGCCCACATTGACTGGCAGAATATAGTGATTAATAGTAACAACAGACCCTATATAATAGTTCCATGAAAATACTGATTTCTTTAAAATTGTGTTTTAAAATAATTTAGCTTCACTGAGCTCTCATTTAATAAACAAGTTGCATCTTCAAGCAAAGCAAGCATGATATGTATCCCCCTTAAAAACGTATTACAGGGACAGCTGTTAGGGGAATATGAAATATGTGGTCTTGCAGATATAAAGCCCATAGCAAAGCCATTAAAAGCTTTAAAGTGGTCTAGTATTTCACCTTTTCAATATTCTGCACTATGACTTTTCTATATAGTAGGATCTTTAAGTGTACTATGATCTTTATCAACATATTTAGTAGTACTAATATTTAGTAGCTCCCAGACAGTTCCTCTAGATTGTAAGTAGGTAACTAACAGTTTTCAGGAGTTTAAAGGAAAAAAAATTCTTACCTTTAGGTGCCACCTTTAGAAACTGCTTATGAAGTGTAGTAAGCTGTGAAATAGTTAGAGTACTACTTCTAGAGGTTTCTATGCGTGGAGCCTGTGGTGCAGGAACAGGGTCAGGAACAGGGTCAGGAATCATTTTTACATCACCACTGATGAAGAAATCTGTATCTTCTAAAGTCAGTTCATATTGGATTTTGCTAGAACTCTCAATATGATATCGTGCAACCTCTACCAGCTTTTCAACACTGTGAAAGTGCAAATGAAGAAAACCATGAATATTTTTCATATACAATGTTAAAAACATAGCTTAAAATTTTAAACTTCTAAATAAAAAAATAAAAAAAAAAAATTTACACTTTTAGAACTTTCCTGAAGTAAGAATTACAAATCCTCTGTGCAAACTCTGTAATTAGCAAAATCATTATGATGTCCACTCCTCTGGCAGGAAGACATCTTTTGACTACATAAAGTCAGATCTAGGACATAGAAGAGACCAGATGGAAAAATAACAAAGCACTTCCTAGCACAGCATTGGGGAGAGGCATGTGAGCTCCTGTTTCAAGTGTAATGAGTACAATTTACAGATGGAAAGACATCAGTCATCTTTAACATTCAACTTGACATAGGCTTGGCTTGGAGTGTCAGGTCAGAGGATATGATGTTCTGTAAATATGATGTCTTTTCACCACACTTCTTGTCAGGAGAGCAAACAAAATTGACTGGAAGGCAGAGGCTTTGCCTCTTTGAACCATTGCCCTGTTAAAGCCTTCACACACTTCACATTTATATCTCTCTTCCTGGGCATACCCTGACATAGATCAAGTAGCACTGTCCCAGGTATGATATAAAAGTTAGTACAGGCCAGAAACGTTTTACAAAGGGCAAAGTGACCCCTTCCCTTTGGAGAGTAAAAGCCCTTTAATGATATGAACATAAGTCATTCTATGCCAGATGGTCTAAGTGCCATACAGTGGTCCCAAGTACAATTCAGTTACTAGGACAGAAAAATTGTGAAGGAAAACTTTTTCTAATGCTCCTTGAAATAATTTTGAGAAATGTTATACACAGTGATAACAACGGTAGGTGGAATTTTCTAGCATGTGTAAAGCTCAGGAAAGAAAACAATCCCACATTCCAAAGTGACAGAAGCTTCTGAAATTATACAGAGCCTTCTACTAAACGGAATAAGTGGTTGTCTGCTCTTAAATCTGCCAAAGCTGTAGTCTAATAAATAGACCAGAAATATATAAAAGAAAAACAGCAGAACTGGTAATTACCTCTACAGCTACCAGTAGAACCTTCTAATCAGCCAAGAAATGAGCTATTACCATTAAGGTATTGAAAAGAAAATTAAATTTCAGTTCATTAAATGAGATTATTATTTTTTACATTTTTTTCCAAATGACTTCTCTTTGTATAAACAGCTGTATTTACTACTACAGTCTGGGTAAAAAAAAAACCTGTTTAAAATTGATATATATTACCTGGACATTTCTGCCAAGAAGCTGGATCCAAGCCACTTTTCCATATCATTATAAGCCTCTTCTGCTTTCACTTTTACCTCTTTGAGAAATGCTAAAGCTTTTTCTTTTATAAGTTCTAGTCGAGATTTTGTGGCTGCCTCTGTTTAAATGGTAATGTCATAATGAATAGTATTTATAAAATTTGAGGAAAGTCCTCAGTCTAAAGCACCTAAAATTTAGTGTGATCACCTGTTTTTAGGCAGTAACATACTTAATTCCTCATATTCTTGAACAAATCTTTTTTTAGAATCACCTCTATTGCACTATGTGTTTTACAGAAGTGTATTCTAGAAGCATCAGAATTCACAAGGCAAGAAATATCTTAATAAAACTAACACAATGGTGCAGGGAATGTTAAAGTAGACAGTGACATTGAACAGAATTAACATATGCAGCAACAGACCTGGAATCTTAAAGATACAAGTGTGAGTACTCTGTTACGGATAAATTTTAAAGACAGCGCATTTAAATCATTATGTATGTTAATCACAATAAAAGTTTTCTTTTCTGTTTCTAACCTCCAGCTCTTTAAAATTACCCTCACTGGTTCTGCCCTGTGCTTCCTACATATTACTATATCATGCCTTAAAACCCAGGTTGCATGAGAAAAGACTG
>JAWWTY010000088.1:61815862-61846560 GCA_035222235.1 Margarornis squamiger
TGTTTTGCTAATGATTGCCAGTATGTAACTTGTACTCTTTGTACAGATATACTCTTTATAAATATACTTAGAATAATATATAATAGTATAATATTAATTAATAGCATATATTAACAGTAATAATATTACTAATTCATGTAAGAAACTACTATTTCTACTCACCTAATATCTGCCATGTAATGAATCATTGTGTACTGTTCATCCCTTAGGCATCTAAGTACACTTTTGATGGTATTTATATATGCATTTTCTATCATTTCCCAGCGAGGTACTAAAAAATCAATTATCTCCTGTGAATTTTTTAAAAACATCAAAATTAAATTATATATTTCTTGGTAATTCATTTATCTATAGCATTAGTAAAGACATGAAAAAATATTTCATTAAATCATATTACTGATTTTTTTTCACTATGCATTTATTTTGATTTACAGCTGATTGTAGAGATTGCACCAACATATAGTTTTATCCTGTGCATTTCTTTGAAAAAAGGGTGGCAGGTCTCAAAAAGAATGGGAAGTTCCATAAGAATACTCCAGTATCTATGGGTTTGGATATGCTCATAAATGAAGAAATATGCTCATATTATAAGTGATGATGCTGAGCATTGAAGCATGAAAACTTGGTAATTCCTATTTAAGCTTGTAAAAATCTAAGCTGACTGTCCAGTTTTCCTAAAGTGATGCTTCACTGACTGACTTTCACAAAATGTAATTAAACCCCATGGGCAGAGGAAATTCAGCACATGCAGTCATGAAGGAAAAACTGGTAAACATTAGGAAAGGAATTACAGAACAAAATTCCAAGCTTCACTGTCAGCCTTTGAAATCTACATTTGAAAAATGCATGCAGTTCCATCTTCCCATCTCCAAAAATCTACAGAACTATAACAGATTACAACTGGATTGGAGAAGAAAGGAAACATTGAGCAAAATGAACATGTAAGGGATGCCTTCAGAGGGTTATTATAGAATTGTAATTGTAATATTGTGTCTCACAATATATGAATTAGGATCATAAACCCAAGCAAATAACATGGTCTAAAGAAAAGAGAGAGAAATATTTTTTTCAAAATTGACATAATTATACAGCCTATGTCATGGAGAACAAAATTAAGTTGCCTGAAAAAGCAACTAAAACACATAATCAAGGAAGAAAAGTCTACTGAGAGCTACTAAACACAAGATGAAGATATAAAGACATTTCAGAAAACCCCTGAATTTCAGATCACTGGAATTTAGGAAGATGTCTTTGGGGAAAACATGAAAGGAAAAAATATCTTAGAAGAAAGATTAGTGCACGCTCTCCTGTATGCACTATTCTTACTCTTTGTATGAGATTCACAACGGACCCTTGTCAGAGACAGAAAACTGATCTAGTAAGTCTGTATTGGTATATCATAACACAAAAAGGATTATTATTTTGGCATCCATGTTCTTCATAATAATTGTAAAGAACTTATAAAAAAAATCGAAATTTTAAAGTATGTTTACTTATTTTATGTATTTCAGTAGGAACGGTTTTTTGTATATTTTGATATTTATCACATAGTACTAGTGTAACTTTCATTGAAAAATACTGAACAACATGCAATGATACAAAAACTTTAGGTAGAGCATTCATAGAATACTAAGAAAACTATATATTTTCATATTTAAGACTTTTAATCATGAATTAATGTACCTGGGGAAGTGGTTCATCTACATAAATCCATTCATCTGATCCTGGTTCTATTGGTGGTGGTGTCTCAGGAGATGGAGGAAGAGGATCTTGGTCTGTAATCGGTAAAATCTGTTCTTCTACTGGTGCTGGTGCTGGTGCTGGTGCTGGTGCTATTTCTTGATCAGACCCTTGATATGAATGTACAGTTAGTATCTTCAAATGTATTTAAGTATCAATAAACAGAGATGTCTGTGTTACTAACAAGTTCAAAATAATGGAACAGATTCACTATTTCAGTACTTAGGTGTTGTTCCACAAAAAAATATACTAATGAAATCAGCAATGCTCAAAGAGGACTGGGCCAGAGAACATTTAAAAAACTTAATATGCACAAGTCCAAGGGATTCTGATGGGATGCCTCTACAAGTTCTGAACGAGCTGGCAGAAACCATAGCCAGGCCATCCATTATCATTTTTGAAAGGTCATGGAAATCAGGAGAGGTGGCTGAACAGTGGGAGAAAGGAAATGGCACCTTGGTCTTCAAAAAGGGCAAGGAGGACACAGGGAAATACCAGCTCCAAAGGTGATGGAGGCCATCTGGAGGGCCATCTCTACTCCCATGGAAGACAAGAAGGTGATCAGGAGTACTCAGCATGGATTCACTAAATGTAAGTCATGTTTGACCAACCTGGATGCCTGTTTTCCTTTTATGAACTTAATAGTGAAGGATAGCTTGGAAGCTATCAACATAAAAATGAAATTAAACATTATTAATTGACCAAAGAGATTATTTCTCCATAGGGAGTAAATAGCCCTTTACAAAACTTCTATAAGATAGCTGGATTCTAACTGGAAAATCTCTGCTCCATCTGCACTGACTCCAGCAGGGCTATTAATTATACCAAGCACATAAAAAAAAAAATAAATCAATTTTATCTAGGTAGTTTTTTGAAAACACTCCATCCAATTTTCTGTCAGTTGTGGAATTTCCAAGAATTTTTCATGAACTAGAAATCTTATGCAGGAGTAGTAGTATAAGCTTTTACTGTAAAGAATACTTTTCAAGTTAATACTTCTTTTTTTCTTTTGGTGGTAGAAGACATAACAAGACTTTCTCATAATAGTTATGAAAAATACCTCTGGTTATTCACAGGTCTACTAATAATGTTCTACTTGATGCATTTGTTCCCCTGGATACTTCATCTTTTTTGGTTTTTTTTTTTTGTTTTTTTAATTATTTTAAATTATTCTTTCCTTCTGCTTGATTAAGAGGAGAAATGGAATTTTTAAACCAGCAAGAAAGAACAGAACTTAATGCTTTAATTTAATTTTTATGTGAAATTGATCTATATCCACTGAAAAGGTAAAAACACAACAGAAAAGAGTGTTCTGGTGCAATTATCACTAAGTGCCACATCCCCAGAGTCTTCCAGGGGCAGCAAAAATGCAGGTTGCCATCTAGTTCTATATAGTAATTATTAATGATAAAGAAGAAAGTATTCTAGTTCTAGAAAGTAAGAACATGAAAACTTACTTATATTCTGCTTTTTTGCAATTTCTTCCATTATAATTTCCTTCACTGTTTCAAACACATGACTTTCTTCAGTCTCTGCATTTACGCTCACTAGAGTATTTTGACAGACTGAAAACCATTTCTCTAATTTTGGCCATGTGTCTAGAAAGCCGGAAATTCTATGAAAATCATATTAATGTATGAAATTAAAATCTAAGTAATTGAAAATCAAAAATTTTCCAAAATTAGCAAACAAAAGAAAAAGCAGACCATCTCGTTTCATACTAAAACAATTCCATTCACAACAAACCCCTCATTTTAAACATAGGAAAATTTTCAAAATCCTTCTGTTAACTAGTCTTATGTATTTCCTACTTCTTGTCACAAGCTAAATCTACTTTCCTATATCACAACTAAACCAATAATAATAAATAATAGCATGAAATAGTTAATATTATTGAATATTTAGAAACAAGAATTGTTCTTGATTTTGCCCTTTCTGTAAAGTTAATCATCTAGTGATTTGATTAAAATTAGAAAACTAAGTGCTTTTTATAAATGCAGAAATGCAAAATAGCATCTTAGAAAATCTGTAACTCAAAGCAAGTGGATTTCACTCAAGGGCAGTTACATCATGTGTGACGTATCTCAGATATATGCGTACACATAGATACATATATATACAAACAAGTATACATATAGGTCATGCAATATATCTAAAATCTAAATTCTACTTCTAAAAATACCCTGGAAAATCAAAACACATGAATTCAAATTTTCTAGGATTATTTACATTGTGCAAACAATGAAAATATGCTTTAAGCTTCACATTAGAGAAATGCCTACATAAACTTTTAACATTCAGCGCATCAGTATTGCGATGGATCACATTTGAGATTCAGACTAGTTACATGCCTAAATATCTGTCTGGAGCAAATTTTTTGTACTTTGTATAACCTACCTATGTTGGACCTGGTCCTTATCTAAGCTAGTAATCTCTTCTAGGACTTCAACATCTGAATTCTCATTTCTCTTCTCCTGTTCCGTTTGAGAAGTCTTTGATTTATCCACTGTGTGGAAAACAGCATATATGAGCATATTTAGAAAAAGGCAATTATTCAGGTTATTTGCCCAAAGATAATTATATGAAAAGATTCAGTGTTCCTTGATCTTACATTTTTTCATTTAAAAATTGGATACCAAACTTCCTAAAAGAAAGGAAAAGTTAGAGAACATCATGGAAATATAAAATTAAGCTGCAAAACACCTGAAGACACTGTCCTGCCTCTTCCTAATGGATGCTTTGCAGTCATAGAAATCTCGAGGTGAAGAGATGGAGCATTCCTCTGGGCAGATTATTTCAGCCTTATCTACTCTACTAGTTAAAGATATTTTCCCAGTCTCATCTGAATCTTCCTTGAAGTAGCTATTTCTTTTCACAATGAACAGGTATCCTACTGCATCAAAAGACAAGGTATTGTCTCTCTGAGTCTTCTCTAAATTTTAAGAACCTTTTAATTCATTAGCAATAAGCAATTTTTAAAGAATTCTAATTTATTGCATTTTTTGACTCCTTCTATCACCACATTACCTTATAAGAAATAAATTGTTTGTATTTCTGAGATTTCATAATGTATTATCGTATGTTCCGAGTGTTTTGGCAATACAAGGTCTTAAAATTATTGAGAATTTCAAGTATCTATACATTTATCTTCACCACATTGTTAGTGAAAGCTCTGAAGATTTTGTCTCATCATCACTCCTATGTCTACATAAAAGCTGAATGTATTAAGCAATATGCCACCTATGTGCTGCAGCAAAAACAATGAAGAAGAATATCCTTATAATTTTGAATAATACCAGACATATTCATTAAAAACATTATGTTTTGCCAAGGTGTGTTAGGGCAATTTAAAATATGTAGTGTAAAAGTCAAGCAGCCCTCAAGAAGCCTTTGATGCTTTTGCCTTGGTTAGCCAAAAATGACAATTTCTAAACATTCACTGATTAACTGAAGACAAGACAAAGGCGTTAATCAACAGGCAGTTAATTTTGGCACTCTCAGGGAATGAATATTGGCATATGCCTCTTTGTAATTTCCTTCATCCTTTCCTTTCCAAATGTTTCTCCTGAAGAAAAATACTATTTATGTACATTTATATATATTGGGTGATATTTCTGCATCTGTTGTAACTTGTGGTTTTTTTCCAAATGCTGTTTTATGTGATATCTAATATAAGCCACTGTGCTATCTCAGCTCCCACGAGAGTTCAGTACAAACCCAAAAAAGCGTACACACATGCACTTGCACACTTCTGATCTGCCTTTGACTGAAACAAACAGAAGTATTTGGAAGAATCTGGAAGTATTCAAAGCACAATTAATGAAAGTGATACTGTGAGATGCAGAGAAATTATGCAGTAATGCTATTTTGTATTAATAACTACACTTACAGATATCTGCTTGTCATTTTACTTTCTTAATAGTAGTTGGAAACTTACACTTCAGGATAGCTGCACGTTTCAGTACCACAGGGTCTGAAATATCCAATAATACAGAAATATCAAAAGCAGATGAGGTAACAGGAGGCTTTTTAGGGGCTCTGGGATCTACAGCAAGTGAGAGCTTTTCAGAAATTACATCTTTTGCTTCTGGATCAATCCCTGTATAGGCTTTGTCAAATAGCTTTGCCTGATTAATTGTCATTGGAAACCCTTCCACAATCCACCCCTTCTCTGGTGGTATTTGGCTAAAAGTAAATGAAGAACCAGAATTATACCGTGAATTAATAGCATAATAATAAAACCTGAAAAAGAGCTTGCTCTAGCAGTCTTTCATTCTTAATTCAGTATATTAAATATCCTGATGAATACAGAATATGACAGACACTATTAAACTGTAAAGCAATGGATTTTAAATCAGCAAAAACAACATCAACTCTAATAAAAAGCTGAAAAAATCAGAAATAAAACTATTTTTGCTGTCTTGATAAAGAATTTTCAAAAAACCTCTCTATAGGGGCCCTTCTCAGAGGTATAATTTCACTGTTTTCTCAGCTAACTTTTGTATTGAGGTAACAAACAGGTAAATTTGTTCTGTAACTCTGAAGTACACTAATGGAAATAATAAAACTTAAATTATATTCATGTGGGAACTTAAGTCCTAAATGCATATCAGGGTAGTTGAGACAATTTTCTGTCAAACAAGAGTAGACAAAACCAAGTATCTACACAATTTCATACTCAATGGCTTCCAACAGGATGTCAATTAGTACTTCATCAGGAATACTTTTTCCTTTCTTCAACCATTCCCGCGATGCAGCACCAAGCTGGGCACGTACAGATACCTGTGGAAGAGTGCAATGTATGCTCAGAATGTTCATAACAATCACTGTTAAAAAGAGCATGATTCAACTTTTTACATGATATAGTATTTATTTGGGTTTGGGGTGTTTTTTGTTATTTATATTTAATAGCGGGGTTTTTTTTCTATCAAGGAGAATAGTTCTACCTGTAAATAATGCCTAGTTTAATTGAAATCTTCAACTGATTTTCATCACTACACTCATAAAAATGCCAAAAAAACATGGTAGAGAAATACAGGATATGAAGGCTAAGAAATAAAAAATAAGTGTCCTGGTTCTAAGCTTACTTTGATTTTCACTACCATAAATCCACTGATGATGGCCTAAAGTAGCATATAAATTCATTAGTTCTACTGGGATTCTTTTACATCTTCGCTTTTGAAATAATTTTCAATGAGCAATAAAGTATAAGAAATAACTGTAGAATTATGTATTTTAATATAAAGTTTTGTTACCTCAGAAATTAGATAGAAAATACCATATCTTATCTAAATTTGAGATTGAACAAAAAAATATAGAACTTTAACAATATGTATAACTCTAACATACAGAGGAATAGATTTTCATAATAAATTCTTTTCATATTTCACAAATAAAATGCTTGCAGTGGGGTTAATAATTTATAATGATGAAAAGGTGCCACCATTTAATTAATTTAGCCATTTTAACTAACGTCTCTTTGTAAAGTAGAAACTAAAATTGGATAGGCCATCTTGACTGTTATAGTACACAAAAACAAGACTGTCAATTCAAGCTGACTCTTGAAGTCTTACATGTCAAAACTTAGAATTAATTTTGAAATTGAGTAAAAAAATTGAAACATGCTTTCTTCCTTACATAATTCATTCTCATCTACCTGTTGGAGCCAAAACCAAAAATAAGAAAAATACCTCATTTTGCTCCCCAGAATTCTCTGCTTCATGTGGAATCATATTGTGTTCACTTTTCATTTCATTTTTAAGAAAAGACTGGATGGCTTCCTGAACCAGAGTATCAACAGATAGTACCTGAATATCGCAAACTAATACACAAAAAATTAGATAACTTTACAATTTCATTTGGACCCACATAGAGATCATCTATTACAGGCAGTTATTTGAATTATATAAGTTGTTTCCACACTTTCTTCTCTGTAACCATTGCACAGTGTGTATCTACAATCATTAGCTATCTTGCTAGTTTCTTCTAAAACACGTATCTCCAAAGAAATTTACTAAAAGCATTTTCAAATTCTCAATGCAGAACTAATACTATATTAACACTTATGTCAGGGTTGGGTGTTTCCAATCTTATTTTGGAAGATAACGAAGGAATTACATTCAACCAAACCATGCAAAATACAGATGCATGTGAGGTTCAAGAACTAGTAACACAAAGATTTGCCCAAACAATTTTCATTGTAAGAGTGAGGTATTACTACAAATAAAAATTTTAAAGAATTTCAGGCAAAAAACTCCAAACAAATAACCTCTACCTTTTTCAATAAACTTTGCACAGGTAGTTTTTCCACTAAAAATTTTTCCCAAAATACATCCCTTGATAGGATATGAAGTAAATGCACGTGGTGAAGATCTGGGTTGTGGAGGATAGAACATCTCCATCAGTCTACGAAGCACATGACCCAATATGTTATTATTAAGAGGAGGTTTGTTTTCACTGTTCTCTTCAGTTGGGCTCCATTCCCCTGTCATACTCTGTATAAATGACAAATTAGCAAATCATGTCTCAGTATGCCTTGTCTTTCATCCTTCTAGATATATGTATTTATACACAAACACAATACATAAAATAACCACATTTGAATAGTATTAAATAATGACATATTTTTTAGAATAGACCCTTGCTGAAAGGTATAATTATTTCATAATCATTAAACATTTATTGATATTCACTAATAACTAGTTAAGAGACAACATATAAACACTTGCATCAATTCTGTGATGTTTTGTCTCTGGCTGGACATCAGGTGCCCAACAAAGCCACTCTATCACTAACCTCATCAGCAGGACAGATGAGAGAAAATAAAAAGTTCATGAGTCAAGATAAGGACAAGGAGAGATCACTCACCAGTTACTGTCATGGGCAAAATGGACTCAGCTTGGTGAAATTAGTTAAACTTATTATGTATCAAAATCAGAGCAGGATAGCAAGAACTAAAACAAGCCCTAAAAACACTTTTCTCTCACCCTTCCCTCCTTCCCAGGCTCAAGTGTTTTTCCCAATTCTCCACCTCCTGCCTAGCAAAGCTGGGGAACAGGGAATGTGGGTTACAGTCAGTTCACCAGGTTTCTGCTGTTCCTTTCTCCTCAGGGAAAGGAGTTCTTCCCCTGCTCCAGCATGGAGTCCTTACCATGGGAGCCAGTCCTTCACAAACATCTCCGCCATGAGTTCTTCTCATGGGCTACACTTCATGAACTGCTCTAGTGTGGGTTCCTTCCTTGGGGTGCAGTTCTTCAGGTACAGACTCACCATCATTGGTCCCTTTCATGGGGCACAGTGTTTCAAG
The DNA here is from genome assembly GCA_035222235.1 of Margarornis squamiger. NCBI lineage: Eukaryota > Metazoa > Chordata > Aves > Passeriformes > Furnariidae > Margarornis > Margarornis squamiger. The sequence goes on from JAWWTY010000088.1 coordinate 61,824,909, forward strand.
AGGCTGCTCCAGCACGGGTCCCCCATGGGGTCGTAAGTCCTGCCAGCAAACCTGCTCCAGCATAGTCTCCTCTCTCCACAGACCACAGGTCCTGCCAGGGGCCTGCTCCAGCATGGGCTTCCCATAGGGTCACAGTCTTCTTTTGGGCATTCATCTGCTCCAGTGTAGGATCTTCCAGGGGCTGCACATGGATCTCTGCCCCACCATGGACCTTCATGGGCTACGGGGGAGTCTCAGCTCCAGACCTGGAGAACCTCCTCCCTGTCATTCTCCACTGACTTTGATGTCTGCAAAGCTGTTGCTCTCACATATTCTCACTCCTCTCTCCTCTGGCCTCAAGACTTCGCTGAGCAAAAACTCTTTTTTTTTTCTTAAATATGTTATCACAGAGATGTCACTACCATCGCTGATTGGCTCAGCCCTGGCCAGTGGTGGGCCCAACTTGGAGCCAACTTGGCTCAGCTGGGCATGGGGGAACCTTCCAGCAGATTCTCAAAAACCAACCTCTGTGGCCCCTCTGCTACCAAAACCTTGCTATGCAAACCCAAAACAGATTCCTATAATCACTTTTAAATTCCATAAACATGAAAATGATTTCACCAATATCACAGAATTCATCAGTAGCAGATTTCTGTATTAGGAATCCAGCATTCTAACACTGTATTCTAAAACTGGGCATTATTGTTCAGTTATCACACATAAATCTTTGAAAATTTTATGGACAAAGATTTCAAATATATATTTGCCTAACACACATTCAATAGAGAGAAAAACAAACAAACAACACACTCAACAACCCCACCCAGTTCAAACAATTTTAAGGGAAAGAAATACTGAGTAGAAACTTCAGTTCACCCACTCTGAGATCAATAGCAATTTATCAGTTGTATGATTTACCAGCATCCTCTTACTGAGAATCATGTTGGAAGAAAGATAAGAATGGAACACAGAACTGTACTTTTGCCACTCTAATATACAGTCTATTAGTATTGCACCTTGTAGCACTATCAAGGTCCTGATGTACAGTTTATGCTGTGAGAAGATAAAAGACAACATTTTAATATGAAGGACAATACTATTTATTTGGTTGCAGGATACTAAACAGCTGTTTGGAAGATACGTAGACTAACAATATTTCCAACAAGGTTCGAGCTTGTCATCTCACTTGGGGTGCACAATAAAGGATTGTCAGGTAAAGTTAAATGTTTCAGCAAGAGAAATTCCAAGTAGGGGGAAAAAATTAAGAAAAAATCATTCGCAATGAGAGTGGTTAAGCATTGGAACAGGCTGCAGACAGAGACTGTGGAATCTCTGTCCTTGGAATACTTGAAAGTCGACCAGATAAGGTGTTGCACAGCCTTACCTGACTCAGAAGTTGGCCCTGATTTAAGAGGTTGAACTAAATGACTTTTTCACATCTCTTTAAACCCAAACAATTGTGACATATATGTACTAAACATTTCATCACCATCAACAAAAGTGAAGAGTTTTAAAGGTCTACTGAAAGATAATGTTCTGAATTCATATTCTGGGTAGAATATGCAGACTTTTTCTGAATTTACTATCTGAATGATGTATGGCCATAGCACACATTCTACTAATAGAACTTCATCACTATTTATTTTGAACATATGTATATTAGATAGAAAAACACAATGTAATTATCACTCTAAATTAAATTTAAAATAAACTTAAAATCACCTATTTTTAATCAATAAAACCACCAAAAAAATCTTTCTGAATTGCACAATATCCCCTCTCCAACATATTTCAGAACACATACTTCTTCATATGTAATTGAAAAGACATCCTTAGAAAACCCAAACCCTTGTACTATCTGAACCATTTTTCCTTACACATATAAGTAGAGAGGTATCAGTTGTTTTAAATCCTATTAGACCTCTAAGAAAAATTAATTCCAAATGAAATGGGTTCCCACTCCTTTCAGCTTTCTTGCCCTTTTAACCAGAAGATTGCTAGACTGTACCTGTCCTGAGGCAAAGCAGTCTACCTGTCAGAAACAAGTTTTTCAGGCATTCAGGTGAGAATTATATAATTCCTGGTCAACAATTTCGAATGAAACTGGAAATTATTTGCTGTTTTGAGCAGTACCTAATGTTATGCTCGCTTTGGGTGATTCAAATAATTTATTAAGTAACTAGTCATGACTGATAATGTGGTAGTTTCCAAATATTTTCAAGCTAAATCTAATATGTAATGTGCAATGCACTGATAGGACTGCATTTTCTTGTATTTTGTCAAACATATTTGACGCTTTTAGTCGGTATTCCTAATGTAAATGCAGTATTCTTAAGAGATGTCAAATTGCCTGTCCTGGGCTTTTTTTTACGGAGTTTAGAAAAATCAGCATAAACACTGCCAGAATACCCTGCCAATACACTTTTACCTAGAAGCAATACTTTAAAGGTATTACCTGCTCACTTAGGCTTTTAGAAGACACAAGTATGAATTGGTGCCAACAATTTTCTATGTCATACGATACCAGTTTTTGATGAATAATTATTCACAAAGGCAGAAGACTAACAATGTCTGAGAATAAATCAATTATGTGACCATGGATTTGAAATAGTCTGGCAGGAGAAAAGAGGCTTTAAATGTGTCAATAAATCTTCGTGACCTTCAGTGATTTTACATGTAGAGAAAACTTTATAATATAAACAATATGGCTAAAAACTTTTCTCATTAGTGCTCCCCACTGTTTCCTGCATGTCTATCTTGTATGTCCTCCCTCTTTACTTTGTGTATAGGCCTTTTTTTCACCTAAAGAAAGTGATCATGATACTCGTTACATGAGTTGGTATATGTGAATGAGTACCTTAAAAAGATACCTCAGAAAAACAAATGTAAAGATTGAAGCCACAGTAAACTGAGCTCTCAGGCATTCACCACAGAAACTCATAATAAATATTTTTACTCATTGCAAAAGAAAATGTACCAGTTGGCTCAGGATGTGGATAAAAGCACATATATATTGTAGTTATAAACTCCCAACAAGACAAGGATTGGTTATTTGCCATGAATTTACCACATTCCATTTATCAGGTTATTTGAAAAGTTAATATACGTAGTGGAATTTTTTTTTTTTTCCCCCAAAGAAAAGCATTATTAATGTAACTTTGAAAAAATTGTATGATACATTTTAGCAGGGAAACAGTCACCCTTCATCTTTGAATTTTGAAATTACAGTAACGTATTATAAAGTTGAAAAAAGTTTTCAAGTACCCTGACAAACAGTTACTTGTATTCCAACAAAAGACTACGAAAAATGTTAGTAATTTTTAATAATTTTCACAAATGTTATTATCTTAAAATGAAAGAAACACTGAAATTAAAAGACTTCTGGTATTGTAATATACACAGTATTCAATTTTACTGCTTTCACTGGTTACTTTCTGTTGTATTTTCAAACCTAGTAACATTAGTTACACCTTCAAATTCCAACTGGCTGAAAATGCAAGGTGTATTATCTTCCATTATGTATCATCAGTTTGGTGTACCTTGTATTCACCATAATCTTTGTCATCTAACAGACTCATTTTATTCATCTCTACAAGTTGTTCCGGGTCAGGTTCATTTGGGAAAGGTTGAATTGAGGCTTGTTCATATATTGGTTTTCCATTTAGAAAAAATTCCTTCCAATCAAGCACCAGTTTTAATGGAACTCGGCTGCAGGAAAAAGAAAAATAAAAGCAAACAGTTCCAAACCAAAAATTAAAGGGTTATATTTGACAATGGTGGATCCAAATTTACAAGCATCCTAATCATGAAACAAGTATATACTAAACTAGTTATAGCTTTTAAAGCTTTCTGTAACTATTACAGCTTTTTATAAGTGTTTGTTTACTTATATGACAGCTGTAGGCACTTGTAGGCTTCAGTATTTTCACAAATGTGTTATCATACAACATTTGGTTGGCAGAGCTGTGTAGTAACAGTTTTGCTACAGCTATTTTTCCCTGCCCCAGAAAATTCTTCTGTTTTGTGGGGTAAAGCCTCCTGTTGCCAAAAATCTAGAGAATGGTTTTCCTGTAAGTTAAAATTAATTTAGAATTGTATGAATAATTAAGCTACTTTTTTAAAAATTACTAATTTCACTAAATATCTAGGCTGACTGTATTATCATGTACTTACTGGGCCTAAATTCATATAATTTCCATAATATATAATCATATGCATTTCATCTGGTTATATCTTCATTATTTTAACATACAATTACACTAAAAAGCAATTAAGATTTTGGTATACTTTCTAATACTGTTAAGTCTTACCCCACAGTCAAATCACTGAATACTAATAAAAGAACTACAGCAACAAAGCCCCACTCTGTGGTTTTTCAAACACTTCCACAGCACAGGCACTTGATGATTAATGCCTTTTTAGGACCTTCTCAGAAATCCTGTGCAATTACTGCATGTCAGCACAGGGAATCACAGCACACAGGACAACAAAGATATTGGGCTCAGTTGCCACTCTTTGGACAGCCCAGGCAGGTTTATCTTAGGAAATTCATCCTGTTTCTATTACACTGAGGAAGTGTTTAGCTAGTGGATCAATCTAGAAACTGTTCAGTTTTTAGCTTTTAACGATGGAATTTGTTCATAAGAAAGGAAATCAGCAGTTCCACAAACAGTAGCACTAGTTGATTTTGGTCTCCTAAGGATTCAAGCCAATTGAGTTTTCAAGAAATTATGCTAAAGTTGTAGTACAAGTTCACCCTGTATTACACACCAGCAAATCCTCACACAAAACTAATGTTATCATTTTCCCACACAAACTAATTTGAGCTGTCACATAAAATATCTGAGAAACTACATACTTCGTTACAGTGCTTAAAGCAGTCTGAATAAGGTTGCCTAGAAGCTATCTAACAGCTGTTATTTTTGCCTCACAGCTATCATACTCACTTGTTTGTCATTTGACGATATTCTCCTACTTTTGTCGACAAATCAATGATTTGGCCCATCACTTCCCAACATACAGAATAATGTTTTTTATAGCGTGCCTGAGCTCTTTCAGCAGCAATTTTCTCATGTTGTTCTTTTTCCTTCATTATTTGTTCTTCATTATCAATATTTTCTTGTTTTGCCAGAGCCTAGAATTTTTTTTAAAGAGTAAATTTAAAAAGAGTAAATTTGAGATTGCAATGAAATAGAAGTGCGGAGGTGCACAGCCCTGGAAATGCAAATTAACTTGTTCATTTCAGTCAAGAAACAAAAACAGCTCCAATCTCACCAGAGTTTGGTAAACAGCAAGCAGACCAATATATAAACAAATCTAGAAAATTTTATTTTTTCTACAAATTCCAGGTTTTTTGATTTCTAACTGCTCAAATATAATAAAATAAAGGGAAAATGCATTAATTCTTTCATGGCAAACAGGTTAAGAACATATTCAGACTTTGGGAGCAGTGAAATTGCAGTTTTCAGTGGAATTACTCATTCAGAAAATGTGACAAGTAATTTATCTTACTAGATTCTAATTTTCAAATAATTTTAAATTATTGATGTTTTTCAATCTTTAAAAAGATTTCTGGTCATAGTAGAAAATCATTCCTGTGACGGTGTGCTCCTGTGGACTGAAAGCATAAAGAGATGTACTTAAAGAGATCATAATTGCGGATTACACAGGACCCCAGCTGTGCTGAAGGACTTTGAGATGCTGTTTTTGACAGGATCACATTATGGCCTACTATGAGCATTGCACTTGGCAGTTTTCCACAGGGTTATGAGTCCTTTTAATCAACTGAAAACTTCAAGGAAGAAAGAAATTAGCACTTTTGAGTGAAAATAGTCCAGCATTCATCAAAAACCGATATTAACAGATTATATCTAAGGGAAATTAAAAACATGATTCTTGAAACAAGATCTTAGGTTATTATCTTTTGTCCTGTTGCCTCTGCAAGACTGTGCCTTTTAAATCCAGCACACAGAGAAATTTTCCTACAAAATTAAAATTAGCATGGAAGAAAAGATCAAAATCAGACTTTAAGTTGCATTGCTTTATCCCTTATTATCCTCCTGCCATGGGGGTGCTGTTTTTCCTTCCTACGTAATTCCCCTCAAAGTTTTAACACACTGCAAAATGCTCTCAGTTCCACAGTTACAGTTACAAGCTCATTGCTTATCACCCACATTAGCCGTAACTTTGAACTTAGATAAAAAAATATATTTATCATTAAATCATCCAGTCCCCTAGAAAAGTCCTGAATTCTAACAGTTGACAATACAAATTCCATTTAATAACATGAAGGTATTCTAACAGTCCTGTAGTAATTCAGAGAGCAAAACAATTGTTTACCGCTTCCTTGTCAAGAGCTGCCTGGAACTCTTTCTGTCGCCTCTCTTCATATTGTTTTTCCCTGAAAATTCTGTTTTGCCTTAACACCTCTTTTTCACGTCGAACATGCATAAGTTGAGTAGCAATCCTTCGCTCATGCTGAGATTGTTTCATTAGTCTGTAAATAAGCTGTTCCTCCTGGTAAGCTTTCTAAAAGTTAAAAAATAATACTACTAAGCACAGTTTATAAATTATTTCCTAGACAGCTCATCAGTGTCTCATATGACAAATATGGAGTTAAATAACAGCATTCACTTACTTATATGATACATAAATCCAGAACAACATACATATCTATTTATTAGTACTGTTCTTCCATGAAGTAATACTATTTATGTATTTACAGCAGTACTATTTATGCAAGAATTACAGAACTATAGAAGAGAATTCTAAACATCTCTTAGCTGAGATACTCCATAAAAATACATCTGGTCAGATTAACTCAATTTTAACATGGTTATTGCTCCTGTGCAAAGAAACTGCAGCATATTTGAAATAATGGCTTCTCAATATAAAGACATACTCTTTTCTCAAAAAATGAACTTATCCCTGCTATTCACCAGTCCCAATTCTCAGTCATATTCTACTGAATCCTGGATCACTGCATTTTCTACAGGTTTGAATTTTTCCTTCTTTAGGGGAATTTGGGTAAATATCTTCTCCATTATCGCCTATTCAGGAGACTGGGAATTATGAGGAAGCACTCAGAACAGAGCAAAATACAAGATTTCTGGGTAATAGTTCCAGCATTCTCATTGGGACATGGATATAATACCCTATTCAATACTACAGGAAAATAATTCTGAACCATTGCTTTAGGCACGGCCTGTGTAGACCAACGCTTTCAAGGCTATGGGTTGTTATTTTTTGAAGTGCTCTCAAAACATAATACTATCTTATCACTACTTCTCCAGCCTGTTCCTGGTATGTAAACTAATGCTTACCCTAATCTAAAGGTATGCCTCGCTATCACTTTTTCTGAGTCCTACGCAAAAGCATCCACTTGCTTTTCAAGCCCCATTGCCAAATATTACTCCTACAATGAAATTCTAGAGGAAGGATCTGATTTGCTGAATATTTGTTTCAGATGCAGCAAAACTGCTAGGAAATACATTCAAACTTAAGGACCTAAACTGAGAACTGATTTGAAGACTTCAAATTCGTATTCCCAAGAACAGAGGAACAGGTAAAGCCAGCTAGTAGTACAAAAAAATCCCAACAAAATAATGTATCATGTCTATTTTCTTTCAATCTGGTTTATTTTTTCATCAGCTCTCTGTGACAGAGAGGGCAAAACACATTACATAAGTACACCTATAAATGAAAAATTCAACTTGATCACATATTATTGTATTATTTATGAAAGAACTCTACAAAGAGGACTAGACCTGTGCTACACAATGCAGTCAGGCCAAGTGTAATAAAATTCTAATGCAAAGTATGGCTATTTTAATTTCAATAATAAACCCAAAAACTTTCTAAATAATTTAGTTATTTAATGCTGATGCTGGGGAGAAGCCAATTTAAAAACAAACAAACCTCTTTCCATATTTTTAAGTTCTTTTCCCTTCACAATTGCTGGGAATAAAGTACATTCCAATTAAATACTAGTGACTTGAAAATACTAAGCTGATATAAAAATACCTCAACATTTTTCTTATTTTAGCCAAAAAGTGGGCTTTGTATTCCTGTTTCTTAGCACTTAATCTCATAACACTGCATTATAGTTCTAATGGCAGATGCAGTCATCTCAGGCTTTAATTCCAGAGTGCTCCACCTGCATGCTATGCTGTGTCTCTACAAAGTTTTTCACAAAATAGAGATCTAATCTTGAACGTGTTCTGTTTTGTACCCTATTTGTAGTGTACTCTGTAAGCTAATTTTCTGTGGAGGGAATTATCACCATGCATGCAACAGAAATTGAAAACAATACAATCATAACAACTTCATTTTATATGTCATTTGATGTAGCTCAGGTGACAAATTTTTCCAACAGTACTGCCTACTGAAGAGTTAATCTGTCCATTTCAACTTACATTCCTGAACTTGAAGCAACAAAAGGTGTTACAGTGCTCTTTGCCATCTCAGTTCTGCTGCTTATTTGGACTTAGTATTTCACTAAGATTTGGAAAAAGAGTAGAGAATGCGCAATTTGCTTCCTACTGCAAGTAAGTATACTTCATTATTTTCTTTAGCTGATACTGTTTACCCTCAGCCATTGGTTATTACAGCAGCGGGTACTTCACCAGAGGAATATGGATTTTAAAATCCTAATTCACAGGGAATTGAAGGAGCCACCCTAACAGAGTGGTCATTTGTCATACTCAAACCATCAAATCTACAGTGCACAGTTGGTCCAGTGAGAAATTAAAGCACCTTATTTAGGTGGATGTGCACCTTCTAAAGCAAATGGGAAGATGCTCCATTAGAACACTTTACAGTGGCCAAAAGACACCTCATCTTTGTTAACTGAAAGGTAGAGAACTTCAATATTCTTAAGTGAGCAAATATTTTGGTATGCTCAGTAGGCCTAAAAAGATATAGTAGAAAATTTTTGAGGAACAAAAATAAATTAAAAGGCAAGTAACTCAGAGCTACACAATAGATTAATATGGATTTAGAGCACCAAACTCATAGTTTCAGAAAGGGTGCTTATTGGGTGGGGAAGTGAACCATTGGTAGCTATCTTTCATACAAAAAGGAATGGACAAAGTACTCAAACCAAAGGCTGGTTTGAAGTTTTGAAACTTCTGAACATAGTAGGAGACAAGTACAATTTTTTACCTAAAATTTTACACCAACATCTTCACAGAGGACTATGAAGTGCTTGAAGAAATCATAAATATTTTAATTGGGACATCTTCATAGTAATTTGAAAAATTACTATTAAAAAAAGCACAATACACACTTTTTTTTTTTCTAGTTTACCTACTTGAGACAACAGTGGCATCCAGTGGCCAAACCGTAGCATGTTTATGTATCATGTTGTTCATATATAATTACTATATCATGTTTCTATTTTTCTATTTCCTTGTTTGATTTACACGTAAGTGAAACAATTCTGTGCTGTTGTGTGGTCATAAAATTGATGACCAAAAATTACAGCTCATCATACATGAATCTATTTGGTTGACCAGTAACCTAGTAACCATTCATTTCTCCTCCCATTTTCATGTTCTCAATTTGCTGCTGATAGTAATTATTCCTGATAACGTTTTAATTCAGAGAAATAAAACCTGAACAGGGCATTTTAAATAACAAGTACAAAGCACAAATAATTTGTTGAAATGGTGGCAATAAAGGTTCAATAGGGATGAAGCCATATTACTGTCAATCACTTTGAACACCTGTCTATGAAAATCTGACTGGCATCACGGTGTGCTCTACATAGAGCACTGTCATGAAATTGTAAATTATTCTCTACCAGGCTCCAACTTGTAGTGTGCCAAAATGAAAAAAAAATTTGAGCAAGATTCTATTAGTAAGGTTTGTATGTATGGATACAAAACAATCTACCACATTCTGGAGGGATGAAATTCATTTGATTCTAAATGACCCCATGCCACGTTCAAGATTTATGCTGTGTAGGTAAAAGTCTGACCCTATTGCCTAGAAGACAGCTACAATTTCAGTCTGAAGATCCTTTCTGGATCAACATGTAATGGAGAGGAAAAGTTAATTTTCAACTATTTTGTGTAATGATTTACTTTTTAAAGAAAATGCCTCAGTTTGTTTCCCATTTCTCTTAAGTCAAGCAACATCTAATTTCTGAAATCTCACAAAGTTCCAACCAAACACCTCTCCCTCTGTGAATTTAGAACCACGTTAGCACTAAATAGATTCTCTGATATGGTCAGACTACTGTGCCTGAGAGTATAATCCAAATGCTTCTTGAACTCTGTCAGGTTTGGTGCTGACACCTTCCCTGGGGAACCTCTTCCAGCACCCACCTCTGGGTGAAGAACCTTTTTCTAACACCCAACCTAACCCTCCCCTGACACAATTGCAGACCATTCCCTCAGATCCTGTCAGTGGTCACCATAGACAAGAAATCAGACCCTGCCCTTCTGCTTCCTCTCATGAGGAAGTTGTAGACTGCAATGAGGTCTCCCCTCAGTCTCCTCTTCAATCTCCAGACATTACATGCCAAAGCCTAAATATATATATATATATATGTGCATATGTGTCTATATACATATATATGTATGTATAACAGTTCATCTTTTCAGAGACACTACACATCTGAAATGCTATTATTATGCAGCAGCAGTGGAGATAGTCCCAGTTATAGTGGGTTTAACACATAGTACCTAAGCTAAGGACTCACAGTGAAACACTAAAATAAATGATAACCAGAAATCACAGAAACCCAGTAAGTTACAAGATCTGTTTCTATACAACCATTACAAAAGAGAGAATCTGTGAAATCAGTAATCCAAGAGTTGCTTTTTGAATGAGGGATATCTGAAATCTTAAAAGCCTTGTGATTTACAGGACAGGATTTAAATGGAATAACCTGCAACATCCATTTTTAAACAGAACACAAATTCTCCAGAGACATATCTTCTATTCTGTAACACACCAAAAATCAAAGCTCTGACCTGCAAATTAAGTTTTGATTCTTCATATCACCCAACACAATCATTTCAGAAGTCATCCAGTCCAGACCAAAACCTTTACATGACACCTTTGTAAATACAGATTTTCAGCCAAGGAATGCTTGTTTTTTAATACGTATGTTCTTTAAAACCAGTATACATTTTGATACCACTTTATGTTGAATCCTGAGGAGGGGGTGGCAGGGAAAAGAAGGCAGCTCTTCAACTGATGTTTAATAATCTTTGTTGTGCTGCCTTCACTTGATCCTTTATGGTTTGTAACTATGGTTGTAACTATGGTTTGTATGACATAAAGGTGGTGAGAAAGAATAGCTAACCTTCCATATTTTTCAAGAAAATCCATAAAAGTAATTTTCAGATGTAAGTGCATATACCTCCCCTTATCCCCTCCAAATTTTATTCAACCCTCAAAAGTGCTCTTATCTGTAAGCAAATTTTTAGATTAATAATTGTTCACGCACTGTATACTTTTGCATACAATTCCTCACCTCTTCAGATTCATGTGCTATTAACTGGTCCATTAGCATTTTTCGTCGTCTCTTTGCTCGTTGTTCTCTAGCAAATGTATCTTCCTCTAAACGTTTTTGAATTTTCCTTATATATTCACCATCTGAATAAACACTTAACAGCTCAGGTTTTGTTTGTGCTGTAATTTCTCGAGTTGTTTCTGGCAACTTGAGTGTTTGCAATGATCCTTGCATGCCACTGATTGAAAAGATCAAGAACAGAAAGATCACTGACTTCATTACAGTTCTTAAGTGTTTTCATACAGATCTCAGTATACTTATGTGCAAGTCTAACAAATGCACATCATCACTCTGTGGGCACTGTGGCTACTTTTTGGTGCTCTTTTTACTTAGGTTACTCCTCAATATATCCACACACTACGAGTAGTTTTGCAGTTATTAATCACAGGGTTACACACAGAAATATCTGCAGGTATTTGCATGACTGTCACCTCTTCTGAGTAGGGCATACCTTTCACTAAAGATGACAGAATGACTATTACTTACAATTACTCACAAATAAATTAACATACAGGTAAGTTTCAGGAAGAAAGTTATTTTTCTCTATTTTCTTCGCAATGTGTTACTGAGTTATGTACATCCACAACCATTCCCATCTCTCTGCAAGACTAATTGATCTTATAAAGCCAATGACTAAAATTAACAGAGAAGAGATGCACTTTGAGCCCTTTCTTGCTGCATTTGTGTCAAAAAGTAGTGAAGGAAGATTGAGTCATCCCTACTACAATTAGAGATAAGGTAAAGACACTGCGACCATGTTGGAATTGAAGTATTTGCAGTGCTAGTGGGACAATCACAGTTTAAAACTGAGACATTACTTTTTCGTCAAGTAGCTGTCTACATGGATAGCAAATGCCTGAGGCAGGATCCTGCCCATTCTTAACAATCTAACATCCAAATATTACCTGTCAGTCACCTGGGGGTGTACTTCAAAGCCATTTCCTGTCATAGACTTCTCAAACTTTTCTAGTTCCTTGTATACATTCTGAAGAAGCAATATAAAATTTAATGTTTCCTTTCTCTTCACAAATCATCATAAAGAAGGTTCAACCAAATAAGTAGAAGGGAATTATTTTTATGTCATGCAGGTACAACAGAAATGGTTACACTGAAAATACTTTAAGCGTCAGCTAGACCAAGAATAGAGGCAACACTATTTTCATCTTCTGCCTTTCACTTCTTCCCCTTTTCCCTTTCCCTAGGTACACTTACTTCCACCAGCCAGAATATCCTAAAAACTTGCAGCTGTTCATTCTGCAGGATAATTCTGATTTTGCATAGGACTCTAGCAGTTTATATAATTCTCACCACTCAGGGACTTAAAATAAAATATTCTGGGCTGTGATCTGCGTTCGATTTAGTAGCTTGAATGGACTCCCAACAGTTACTCAAGCAGCTATGTTACTAACCTCTACATTTAAATACACCTGTCACAGCTACGTAGTTGTAAAAACTGGTAATAGTTGCACTCCTGATGACAATACAATCCATGAACTCGAATTACAATCCAAGTACTCTTCTGTACTAGATAATACAGATTTCTTTTTTTATTGCTGCATTGTCTTCATCTCTTGATTTAAGACAATTGTCAACTTCAACTGTTACAAACATTTTTAACAGAGAAGACATTTTTATACTGTGCTACAGAACAGTTCAAATATTATGGTGCAAAACTTCATCATGCACAAATGAGAAAGGAACTCTAATGCTTTTATTTCACATATTCAATTCATATTCACATACTCAGAAGGTAAAACTTTTAGAACTCAAATTAGTACCTACCTATGGTATATAATCAATAACAACTTACTCTCACATCAGAACTATTTTTATTAAGAAACAAATGCAGAATCATAATCATAAGTATTCAGCCCATTTTCACTCACTGAATCTACTATATCATTTTAGCAGTTATGTATCAGCAGCTTTTGGATGGTGAAAGCACAGTATTTTTAAGTTTAAATGTTTCCAAAAATCACAGTTTTTGAGTTAATATAATTAACATTAGAAGAATAGAGATGATAATTACCTCTGCTTCTCTTTTCTTTAACAATTTTTTGGCTTCAAAAGCTTTTATGGTGGGTCTTGGTGGAGGCTTTGGAACCTGTAAAATGGCTGTTTGAATCCTGGCTGCTACTTCACTCTGTCTCCTTCTTCCTATGTGATCCTGAATATTCAACATTTTGAGTTCAGATACGTAGATTGAAACAAAATACAACACATGGCCCAAACATACTACCTAAATATCTCTGAAGTAAAAGAAGGAGAACAGTCCTTCAGGAAGAAAGAAGAGCTTATCAGGCTTCAGAACTGAGCAAAGGAGCAGTGCCTTACAGGCATTCATTGAATTCTAGTTTTAGCATGGTACCTGTTTCAGGTCTGAATACAGCACAGAAACTGAGATTACTGGTTTCCTGGTATAGAAAGTGAGAATACTATTAGGTAATACTTCTGGTAAACAGTGAGTCTCAGATGATCAAGAAGTAACAAATATATAAATTACACTTGTTTAAAGTGCACTACAGATACATGCAGGTAATGGTTGATAAAAGTAGAAAAATAGATTTTTTCAAAAAAGTCAAAGACAGTTAAAAATAAATAATATATCAAATAAGAGATTAATAAATTTTCTTTTAAAATTTTATTTTTAATATTTTGGATATTGCTTGCATTTTCTAGATACATGAACTGACTTTTTTCATTCTTGTTCATGTAATGACAATAGAACAGCTAAATCATCACAGCAAGACTCTCATCCTTAATTAGCTGTATAAAACACTTATCAAATTAGTCAACTGCATCTTCAGTGTGGTTCAGCATCTCTTGGATATCTCAGCATTTCCTTTATATAAACTGTAAGCTGTATTTTATATGAGTGTTCCCACGTCTAAACAAATTCATTCATCTTTTTTTACTTTATCAGAATAGCTACAGAGGCAGATGTTCTGAGGCCGTACCCACTAGATCCTCTTTCCCTGTCTTTTCCTGCTTTTGAACAATGCTTCATCTTTTCCTCACAAAAGAAGAATGTCACAAACCTCTTTTACAAGGACATCTCAAACACATAAAAGTTGTGAAATTTACACTTAGTTTTCAAATCTATAAATATTTTCCATGCATGACAAAATGCAAATACTCTCAATTTAACATTAAATGATTTTTAAATAGTAATATTTTTAAAGTCTCATGAGAGTATATTCACTCTATGTCTACACAGTAACAATTTCCATGTGTACTCCTTTCCTTCATTCTCATACAAACATGACTGTGTAGCACAGAATTAAGCCTTCACACTGGCTTTAACTAACTCATTACATACATAACCTTAAGAAAATACTTCAGAAGTCAATAAAAAGTAAGCAGTCACCTTTTCAATCCCTTGAGCTCTCTGCTCTTCTTGAACCATCTGAGCTCTCTGCTGCTCTACAACATGTGTGCGAGCTATTCTGTCTGCTAGTGCCTTGGATTTTGTTTTAAAACGTGCTGAAATCTGCTGTAGCTGCAAATCAGCCCAACGTGGCACTAAAGTTTTCAAACGCTAAAATTAAATATCAAGCAACAAACAGTCAGAAACAGCACTAAACATACTTAAATATGATTTTAAGACTGTTATTTCAAACTGTGTTTTCCTGTGTTAATGTACACAGAAATAAACAGCTAAACATGTCTGAATAGAAAACCAGGACTAGTTCCATTGAAAAGAACAGAGAGATTTGAACTTGAATGATGCCAAACTTTGTTTAGTTTAAAAAAAAGAACACACTTCTCTGTGGAGCATCTTGAGGAGCGGAATGGCAGAGGAGGTGCTGTACTCTTCTTCCTGGTATCCAGTCAGAGGACATGTGAGAATAGAATTATAGAATCATAGGACCATAAAATGGTTTGGATTGGAAGGGACCTTACAGATCATCTAGTTATAATCCTCCTGCTGTGTGTTGATGCCGGGGGTTGTCCTGACCCAGGTGCAGCACCTTGTACTTGATCTTGTTAAACTGTATGAGACTCCCATGGATGCTTTGCTCAAGCTTGTCCGGGTCCCTCTGAATGGCATCCTGCCAGTCGGGTGTGTCAACACCACCACTCAGCTTGGTGCCATCTGAAAATTTGCTGAGGGGGCACTCAATCACTTTGATGAAGATACTAAATAACACAGGCCCCAGTATAGACCCCAGAGGGGCACCATTTGTCACTGATGTTCATCAGGACTCTGAGCCATTCACCACTAGCTTCTATATGCAACTGTCAGATCAATTCCTTACCCACCAAACAGTCCACTCATCAAATCCATGTTTCTCCAGTTTAGAGAAAAGGATGCTGTCAGAGGCTTTATAGAAGTCCAGATAAATTACATCTGTAGCCCTTCCCTTGTTCCCTCATGCAGTCACCCCATCATACATGGTCACTGGGTTGGTCAGGCAGGACTTGCCTTTGGAGAAGCTGTGCTGGCTGTCCCGAATCACCTCGCTGTGCTCCATGTGCCTTAGCACAGCTGCCAGGAGGATCAGTCCCATGCTCTGCCCAGGCACACACGTGAGGCTGATGGATCAGCAGCTCCCTGGGGTCCCCTTTCTACCCTTTTTAAAAGTGGTACAATGTTTCCCTTTTCCCAGCCACCTGGAACTTCTCCTGAGGGCCACTACTTTTCAAACATCATGGAGAGCAGCTTAGGAACTGCATCAGCCAATTCCCTCAGAAATCTGGGATGGATCTCATGGGGTCCTACAGACTTACATACATGATGGTACCTTATGCACATTATTTACACAGGTGGTCATGGACCTGACCTCTACTTGCGGTGGGTGGGACTTTGCTCCCCCAGTCCCCATCTTGCTGTCCATCCACTCAAGAAGTGTGGGAACAGAGGTTGCCAGTGAACACTGAGGCAAAAGAATTATTGAATATCTCAGCTGTCTCCTCATCTGTTGTTACCAGTTTTCCAGTGCTATTTATCAGAGGGGGTCTACTTTCTTTGACCCTCCTTTTCTGGTTCACATACCTGTAGAAGCCCTTCCCATTATTCTTTGTGCCCCTTGCCAAGTTCAGTTCCTGCTTCAACATGGCCCTTCTCATCCCATCTCTACACAACCAAACTTCACTTCGATACTCTTCCCAGCTTGCCTGTCCTAGCTTCAACTGGCTATGCACTTCCTTCTTTTCCTTTAGTTTGACCATTAAGTCCCTACTCAGCCACACTGGTATCTCACATGCCTTGCCTGACTACCTGCTTACAGGGATTACTAGCTCTTGCACTCTGTGGAAGACATCCTTAAAGATCTTCCAAGCCCATTCCACTGTCCTGTCCCTGTGGGCAGTCTCCCAGGAGATCCCACTGATTATCTCCCTGAAGAGCTGGAAGTCTACTTTCCTGAAGTTCAGATACCTAATTTTACTCATCACCTGAACCACATCAATCAGGACTGCAAACTTTACCAATGTGTGATCACTGGAGCCCAGGCTGCCTCCAGTCTTGATGTCCTTGATGTTTTGATTATCTTGTTTGCATTGGTGACCAACAGAACCAATAGCACATCCCCTCTGGTAGGACACCAACCGCAGGGTTCTCTTTCTTGCCTCAGTTTCTGATTCTCAGCCACAGGCTTTTGACTTGCTCATGTCTGTCCCTCGGGGACAACTCTTCACAATCCACCTCTTGATGTAGAGGGCAACCTGTCTGCCTCTCTGTCCTCTTTGGTCTCTTACGAACAGCCATTGATAGTCATATTCCAGCCATCAGATTCATCCCATACTGCACTAGGGGAGGTTCAGACTGGACTTTAGGAAGTGTATCTTCACTGAGAATGTAATCAAACACTGAGACAGGCTTCCAAGAAAGGTGATCGATGCCCTAAGTCTATCAGTGATTTAGAGGCATTTGGACAATGACCTTAATAACAGGCTTTAACTATTGGTCAGCCCTGAAGTGGTCTGGCAGTTAACTAGATGATCATTGTAGGTCCCTTCTAACCAAAGTATTCTATTCTATTTAAACAGAAATATAGAAAAGTCAATCAAAACATAAGGAAAAAAAATGCTGAAAGGATAATAAACAATTTACTTAGAGAGGCTGTGAAGTCTTCAGCTTTGGAGATATTCAAGACCTCACTGAACAAGGTCCTGAGCGACCTGCTCTAGTTGGCTTTGCTTGGAGCAGTGAGGATAGACTCAGTGACTTTCAGAGGTCCCTTTCAACCTCAACTATTCCATGATTCAAATGCTGTTCTGATTCTGTCTAAAGACCAAACTTATTCTCAGTTACTTAACTTCCTTATGCTTTCCCTCTACAGGTGAAGGGATATTTCAGCTCTCTGGTACTATCTTTGCATTTCTTGGTAAACCTCCTGCTTGTAGACTATTTTTCAAGGAAGTATGCCAGAAAAAAAGTGTGAAATTTCACCCAGCTGAATTTGATTCATGATATATAGGTTCTTAAAAACTGCTCATCCTGATAAAAAATAATGGTTTGCACATGCTGAATATTACTCTTGAAAACAAGAATGTCTTTAACATAGCCTACTACATCAGTACTGACTTCCTTGAGGTACAAGGATTTATAAGTTTGGAAAAGCTTATAAAATTTATAAGTTTGAAAAGGCACTCTCTTTTTCCTTTGTTTATTTCTCTTTGTATTACAAAGTGTATGATTACTGCTGGCTGGAGTGTAGTATAAATATAGGGAGAGACATGCAACAGAATGAACCAAATCACTCTGGCACAAAGCTCAGCACAGTTGTAAACAGGTTTCCTGGAGGGGAAATTAGTCTAAGTTGATACCTAGACCACAATGCAGTCTGCAATCTGTACTGATCAAAGTAAAAAGGTGGCTGCTCAATAACTACTAGCCTTTGTTGTTGTAATATTTTAAGTCTGAAAAAAGCTTGAAGACGGAGCAGGTAACACAGACTGAACCAAAACAAAGGAACAAAGAACACAGAAGATCAATATCCTACTGAGTTAGTGATAAGCTGTCTAATTCCACTGTATAAGACATAGCAAAGGACTGCTTCTTTTCAATGTAAGTGTTGGGTTTTGAATAGGAGATTTAAAAAGTGAGGAGGAGAATTGCACAACATGCTTGAAAAGTACATGCAAATATGCTACCTTTTCTCTGTTTTTCCAAAGTAGGCATAATTAGTTACCTTGGGATACAAAGCACTTTCAATAGACTTAAGCTTTGTAGTTGCTGTGGGTCTCATTGCTTCCATGTATACTCCAGGGTGCTTTGCTTTCCTCTTTTTTTGTAAAGCAATATACAATTCATATAAAAGCTTTGTTGCAGCCCCATGTTTTCCTGTCATGATGTCTTGGGCCACATTTTCATTAAACTGCACACCAAGGAGGTGAAGCGTGGGTTCCAGGCGAGAAAAATTCCTAACTTTTGCATCTGCAACCCTATATGATTAAAAACAACAATAAAAACCAGAAAATAAAGTTATTTTCAATTCCAACCTGTTGCATTAAGCATGTTCATTACACTTACCTCATGCCAAGTTAGAAGAAGGAGGGAAAAAAAAACCACAGAGAACTTCCTTAAATAATGTGATACTCTTTGGCTCAGATTTTATACTGCACTACATGTAACTGCATTGATTACTATGCATAACTTTCAGAAAAAACAAAGAACACATTGGATTATATAAATCCTGATCCATATATACACAAAGTGCATCTAACAGCAAAAGCTAACCCACAATTGCAGCTAATGGTATTCCACAAAACACACATAAGAGTTTGAAGTTTCTGTATTAGCTGTATCATCACTTGAGCTCTTACCAGTCAAAACATAGGAGATTATAAAAAAGTCTTTGTTATCTATTAACCCTCACAACACATTGACACATTTTTTCCCCAATAAAAAGAAATGGACAAATAGAATGAGCATAGAGTCAGCAATTTACATTCAAAAATAAAATAATGGTTTGCAGATTAACGTTTCTTTTGATATGTAAATTCTCCTATGGAAGTACTCACTATCAATAGATATATAAGGCAAAACCAAATAATAATGAATTATCAGTTTCTTATACTAAAAGATCAAATTCCATCCAACAAATCCATAACTTCAGAGTCAGAACATCATGCTTTCTACACTGCTCTAGCTCTTGTGTTCACAGTAGTTCCTTCGTATCTACTAACTACCTTTTGAGGTCAGCTGAGCTTCAGCACAATTCTACAAAAATGCCCAATTTTGCCTGAAGACTTTCTGGTAACAGAGTATTCATCTTATTTCTAGATGAAACTGTCCAGGAGCTCATTCTTCTCACTATAATCGTCCATGCCTTATTTCTTACACAATTATATATAACTGCAGCTTACAACTACTGAACATTTTTCTGCCATTGATTCAAGGTTAGGATGAATCCTATTTTCACAAAATATCTCACATGCACTGAGAGGTTGTGGTGATACCACCTCTTAACTTTCTATTCTGTGAGGTGAGGGTGACTGCATTCCTTGAAGAGAGGAATGGCAGTTGCAATCTTCTAGTCCTAGGGATCTCCCCCGTCACCAGGACTTTTCAAAGATTATCAATCAGCCATGTCCCTCACCTCAGGTCAGTATATGTCATCAAGTCCCATGAACTTGCACATTTAAATTTATTTAAATGTTCCTTAAACTGTTAGTCCTCCATGGGTAAATATTTCTTGCTCCATTTTCACCAATTGCCTCCCTCTAATCAGCTGGAGAGAAGAGCTCAAAGTGCCCTTTTACTGGGAAGAATCAGGAGAACTTGTTAGAAGCTGCTAGAGTTTGCTAGAAGTAAAAGCCTCCTGAAGCTACTTTTCCCAGCAATGGCAGGCAGTCTGAAGTTCCTCAAAGAGTTACCAGGGCTTTTCCAGTGATCCCAGAAATTCCTGAGAGACCCAGAAGTCCTAGAATCAGAGTGCAAAAACTGCGGTGCAAAACTGCTTTTTGTTGGCTGCCTTTATTAGCTGTGCTCAAGCTGCCCTCTTGCAAGTTGGTGGGACTTGAACAGGAAAGGGTTTCAATACATGAGAAATTCAAAGAACATAAAAACAGAGGTTCAGAAGAAACAGGAAGATTTTGTACAGCCTGGCAGTCTTGATGGATATGCCAAGGAACCCCGTGAATTGCAGCATCAACATACCGAAGCTCATAGATCGGCACAAGATTTTTCAACTTTGTGTTTTTTAGTTCTTCTTAATTATAGATATTATACAAGATTACTTGTAAACTTATAAATTCTTGTATGATTTTCTGCCAGAGCTTCACTCAGAGCTTCACAGTGTACCTCCACCATTTTCATTTTAGTGAAGATGTAATGGCCACCGCCACACAAGTCTGTGTTCCTGACTCTACACAACTCACGGGGACAATACCAGTATTTCCAGTCTTAGAGACCCTTTTTAAAGGCTTTTTTAACTTTTGGACTAGCCTGTTACTATCGTAGTTACAATCGAATTGCATAATTTTCTTGAAGAAGTAAGATCAATCTCTCTAGAAATACAAAACTAACTTGTGCATCAAACAAAAGTAGTTTTTGAACCATTGAAAAATGTTTTAGATATCACTAAGCTCTACATGTTTTTCCACTCTGCTTTAGCAAATCCTAAAAGAGAAAATACATATTTTGTCTATTTTATGTAAGAGACATGTTATCCAAAAGTACTAACCTGCTCTGTGAAAATTGTTTGAAGTCATTCTGAAGACCGTATTTGTGCAAAATTTCTCCTAGGAGGTAGCCAGTAGAAAATTCTTCTGGAAATGATCCTGGAACTAAGTTTAGGGTTTGTTGTTTTTTTTCCAAAAATAGAGTAATTAAAAGAATTTATACATTATCTTAATACAAGCTGTTATGTTTATATTAAAAAAAAACCAAACGAAGTTCAAACTTTATTAAATAATTCAGAGGAATTTTTGGAGATTGATCTAGCAGTAATAGTTTCCAACTCACAAATAAATATACTTTCTATGTAGTTATTTTGCAACATCAGCTTTGGGTAGTAATTTCTCATTTTCAGTGTTAAAATACAAACATTGTCATAATCATCATTGAATTGCGGCAATATCTATAAACTATGATTACTCTATTTTCCATACAAAATGCAAATGAACACAAAGCTAGATCTTATGTGCTTTTTTCCAAGAGTCAGAGAATATGGTGCGTTGGAATGAACCCACAGGGATCAT
>JAWWTY010000088.1:61848036-61869058 GCA_035222235.1 Margarornis squamiger
ACAGCTCAGCCCTGCCCAGCCCGGCCCGGCCCAGCCCAGCCCAGCACGGTTTAGCACAGCCCA
Source organism: Margarornis squamiger (assembly GCA_035222235.1). Lineage (NCBI taxonomy): Eukaryota > Metazoa > Chordata > Aves > Passeriformes > Furnariidae > Margarornis > Margarornis squamiger. The sequence continues at coordinate 61,848,100 of JAWWTY010000088.1, forward strand.
GCCCTGCCCATCCCGGCCCGGCCCGGCCCGGCCAGCCCTGGGGAGGTGGTACCTGCGGACAGGTGGGCTGTCCCCGCCGTGCGGGGCTGGCGGGTCTGGGCGCCGCTCCCGGCCCCCCCGCCGCCCTTCCCGCAGCTCCAGCGGGGGGTTCCAGGTGTGTCCCCACCGGGGTGTGTTCGGCCCCCCTGCCCTGCCCTGCCCCGCCCTGCCCTGCCCCGCCCTGCCCCGCCCCGCCCCGCCCCGCCCTGTGTGCAGGTGCGGGGCGAAAGGCGGAGGGGCTCCGGCTGGGCGCTGGGCAGGATTTCGTGTCGGGAAGGGTGTTGGTGCGCCCGGGGAGGCGGCGGGTGGGTGTGTGGGTGGGTGGGTGGGGTGGCCGTCCCGGGGTGTCCGGGAAGGGTGGCCGTGGCAGTCCGTGCCGAGGGGTGGGCGGCGGGCAGGGGCAGGGCTGGCACTCGGCGGGCTCGGAGCCCCTTCCCAGCCTCGTTAGTTCTGTGGCTCCGTGGAACACAGCCCTGCAGGAGAAAGGCATTAGCCCAGGGTGATTTTAGCAAATCGTTCACATAACGGCACAAATGACTCTGTTGGCGCAGCGTGAAAAGGGGGAGGGAGAGGCAGAAGTGGCGAGAAGGGCTCTGGCGGTCCAAATGTGCGCTGCACAGCGAGCAGGGCTCTTCCCAAGAGCTGTCCGTGTGAGGCTCATGAGCATCCCTGTGCCAGGACAGCTGCTCGAGTGGGAGCCGAGCCGGGTCTGGAATGAGCCTCGCCGGTACAGCTCTTCGCTCAGCTCTTGTTTGTATTAACTCGTCCTTGTTGGAGAATCTGAAACAATCATGGGTGGTTCCCGTGCTCCTATTTGAAGCCTGTGTGAGAAAACCGTCGAGCATAGAGCATAAAGCTTCTTTATTGAAAAATGCACTTGCACACCCATGGGGATTTAAACGGGCCAGAATCTTCTGGAAAAGATTTATATTTTATTTACTTTATCGGGTACCTTTCAGTCCAATACAGAATCCTAAACGATTATTTATCCTGCAAAAGGCAGGAACAAGAGGACCTAGTGACTAATGACAGGCTGACAAGAAACTGACCATAATTTTCAAAAGTGACAATAAGCAACGGTTGATATAACTTGGAATGTTATGGATTCTCTAGAAGAAACAAAATTCCTCAGATTAAATCTCTGTGCTTTGTCAGAGGGTGTGCTTTAAATCAAATTAAATCCTTGAGAATAAGTAAGAATAAATGTATAACTGACCAGGTATTTGTATATCTTGAAAAGGTCGGTGTAGAATCAATGGCACATGAGTGAATGAAGTAACAGGAAACTAACTTCAGGAGAGGGAAAGTACTTTCAAGGCAGATGTCTAAATGAATATTTATATTCTTTTAAAGATTCAAAGTTTTGTGTGTATCTGAAGGTATAAAAATAGGGGGAGAAAAAAACCCTTAAAGTTTTAATATTTTTATGACACTATTTCACAGTAGGGTGAAAGTGGTAGTAGTAATGTGAAGGTAGTAATACTACGCCCATTAGTAGTGGGTATATCTACTATCAGAGTGTTTTTCTGGTATGTCAGGGTGCAACAAATGTATTGTAGGTTTCTCATGGAATTTTTCCCTTAGCTCCAGAAAGCAATGTATATGTATTTATGTTTATATATACTTCAGTGTTGCTGCAAGTAGTCATTAACAGAAGTTATGTTGATTTCAAACATGCAAAACAGAACTGATTTATATTAAGTATAGAACTTCTTTTCATATCACCTCTGACTTTGAAAAGCTGGTACTTCCTGTGTCTCTAGATTTTTTTTTCTTATGAAATATATTCCTTCAAGTTCATTATCATATTCAGTGAATTTTTAAACACCTGGTTTTGTTTAAAAATAACATGAGTTCTTCTATTGGCTGAGATGACCTAATAAAATCTTACTCAGATAAGCTAGAATTATGAGAAAGATGTGAAATTTCATATTTAAATTCAGTAGTGATTTGCATTTAAATCTGTCTTAGCTCGTAAGGTAATGCACCTTTCTTTCAGAATTCTGGGTAGTGATAGAATATTAATCAAATTTTACTTCATTTCTGAATTTAAGAACTTGGAAGATGTCTGTGTTCTGCACTGTGAAAGCTGAGTCCGGGCAGCATTTAAAGGAAAATTGTAGCAGACAACAAATAAGGTAAGTGTTTCCCTAATTCTACCCTTGCTGGAAACACCAGGATTTTCAAATGGGTGTGTTCTGTGTTCTCTTAATTTTTTATTTTTTTTACTGTTACTTTAATTTTCTAGGAATGCCAGTTAGAATATCCTGGACATTTCAAACTGATTTTTCAAAGGATTTTAGGCAGTAATACTAGGTTGTGGAATGCGTGTGAATTTTCCCCCTAAAACTCTGTCTTTATTTTGAACTTCATACAGCTTCTTGTGGACTTGCTTTGAAAGAGGAGAGGGTTGTTTACAGGCTGAATTTATAATAGTCTAAGGAAGAGAAGCCATCAGACAGCAATCTGATAAGCACAGAAATCAAAGTGTCCAGGATTATCTGTTGCATTTCATTCCTTTTGCCCTCCTGAAAGAAACTGCATATATGAAGAAGACAAAAAAAAAATAATGTAATCAATCCTACAGATTTTTTGGACATTAGTTTTGAATAACATGGGCATATGGTGGTATCATGAAGAAGAAGAGGGCAAAATCCAATTTTAAAAGTGATTATCAGTAAACTTCAGTGTTTATCACAAAAAGACAAGCAAAATTCTTCAAAATGTTCAAGGTAATAAACTGAAGGGGAAGTTAATTAGGAGAAATTATTTACAACTTAATACAAAGAAGATTAAGAGAAGTCAAATGGAGCGGTACTTGAATTCTTAAATTCCATTTAGATGGAAGCTGTGCAGACAGTAATAGCACTAAACTGATACAGAGTAATTAAAGAATGTGTGGGTTCAGGAGTTTCCTTTTTCTGCACCAGAATTTGTTACTGCATAAACAAGACTGTGTATATATACTTAATTTTGATGATTTTATGGTTTATATTGTTTGCTTGTCTTTTCTCTCTCCTGAGAAGTTATGATGGGGCTAAATAGCCTCCTCTTCTCCTAGGGCTTGTTTTCACTTTTCCCTCTTTAGTTTGATTATTTGTTTTACTTAATGTTACTTATCTACTCTGACATGATCAAATGATCATGTCCTCTTTGAAACATAGTTTGGGCTATATTCATCCTTCACAGACTCTGCACTGTTCACCTCTGGGTCCTCATGTCTGTACCAAGGACAAAAAAGTTCAAACTTTAAACAAAAAATCATGATCTTGAGGTTTGTGCTTACCCCACGTTTCCACAGCTGCTTGCTTGGTGCATCTTTCAGCTCCATTATCCATACTGGCTCTTAGAACAGCACCACTCTGAAAGCCTGCCCTGGCTTCTGCCTTGGGTTCCTCTGTTGCCACAAGACTACAGTTACGTTGATTCAGAGCTCATGTTTGTCTAGTTCATTCTCTGGTCTCTGGCAATGATCAGTAACAAATTCTGGAGAAGAAATGAGGGCAGGTAATATACTGAAACTTGTTAGCCTATACTGTGTTGCCATATAGAATGTTCTTGCTGCCACCACTGATTGTGGTAAAGGACTTTATAGATCTACATAAGCTAGTACAATTAACTTTTCCTTCCATGAGCACATACAGGCAGTTCTGAATCTTTGTAAAAGTTTAATATTGGCAGTGGTCTGCGGTGATTCCATAATTTAATCTGGATTTGTATGAACAAATTAGATTACCCTTCATTATGTGAAGAAGCACATTGTTTTGTATATTTTGAAGGTGCATCCTCTGCTCATCTTTCTCAGCTCTTCAGCTGTTCTGTTAAACAAGAGTATTAGTCATCTGGTTTGCAGGTTGAAGTGATGCTTCAGGTGCTATCTTGCTTCCAATAGCTGTATAATAGATATATTAACCTTTACTGCCTATCTTTGTTTTCTCTCCATACTGGTTGTGGGGTTGTATCTCTGGAGAACTGTGGTTAATATGGCTTACTTAGCTCTTTTTATTATCTGCAGAAAGAATGCTAGGGTGTGAGTCTGCAGTACCAGTCCTGTGAAAAAATTCCCCCACTTTAGTTGTAAAACAAAGATTGGCAATGCTAATGTGGCTACATACAATATACATGCAAGGTCTGCAGTTACTGCTTAAATAATGTCTTTATATTGTGTGTCACCTATGTTCAAATACCAATGAGAATGTATGATGCAGCCTGGAAAATTACAGGTATGCTGTGTGCAGTAAAATACTATAACTGCGTGCATTGTTTTCTGTACTGCAAAGTGGATTATTAGTATGTAGGTTCAGTTTGAGTAAATCTCAGTAAATTACTGGGCAAGATTAAGGCAAGAGAACTGTAAAGACATTTGGGCGCTATGAAGAGACAGGATAAAATGTTTCCAGTGTGAGGAACAACTGTAGTGTTATGGCTGACTGATGTTTTAAATCTTTTCCATGCTGGTAACCAAGTAAGGAAGGAGATAATTTAATCTTCTTAAGTGAGATCCATAACTCTTGTAGTATCTAAGACAATGTGGTAACATTTAGTTCAGTTATAGCAATTGCACATTTAAACCAAGGTCTGAAGGATTTTTCAGCTTCAAGTGAGAATTCAGTGTCTCTAGAGTGCTGCATTTGTCAGGAATTACAATCCACTACAGTGGGTAGTGGTATATCATATTGAATAACATTTGAATATTGATGCTGTAAGACTATTTAAGGACTTAGTAAAGCAGAGGGGTTTTTTGTTTTTGTGTTGGTTTTTGCTTGGTTGGTGGGATTGGGTTTTGTTGTGTGGTTTTTTTGTTTGTTTGGGGAGTTTTTGTGGTTTTGTTGTTGTTTTTTTTTTAACACATTCCTGCCTTCCATTGATTACTGACTTTAATTGAAAGTTTTTGAAGAGATTCTATAGCTTTAAGGTAGACGGTGTTTCTTAACCATTTCAGGAGCAAAGGGACACTTTATACAGAAAGGACCAAAACAGTAAAAGCTGAGTGTAAATGATCAAAATAAAGAACCAAAGTGCCTGACAGATTGAAAATTCACATAAGCACAATAAAAGAAAGTAGAAAGCTCATTAGAACCTCCCCAAATAACGAATACATACATGTCTTAAGGACACAGCAAACTATAGGAAAAACAGAGACTGGCATGTAGATACAGCTTTAAGTGTGTGAAACAAAGAAATGAGGAATTAAGGACATTTTTATTTTGAAGATGTTGCTGTGATGCCACTGAATTTGATTACCCATTCTGCTCATCTCATTCTTCTTAATAGTTTATTTTGGGGTTTATTACCACTTTCCTTCCTGTATAGTAATTTTTTCTGTCAGAAAGTTGGAGATTCTGGGTGGAGGATTCCATGATTCCTTAGTGGGATAGTAGGAGTAATTGGGAAAGCAATAGGCAAGGGGTAAAAGAAGTTGAAGGCTAGAGACTGGAATTGAATAAATATTAATCAAGGAATGTGACTGGTACAGAAAGGTAGCCAAGTGGGTTCTCTCAGGGATGGAACAAAGGGGATCAAGATGACACAAATTGCCTTAGTTCTATGGCTTAAACAGAGCTTTGAAATTCTGACTCAGTGTTTACCTTAGGTAACTGTATGTAAAACATACTGTCAAAGGATGGGTTTAATCAATCCAGTAATTGCTGGCATCTACACACGTATCTGTGTCATAAAACAGGACTAAGTTTTTTCTTGTAGTCACTCCTTTATGCACAGAATGGTTTCATTCTTGGTGTAAAGGAATGAAAGTTCTCTCCAGCTGGCTGTTAAATAAAAAAGAAGGCAGCTAAGTAGTAAGTAAAGTTTAGAGTGTTCATTTTTGTCATGCACAATTTAACTCGGGTTATGGCATAATGTTTCTGCAACATACAAATCAAGTTAATAAATCAGATTTTCCTAGACAGCTAGAAATTGTGAGTATGTAATTTTATGGTTGGATTACTTTATATACAATGGTCTGAAATATTTTGAGCATTATTTGGAGTACTCACAAAGCCTCATCAATTATTATTTTATCATTTAATAAATGCTCATTAACTGCATAATTTGTCTTAGATTTTTTTCACTGTAGCTTTTGCCTAATATTATTGAAGAATTCATGTAAGGTAACTAGAATCTTTTTGGATGCTGCTGGAATGCAAATACATTTTTTTTTTAGAAATAGTACAGCTATTATGTACTAACAATTCTGTTCAATTACGTTTTTAGAGTATAAGCTTAAGAATAATGTGTCTGTTTTGGAGCAGAGAAAGAATGCAAGTAAGCATAATGTAACTAAGTGATCTGGAATTTGGCTAGCAGACTTGCAACAAATGCCAGCACTTAAAAGCCTTGGATAGTTGTTCTTTCTCATTATGTTGAATGAGAACATTGGTCAAGCATGCTGTACATTGGAAGTGTTCCTGGTAGAACATCAGGCTTTCACTATTGTTCTTTAATCCACAGTACTTAGCTAATTAGGGTAAATGTGATCATGTAAATAGTTAAAATTAAAGTGATGTTGATGTAACTCGACAAAGGAGAGACTGTGGGCTAACATGCTGATTTGTGTCTTTTAACAGTAAATTAATGTCACATCATGGCATGATAATGCTAGTACACAGAATAAAACTTCTTTTCTACAATAATGATTTATCTTTCAAGTTACTCATTTCTCCCCTTATGACAGAATAAATTTGTCTTTAGGCTGATTGCAGTGGGTGTTTTCCTTTCTTCTTGATCCAAAGGATATTTTCTTTTCTTCTGGAGTGTAAGAGTTGCTGATAATGATAGAGATAGTATTGTGCTTCTGTCTAATCACTACCAAAATACAATTTTGTTTAAAAAAATTGTTGAATTATTCATAAGCATTTTCTTTTTCAATTGCATGCACTCTTGACTCGAAGATTCAAACAGGAAGAAACAGCCTGCTTTAAAATAAGTGAAATTCTGTTAAAAAAATTAATTTAATTCAGAATGACTGAACACAGGCCCTAGTGAAAGATGCAAACAAAAGCCATCCAGCTGTTCATGCTTTAAATTGTGGCACAAGTAAGCATTTTAAAGAAATTATAACTTAAGGACTGGCATGGTGAAGCATTGCCTGCCTTACTATTACTGATGGATCACTTCAAATCATGTAACATATAGAACATTCTGTGTTCAAACCAGTAGTAAAACTTTAAAATAGTGTTACTCTGCCTCTGATTTTCTCCAGCTGTTTTACCACTTATTCCCATTTGCAGCACTTTTAGCTCTGCTGATTCTTATTCTCTCCTGCAATCAGAATTATTCTTACCCATATATTTCCATTTATTTCCTTCCTCATATTCCTCAGGTCTTTACATTTGATGATGTGTCTTTTCCTCTTCATCTAATGCCCTAATTCTCCTGTCCTACTAAGACTCATAGGTGCATTTTGTTTTGAAAGTAATTTATGCACATCCTGAATTGTGTGTTCTGTCATATTCCTTCCCCAGAGAGATGGTAGATGACCTGCTTAATCCCAGAGAAATGTTGTATAAATGACATTTAAAATTAAGACCCGTGAAAATAATAGCTGAGCTGTCAGGTATACACTAGACCAGCTGGTGAATATGCAAGCTCTCCCTTATAATTAGACAGAATATCTGTTTCCTAAGCACCTTGGGAAAACATTGATCATATATTCTCAAATCTGCATAATTATGCGTGTGTTTATGTGTATATTATGCCTTTTTCTGAACATATGTTACAAGTTCTTATTTTTCTTAGTCAATTTATGTTCAAAGTCTGGCACATCTTGTTTTTACCCTTGGGTTTCAAAAACTGTTTTCTCACCTGCAGCTCAGCTAGTTGCCAGTGTGTTTATCTTTTTAAGCAGAATGAGTGTTCCCAAACAAATTGTATCAATTACAAGTTCTTTTTTAGCAGCATTTGTCAGAATGAATCATGGACAATACCTGGAATGCAGTGTTTTCTTCCTGCCTCTTCTGAATTTGAAGTAGCATTTTTCTGCGTATACACTCAATAACCTATCTTTGGTGTCAACAAAGAGGTTACTCCTTCTTCCTTTCGCTGCTGCTTTCTGACAGTAAAGCTCATTCTGCCCTCTGTCCTCTTTTACCTCTCACCATACTGCTACTTATCTTTTAAAATAACAGATACAGATATTCAGGTTGCAGTATTCAAAACAGCTGTTTTAACTGCAGTTATAATAGTGAGTATCTACTGATATTTGAGATCTTCGTATACAAACACTGATAAATCTCCAGTAGAATTTCTTCTTTGTTTGAAATTCTGTTCAGTAAAGGATTTGAAGATTTACTCTAACCTCGAATAAAATTCTTGCTGTTCCATTTAATAATTTTTTTTTTATTTTAAAAATGAAAATTGTCACATTTTCTGTAACAAGAATTCTCCTGCATGGTAATTAATAAAATATGTAAATGAAGTCAACTTAATCTGTCTTTTGGTCAGTTTACCATTGGATAACAGCAGAAAATTTGTTCACTAAAGCTGCAGACACATAATCAATGTATTCTTCACACATCAGAAGAATCTTATAGAAACAGTAGTCCCTATCCTCCATTTAGAGAAAGGTGTTTTTCTAAGATTTAGGTGTATGTTTTTTGTTTCTGTGAGGGTATAATTCTTCATCATTGTATCTGGAGTAAGAAAAGGCCCATGCCTCTAAAAGGCAAGTGCATTTTCAGTTATTTTAACTCAAAGAAATCCTGTCTTTTGGTTTGATTTTTCTTTTTTTTTTTCTGGTTTGTTTTTGACAGTTTAATGCAGTGAATGGGCCATGTAAAACACAGAAAAATAGTTTTAATTTTTAAAGAAAAAATAAATATCCCTGACAGACTTTAAGGCAGCAAATTAATCCCATTACCAGTGTAGGCTATGTAAACAAAATTTAATATTATAACGAATAATATGATCCATGGAACCTAAGATTCATATAATTCTGTTTCTGGAGTTACACAAGTGCTTCTTGTGATTAGCTGCCTAGGGAACCTCTGTTCAACAATCGCTGTTAATTAATGTTTTTAACAGTTTCAGTTCCATGGTCAGAGAAGAACCAGATATAAAATAGCAAACATAAACCAAAATGCAAATAAATGAAGATTCATAAGAAAAATTATGTGTAGATTGTGTATGGGTGTGCAACCACATGTGTATATGTTTTTAATTTTATTTTTTTTAAAACATGCAGTGATTTTGAAAGCTCTTTTGCAAACACAATGTTGTGTTTCAAGAATAATAATATTTTATTGCTACAATGTAGTTTCTTTCCCATAAAGTTACTTATTTTAATGAAAATAATTACCTTTCCCTCCCTAAATTTTAAACGTGATTCATTGATTTAATAATGTTTTTCTTCCATGACATTTTTAAAATTTGAATAATTATTCCAATACAACTTCTTTAAACAGTTTTTGGGTCTCTTCCAACTGAAATGTTCTTTTCTGTTCTATTTTGTTCTCCTGTCCTGTCCTGTCTGTGTTTTGAAGGTGTCATACATGATCTCGTTTGTGCAAAAGGAAGAGAATGAGTATAGCAGTTTTTAATATCTCTGGCTCACTTTTTGGGAAATAGAGGCAATAACATTGCTTTCCTCATGATAATTTTTGATAGAGAATTTGTTTCTATTGTCCCCATCACTTAGTATTTGTGAGCTACTGCTTACAACCTTTTTGAAAGATTAAAGTAGGTATTTCCATCCTGTCTATAAGATACCAGCATGTAGAACAGCAGCTGCTAGAGGTGTCATTTTTCAGTAATTCTTACATTTTGTTGCGCTTTGTTATTTATTATATTCTGTCCATACTATGTCTCTGTATGACTAAATTTTTAAAATATGCTTAGGGGTTTTTTTTGCTTCATCTTTATAGCTTCTGTTTGCCTGTGATGTCTGTGATCCTCATTAGTGAAGAGTACTTATTGCTGATCACTCTTTCAGGGAGGATCCCTTACAGGGTTCACAGTATGCAGGTGTGGTTCAGCTGTGGGTTATAATGCCATAAACTGTAATGTGGAATTGAACAAGTAGAAAAAAACCATGTTTTGCAAGGTGATAAACTACAGGAAATTCAGGACAAATAATGGAAGCATAAATGATATAATTACTAAATAATGGAGATGTCAAATCTTATATAAATCTATATAATTGCAGTTTGCCTTAGCAAGAGATATTTGGAGGTGTGTATGTTACTTAAAGGAAAAAACACTTGGGAGTTGAGGGATGTTTTGGGTTTAATCCAAATGTGTCTTCAGTCATCTTCTGTAAAATACATGTGGTAGAGAAGTAAGACACAATGATAATGCCAAATCTGTTGAGAATTGTCTTGCCCCTTCACTATGTAACAGCCTGGGCTAAGGTGTACTGGCCATAACTTGTAAACATACCATTCAGAAATTTATGCTGACTTCAAATGGTGATCTGTATTTTACTTGTTCAGAAATTAATCCTGTCACAAGACATTTACAGTTACCCTGATGGGAAAGTTACAGTTATCCTCCTTATCACAATGTGATACTGAATCTGCTTTACTTGTGTCTTATAATTGTAACATAATTGTCTCCTGACTATTTTCATGTAGTTGAAAGACTTGTCTCAGTTTCTGAGGTTGTTTTCAGAGGTGAAGCATAAAAAGGGAGAAACAGAGAGGGAGACAGGGCAAAATTCTAAATGATTTAATTTCTTCTTTTGCATGCATAGTCCTTGTATGGATCAAGGAGTTCTAAAGAGAACTGTAGATATTATGTCATATTATTCCTTTTGCAAAGCTTATTTATCCTTCTATTTTAGATACCTAGATACAGTGTGTATTCCATATATATTCCATTTATATGCTTAATGCTGTAATTGTAACTCTCTGGAATAATGTGTGGGAAATAAATGGAATAACAATTTGAACCCCGTTGTGGGGAAGAGCAAAATTCCTACAAATAAAAATAGTAAAAACCCCTGTAAAAACAGCAAAAAAACCTGTGCTTCTGTGAGAAGTTCCATTTTGGACCCTAACTGAAGGGAGCTGACTGAATGGTCCCTACCTGGGTTTGGCTACTTTTGGGAGCCAACCAGGTGGGCAAGGGATGTTGCGGGGCCGATTTGAAGAGGATTAAAGAACCTCCATGGGTTGTGGCAACCCGGAGGAGGCAACGCACAGGCAGGGTAAGCAGGATGGGCACAGCCACTCTCCTGACTCTTGCTGGTAGGTTGTGCGGTAGGTGTGTGGTTTGTTTGGTGTGGTGGGCTTTTATTTGTTTGTTTGGGGTTTTTTTGTTTGCTTGTTTATTTTCTTTTTTTTTTTTCCTCAACTAGATCCAGCGACAGTTTCCAAACTGTCAAAAAAACATTGCTGCTGGAGCACGCTAACCCAGACAGAACCCCCCAGGAAGGATGCAGCTGTCCAGATCAGTGGCTGCAGGGAGTGTCTGAGCCTGGTGTTAGTAGCAGAGGACAGTGCAAAAGACACCTGCATAGGGTGCAATCACGTGAATGATTTGCTATGTTTAGTGGCAGAACTTTAGGAAGAAATAGAGAGGCTAAGGAGTATTAGGGAGAATGAAAGAAATAGACTGGTGAAGTTGCACCCTTTCAACCACAAAAGAAGTTCAGCAGGACTTGGAGAAGCCCTGCCCCACCTGCCACCAGGCAGATGGAACAGACCAAGTAGATGGAGGGGAATGGAAACAAGTCCCTGAATGGAGAAGTAACAGAATCCCCTCCCAATCCTCATCACCAACCTGGGTGCCCTTAAAAAATACGTATGAGGCCCTGGACCTAGAAGGTCAGGCAGATGACACTCAACAAAAAGATCTGTCTGGACGGTCTCCCCGTTGTACCCTTTCTATTAGACAAATCACAACCACAGCCATTAAGAAAAGAAGCATAGTTGCAGTGGGTGAGTCCCTTCTGAGGGATCTGAGGGCCCTATGTGCTGACTGGACCCATCCCACAGGGAAGTCTGCCACCTTCCTGGGGCCTGAGTGAGGGATATTGGGAGAAGATTCCCTGAGCTAATTAAGCCCTCTGATTATTACTCACTGTTTGTAGTCCAGGTTGGCAGTGATGAGATTGATGAAAGAGGTACCAGGGTAATTAAAAAGGACTTTAAGGACTAAAAGGACTTCCATCCTTCCTGTTAATGGAACAGGAGCACAGGTGGTGTTCAATTCCTGCAGTAGCAGGGACGAATGAGGAAAGGAGTAGGAAAATTCTTTTTATTAATGATTTGATCACCATCATGGAAATGTGGTGGGATGACTGGCATTACTGGAATGCTGCAATGGATGGCTTCATGCTCTTTAGAAGAGATGGGCAAGGTACGAGATGTGGAGGGGAGGCTCTGCATGTTAGGGAGTCTCGACTCTGTAGAGTTTGAGATCAGTGGCAATAACGTTGAGTCCTTATGGGTCAGAATCAGGGGGAAGGTCTACAAGGCCAACATCCTCGTGAGAGTCTGTTACAGACCACCCAACCAGGATAAAGAGGGTGATGAATTATCCTACAAGTAGCTGGTGGATGTTTCAAAATTGCCCTTGTTGTTTTGAGTGACTTTAACATGCTGGATGCCTGCTGGGAACTCAACACAGCAGAGAAGAGGCAGCCTAGGAGATTCCTAGAGTGTATGGAGGACAATTTCCTGTTGCAGCTGATAAATGAACCTATCAGGGCTGGGGCCCCCCTAGATCTGCTGTTTACAAACAGAGAAGGGCTGGTGGGAGATGTTGGAGGCCATCTGGGGTACAGTGACCTTGTAATGGTAGAGTTTTCAATACTCAGTGAAACAAGGAAGGACATCAACAAAACCTCTACCCTGAACTTCTGGAGGGCAGACTTTGGCCTGTTCAGGAGGCTGGTTCAGAGAGTCCCTTGGGAAACAGTCCCTGAAAACAAAGGGGTCCAGGAAGGATGAACATACTTCAAGAAAGAACTCTTGAAGGTGCAGGAGCAGCTGTACCTGTGTGCTGAAAGGTGAGCTGGTGGGGAAGATGACTGACCTGGCTGGGCAGGGAGCTTTTGCAGGAAATTACAGAAAAAAAAGATAGTTAATCGCCTTTGGAGAAAATGGCAGGCAACTCAGGAAGTGTTTAGGAATATAGTTAGGTCATGTAGAAAGAAAATTAGGCAAAAACACATTTTGAACTTAATCTAGTCACTTCTGTTAAAGTCAACAAAAGGTGTTTTTGTAAATACATCAATAGGAAAAGGAGTGGCAATTAAAACCTCCATGCTTTGTTGGACATGGAGGGGAATGGAGTTACCAAAGATAAGGAAACACCTTCTTTGCCTCAGTTTTCAGCAATAAAAGAGGTGGTCCTCAGGACTGGCCTCCTGAGTTGGTAGACTGGGATGGGGAGCCAAATAGCCCCTCTGCAATCCAGGAGGAAGCAGCTATTGACCTGCTGAGCCACTGAGATCCTCACAAGTCTTTGGGACCAGATGGGATCCATCGTAGGGAGATGAGGGAGCTGGCAGAGTAGCTCACCAAGCCACTCTCCATCATTTACCAACAGTCCTGGCTCACTGAGGAGGACCCAGATGACTGGAAGCTGGTCAATGTTATTGACAAGTGTGTGAGTTTTTAAGTACTCAGGAAGCATATTACCTTTTTTTCCACAACCTTTCATTTTCTTCTGTTGTCCTTCACATTTCTTTCTGCTATCCCTCATCTTTCTATGTTGTTTTATTTCTTCACTGAAGAGAGATTTTTTCCTGCTCTACTCAGTTCAGATTCCTTGTCTCTTGATACATATTTCATATTTCAGAAATACCAGAAGACTAAAAATTCTTACATATATTTATCAGTCTGTAAAACTCATTCGTTTTCCACATGGTTTTGTATTAGAGGTGTCTGGTTATGGCACTTTAAGGTACGGTATAGGGGTGATTATGGTGGTGCTGGGTTGACAGTCTTACCTGATGATCTTGAAGGTCTCTTCCAGCCTTGGCAAATCTGGGATATTATGATGACTTCTGCATCAGGTCTTGGCAATGTAAGTAAAACTCCTAATCTAAATATGTAAGATACCTCTACAAAAGAAAGAAGATGATGTGTGCGTTTAAGGGAAATAATTTTATCCTAGGATTAGAGAGTTGAGCAAATCCTGTCAGCAGCTCTTTAACAATCTGATCTACAGCAGCCAGAAAAAAAAAAAAAAGACAGAAAAAAAATTATGTGTAAAGTTTAACTTGGGGATCAAAGAAGTTAAGCTTAGCAGCCTGAAATGTCATCCGTATGATTTTGTGAAGTATTGTCATTATTGACAACTTAAAAAGACAGGTATATCAGAGTAAGTAACAGGTGACCATATTCTTTGCTAACTTACAATTTGTTAAGATAAAAAGAAATTTGCTATCATATGGCTTAGTGCACCCGGATTTATCACAGTGTTCTCAAAAACTACTGATTTATGATAAACACATTCATTATGTAATATGAAACACATAAATGCTGTATTGCTGGCACATTGAAAGCTTGGAAATATTTCAACACCTTCAAGCTAGAAGGTATGTAAAGCAGTAAGATAAAATCATTAATAATCAAGTTCTGGATAAAGATTACACAACCATTCTTGAAGCAATTCTCATTAAAGTGGTTTTTCTGGATAGGACATGCTTTATAGAATAGGAATGCAACTTTCCCAGAGAATACAACAATGGCTAGTAAACCCAAATGTCACCAAATTAGAGGAAGAGGTTCTGATAAATTTTTTTGGGGGGGAAAAGGTCACCATTTTTACTAGAATCTTAGGTGTGAAGGTGTAGAGCAAAAAGATCAGTAGAATTATAAAACAGACTAAGCATATGCCTTTTAATTCAGAGTCCATTCTTAAGCAATAAGAAAGCAAAGGTTTTTGAGAGAGAAAAGAGAATTAAAGAAAGTGGGGGCTATTTGCGTAGCTGATGAATGTTGATACATTTGCTTGCTCAATCCTTAAAACGTTGGTACCCTAAAAATCTAAGAAAGGATTCCATGATGAGTTATTTTAATGGAAAGATGACTCCATTTACAATATGTGTATCCCAGTCATACACACTTAGAGGCTTAACATGACTATGTTTTCTGTGCCTCAGTAAGATACTTGTTTATACTGTTATAGCTCCTGATCAGAACAGATGCATAGTAGTTTATTGTTGAGATACGGTGTAATCTAAAGTATTTATATTTTCCTTTAATATTTTGGTTAGAGTACTCTACCATTAAAATTGAAGATCTACTTTCAGTCAGGTTGTAAACTTGGGAATTTTTTTTCATACATGTGAGCAATTTTATTTCTGCTCTTACACAATTTAGTATTTTTTATTTACAATTTCAAATTGGTTGTAATACGAAATTCTGGGATTTAGGCTGTGGGGCTTTTTTTTCCAGTTTGGGAGCTTGTTTATTATTCACTTTGTGGTAGATCCATTTTATGCTTATTTTTCAAAGAAAATAAAATCAATTATTGGGACACAAAATAGTAGTCCTTGCAACAAAATTCCAGCTGCATTAGGAACCAGTCTGACTTGAAATTATAATAAATATGCTGGATCTCACTTGTGACAGGTGTGGCCCTTTGGTGGCTTATATAGACAGACTATTTGTTTAAATGAAGTAGAAAATTACATGTTGTAATTTATCGTTATTGCTAGCAATTACTGTTTATTCTGTTGCCATAACTGAGAAATCCATTTGTGATAGGACTTAAACAAAAGAGATGATGATGCCTGAGAACATGTGTGAGGTGACGATTAAACTGTATTTTCTAGTATATTTTTTCTTTCGTAGTTTGGCATTTGACTTTAAACATGTTTTATTTGTAGCAGCTCATCAGTTAATATAACTGGGGACTAATTTTCATGTAAACTACTATGTGTGCTGTCCACAGCTAGAGACTGAGCTATTCACTTATTCTATTGGCCCTACTAAAACAGGGTGCATGTAGTCTACCATTTAACTGAGGGGCAAACTCTGAAAATGCCACAGCTTAAACTAGTAGTTGTATCCAAATGTAGACCATATTTGCTGCTACCTGACTGTGCTGCTTTGGCGGTCTTGCTCAACAACCTTCTTTTCGGTCCTTAATATATTTGGTGGGATTTCATAAAACCATAGGAATCATAAAATGATTTGGATTGGAAGGAATCTTAAAGCTTATCTCATTCCAATCCCTTCCACTACACTGGAACAGCCCATTCAACCTGGCCTTGAATACTTCCAGCTTCTCTGGGCAAAATTCATCAAAATTCTTTGTCTTTTTTGCTAAATACAGTGAATGCCAAGTTTTTCTTAATTCAGGAATGTCTTCTGAATATTTCATACTGGAATGTCTTACATTTTTGGAAGTGGAAATGGTCTTACAGTCTTCTAAAGCTGTATTCTTTGATTTTTAGTTAGTCTGTAACATGTTTTCTTAAAAGAAATCAAACCATGAGTGTCATCAGTCTAGTGCTCTCATATTATCTATTTCTCACTTTGATCCCACGCCAGTCAATATTTTTCCATTATACAGCCTTGAAAATTTTACCTGTACTTTTGCTGTTAAATTACTTATTGTATGTAGCTTAAGTTTCTGAATTTCCTTTGAATTATTTTAGATCAAGTGCCAAATTAAATGTTATCATGAAATAGATGTATTTTATGTATTTTTGTATGCTTTTACTTGGGTTTTTTTTGTTTGTTTTTCTGTAATGGAAAGTACATGAACTATCTGGTTTCTGCAAGAATATGGGCCTTCTGGAACACTTACTGTTAAATTTTGGAAGCAGGTCATCTGATTGTAAAGGCAGACAAGACAAATGTGTATTTGCATTGTGGTGGGGGTTTTTTAAACATTGATAGATCATGTGTGTAAATGTTTTCAATATTTCAGAGTAAAGTTTAGTGCATATATTTTTATGTGTGTATGTATCTATATAAACACATATATACATCCAAAGTGTTACACCTTCTACATTAAGCTATCTCATTATAAATCTGAACCCTGGAGTTGTGAGAAAATATTCATCATTACTGTCTTACTGTCACAAGTGAGTATTTTAAGGTCACTCAAAGAATCACTAGCAAAGGTATCAGCAAAAGAGGGTTTAATATTAAAGTGAAAGTGCAGCAAAGGTTATTGTCAAAGTTGACTCTGCTTACTAGATGGTTAAAGCACACAGAGGAAAAACTGGACTAGAACCTAAAATCAATCAATCTAAAACTAAAATCATCCAAAAATTATCTACATGGAGGCTAGGGATGGAGAAGGCATAAGGATAGGAAAGGATAAGAATAAAAAGGAATAAGGGAGGCATTCCCATTGAGTCACAAGACTCAGAGTGGACCACTTTCCAAACTTAGCCACAGACTTGACCAAGAGTTTAGGCCCTAAACTTAACAGCACTTAATCAACAACCAGTCTAACAAAAGATTCTAGAGAATTTACTGTAGACACAACAGTAACTCTTACAGGCTTAACTTCCAAACTTGAAGTACTTAAGAGTCTAGGAGAATAGCATTCAAAGTACATTTGCTTTAGCTTATTCAAACTCACACACACACAGACCTGCATGAGTATGTACAAGATATTCACCTGTGAAAAATTCCCCTCTGGTTCACAAAATATTCACATCAGATGCCTTTGCATCTTCTCAATGAATGAAGGGTTGAGGCTCGAGGAGTGGGAATATCAGCCCAGGATCATTGCTATCTGGGAATCCACCAAGCTGAGCAAACCTGAGAGTTCACTGGCTCTGAGAGCAGTCCCAGTCAGAGGGAAATGCTTGTTGTGGCCCATTGCAGTCCAGGAGAGCTCAGAGTCACAGAATCATTAAGGTTGCAAAAAATCTCTTAGGTCAAGTCCAACCTTTGACCGATCGCCACCTTGTCAACTAGACCATAGCACTGCGTGCCACATGCAGTCTTTTCTTAAACACTTCCCGGGGTGGTGGCTCCACCACCTCCATGGGAAGCTCATTCCAGTGTTTAACAACTCTTTCTGTGAAAAAATTCCTCCTGAAAAAACGGGTCTCACTTAGGACCACTGTTTTTAGGGTCGCAGGAAAATTGACTGAAATAATAATAATTTTCCATCTTGGCCATAGTTTTGGGTCAGCAACTTTCTCTGGTTACAAAGGTGTTGTTCCGGGCGGGGGCGGGGGGGAAATGTTCCTGAGGCTGTTTGTTAAATACAGGAGCCTGTTGGACAGCAGTGGTTCCTTGAAGCAGATGATGTTTTTGATAAGCTCAAGAGAGACTTAGTCCTGGTGTTGTTTGTCAAGGCTGCGGCCTGATGAGCATAGTGTGGCTCTAGGGGAAGGCAGTGGGGAGAATGCACCAGCACTTCCTTAACGATGTTTGCTTACTGCATACGAAAGACATACTTACAAACATACATTTAAAGAAATGAAAGTGGAAGTGACATGCAACTTTCAATTACTTTTCTTGGCCCTGGAAGAAAATCTTTATCTTCACTTTAACAGTAGTCTAAAAGAGGAAAGAGCAATAATACTGGAAAGGAAAAATTATTTTTTAACTGACATAAAAATTTCTTTGCTTATTTTCCAACTTGTTTTTGGTAATAATATTGTAGTGATATTGGGAAAGAAATAATGGCTTCTACTGTCTTTTACATATATTAAGTTAGTAAGCTGATACAAGAAATTACTTGGTACTGTGTAATTTAACTGTATGAGGAGAATAACCTGCTCTAAGAGATGATGTGAACTCTCTAGTAATTTATGCTGTCTGTTAATTAGTTTTTCCTGAAGTAAGATACATGATTTTTAAATCAAGGGAAACTTTGCTACAGGCACAGCCATAAAGAGTGAGCCTTTTCTAAATTAATAAGGAATAGTATGCCTGTAAGACTACTGGATTAGCCTCTTAGGAGCATGAAAGAGGAGTAGTACTTCTTAAAAACTAAACAAAATGCATTTCCTGCCCTCAATGCTCACCTTCCCCCAATCATTGGAAGTAATATTCCTGTCAGACATACAAAGCCATGCAGTCCCAGAATGAAAAAGTAAACAATTGGATACAGAAAAATAAGTCAATGCAATGAATATCTATTGACTGCCCTTACTCATTCACATGAGCGAAGTAGATGATGACTTGACACTGTAACGGTCAGGTCTAAATGGCTTTGAGTTATGCTTAGTTATAAACACTTGGTTGCCTGTGATGGGAGTTAAAGTGCAGACTGTTGTCAGGATTAAGACTGGCTTTTTCATAGCTGGTAAAAGAGCATTGGTAAGCTGAGTCTAGGTGTGTGAATAAAGTATAGACTGGAAAGAGGAGTTGTGCTGCTGTACTTCTGACTGTTCCCTGTATGTGATGAGAATTTGTTCTTGGAATCAGAGGAGATTCAGTGACCTGAAGAAGTCATCTTTGCAATTGTGCAGTCAAAACCAAATTGAAAATAGGAAAGCATCATGATGATGATCTCAATCACTGAAGTATTTGGTCTGGATTTTAAAGAGATGTATCTGTATGGGTACACTGTGTCCTGAGCAGATGCCTCTTAAGGCTTAGAAGTGTTTTTGGAGTATCATATAAATGCTGAACTGAAGCTGCTCAGAATTATTTTGAAAACTCTGAAAGCCTGAAGAGGTGTATCTAAAGCCAACAATGACTTTGGTATATATGATGTGGTTTACTTTGTGTAGCCATAGCCTTCTTCCTAAATTCAGCCCCTTCCTTTTACCTTATTGAAATCTGCTTGGAGCAGCAACAGAACCAAAAAGGGAATGCGGAACAATTGTATCATTTAACTAATCCTCTCCAGCAATTTTAGTACAAGTTATTGATATGTTAATCATATCAGTAGTGATCTGTAGATAGTGACAATTACTTTTCAGAGAGCTAAAGCTTTGTGGCAGATAATATTAGAACTAATATTAGTTTAAATCCTTAATTGCATTTAAGTATAGATTTGCTTATGAAACAAACAGCTGCACATTTTCCATCATCTTTCTTAATCTGTCACTTGAAATATACAGCAAAGATTTTCTGCACCAGCCAGAGTTATCAAAAGTTTTGCGTATGTAATCATGCAGTCTTTGATTATCTTTCAATTAGCTTCTACAATCTTTGAGACAGGAGTGAGAAAAACTGTGCATCTCTTTGCAGATAGTATTATTTGCATTTCTAATTATCACAATAGATAAATCAAATAGTGACAGATTGTTGGTGAATTACACAGCCGATCCATCATCATTACCCTTCCAAGTGTATGATTGGGACAGAAATTTGGCTGTTAGCCATCACAATGACATGGCTTAACTAATGTGATCAGTCTCAAACTAGACTGAGTCAAAATTTTCTTTCCCTGGGGAACAGAAGTCCCAAGGTATGTTCTAACCAGTTGATATTATGAATTATTGAATACTCTTTTTTGTGGCAACCGGAGGTGGCAAATATGCTATTTTGTCCCCACATCACCATAGGAAAATCAGAGCTTAAGTCAGTCCAGCAGTTCAGCTATCTGGGAAGCATCATTTTCTTAGACAGTAAGATTGACAAAGAGATAGACAACTGGTTAGCAAAGGCATACAGAGCTTTCAAAAAACTCCATAAAAGAGTCTGGCACAGTAAACACCTGAAGAAAAGCACAAAGAGTAGTGTCTACAGAGCCATTGTACTGTCCACTCTTCTATATGGGTCTGAATCATGGGTCATCTACTGCCACCATCTGCAACTCCTCGAACACTTCTGTCAGCGCTGCCTCCGTACAATCCTAAACATTCACTGGTCTGATTACATGACAAATGCGTCTGTCCTTGAACAGGCAGAGATCACCAGTATCGAGGCCATGCTGCTGAAAACATAGCTGTGCTGGGCAGGGCACGTCTCCAGGATGGAGGATCACCACCTCCCCAAGATTGTGCTCTATGGGGAACTCGCCACCAGCTGCTGCAAGAGAGGAGCCCTGAAGAGGAGATACAAGGACTCCCTGAAACAACACCTCAGCCTTGGCCATA
>JAWWTY010000088.1:61869158-61884104 GCA_035222235.1 Margarornis squamiger
CAATATATATTGCATATATGAAAGTTAATGTTCAAAGCAAGAGGCATTCTGCCACTTTATATTAAAAAAGTGAAAGTTAAGCAATTTTCCATTACAAATGTAGCATTTGTGTCTCAAAAGTAGGTTTCAGACAGCTGGGAAGATGATTTTATAGTCAGTAACAGATTGAATGAGAAAGTTAGGGTTGGGAGCCATGGATAGGACAGGAAACAACAAGGAAGACAGGATGACAGAAATCTACTTGGTTTGAGAGAGTGGCGGCGCTGATAGTAGTTGGAAGAATGTGGAAGCTGGAGTTTGCCAGTTAGAGTGAAAGGATGTAGGCAATAACAGAAAGAGGGGTAAGGAGAGATTTGTATTGTTGTGGAGATTGAAATAGAACAGCCTATACAAAGTGACCATGAAAATAATGCATTTTCTTATGATACTTGTGATTAGATTATGGGAGTAATAAAAGTTTCTTTTTCTTAGCTATCCTTAAAGTTTAATTTTTCCCTCATGTTGAGAATCCTGTATCTCTTACTACATTGGCCCACCCGGTTTCTTATAGATGAGATGGCTATGACCAGTTGTAAATGTTTTATCCCTTTGCTTAGGAAGAGATGACCTCTCTATCTAATAACATTCAGAGGACTGAAGTAGGAAACACATGTAGTGTTAGAAGATCACCTCTTACTCATTCTATCGCTATTTTACAGACAGTAAGAACATCAAGATTGCAAAAAGTCAGTTGGTACACAGTCAGCAAAATAGAAAAAACTGTTTGTGGGCTGCTTGTTTTGGGTTTTTTTAATCATTCATATGGACTTATGTTTTTCATTCAATGGTCTTCTTAAGTATTTTGTATTCTTGATGATCTGTCTTACTTCTGGTTGCAACTGATGTGAAAGCTTCTGACCAGAAAATTCATATCCAGTGATCATCAAATAATTTTCAAGATATTAGCTACTTTTGCTTAACATTTCTAGCATAAAGAAAGAAAAGGAAGTATTTTTGTTCTTTCATTCTGTCAGTATTGATCATTTTGTCAGACTTTTCTTCAAATTTTTCATAACTAATTATTCTATGAGTGTATTCAGGTAATAATGTGCTGTCTAAGAATAAGCCCATATCTGGGCTTTCCAAATACTGAATACTGCTTAACTAATAGCCTCAAATCTATTTGTTTTTTAAGTTAACAGCACTGAAATTGCTGTAAGTGTAAATTTTCTGGCATGGGAATTTATTTATTTGGGTGTTATTTAATTCTGAAAGAGAAAAAAGATACAAGATGTTTTACACAGTTTTAAACTTTCTCATTTTTTGATAGGAAAATGTAATAGATTTGTTGCACTCTGTTGAAATGTGTTCATTTCATAAAAAAATATTTCCTTTTAAAAACAGTTTCAGGAAACTCTCAAACTCTTCAGCAAAGGTATATGCCATTTAGAACTTGTAAAACTTCCTCTTTCTAGACGCAAATGAAAAAATATAATCTACACAAAATTCTGTATAGTCTGTAAAGTGGATCAAGTAATTATGTTTCTGGTTGATAGAATTAATCATTTCAGAAAAACTTCCAAACTCAGAGCATTAGCAACTCATTAAAACAAAAAAAACTATCTAGGACTTTGCATAAACTTTATTTCTCCATTTGCATCAAGAAGGCTGCTGAAATTTTCCAAATTTTAAATGGCATATTTCATAGCTGAGGAGTTTGAGACTCTGCCAGCACTGTTTTTATGACTTAATCTACTGGGAGAAAGGTGAGGTAAAAAAATATCACTAGATATCTGTGCTTCCTTGCATGGTGTGTTGACTGCATTGTCAATCTCCATTCCCATGATGAAAAGGGACAAATTATTAAATATCTTTCTAACTCTGCAGTCCAAAAAATACTGTAATGTAGGAAAAGCATAAACAGGCAATATAGAGACAAGCAGGTAGTTAAACATAAATTACTACTGTAAAACAATTAAGATTACTGCAAATTACTTACATGTCTTAAAGTAGTTGCTGTAATGAAGGATAATTATGATACAAAAATTGAAGTTAGATCTGCAGTGATTGAAAATTTGTATGACAGATACACAGAGATGCTGGCAATTTGGTTGTTTCATTTTGCTATTCAACTTCTGGTAATTACCTCTACACACTTGAAATGGGATCACTTAGCATGACAAAATGAAAAACTGTCATCATTACATTTAAAATTACATTCTGTAATGCTGAAAGCTACATCAATTTTTAGGAAATAGAAAATTTTATGTCTGATTTTAATGTGTCTGTGTCGAGTGGTCTCTTTTTAATCCATGCTTTACTTGCTTTTCAGATACCGGAGCCTGAAAGAATACGCAGAGTTTTTGAAACAAGAAGTGTGAAACAAGTCCTTCTGCTGTAAGTCATTTAGCCATTTTGACTCTGTTTTTATTTTTGTACGCAAGGGAAATATACTATTTTCTGTGGTTTTAAGAATGCTTTGTTTGGATTAAATTCCTTAACAATCATGATGAAAATTTTACTTTAATTTTACAGTTGAAGTTCATTTAGTACATAAAAGATGTTTTTAAGAAAATGTAAAATAAGATCTTATTTCATTACTTTTTCAGCTAAAACTATTAGTTAGATTTATAATACTTCTACAAATAACTTCAGCTAACCTAAGCCTGAGGTACATGAGACTGCTTATTGTTACTTTTTTTGCATTGTTACTTCATGGTTTTACAATATTTGGAGATTTAACAAATAAATATATTCTTACGGGTTCCACAGTTCTGTAATCTTGTGTGGTTTAAATAATTTTTTGGAGTTGTCAAATTATTCTTTCATTGTTTAAGTTCCAATGGTCTGAAAGGATCTGTTCACTGGTGGATCCAGGAAAAGAAGTGATCTTGTAGGAAAGAAAGCAACCAATTCCTAAATATAAGATACAGAGGATATGGGGAGATACAAAGCCTAGTCCTTAGAAGAAAAGAAACACTTAATTCTCTGTATGAATCAAAAAGTCTGACAAGTTTCAGTTCAGTATTCGTGTTAACACAGTATTAGCAGAGAATCTCTCTTGCAAATAGAATCTTTCAGCTGATCTGTGTTACTGTATGATTATTATAAATATATATTTATAATAATATTTACTTATAAATGTTATATATTATTTATACTAACTTAAGGAAACAGTTAATAGAATTTTCAGAGGAATTTCTTGGTGGCCTAGGCTGGTAGAACTCACCCATCAAAAGACAGGACATAGATAAATTGTTTGGGACAAAAAGAGGGGAATGGATTTGGAATCCTAAATTGATATGCTAGAAAAGTCATTCACTTAAGGGCCTCCTGATAATCAAATAGCAGTTGTGGTAAATATGTTATTTTATTTGTTACTTAGTTTTTAGTATAACTTTGAATTTTTTTCCATACATTAACATTAGTACAAATACATTTTAATATAATTTTTATCTTCATACTTACATGAATATTGTAGGAACTTAGGAATTTGTGGTTCCTCTAGAGTAGGTGTTAGCATTTTCTACCATGTCAGAATCTTGCTGTTAAGCATGAACTTTGAGTATGCTTGTATTCTTTTTGATTAGTGTCTTTCCTCTTTCTTATTCCTTTTTCTGTTGCAGAAGACCCTAGATTCCACCTGACTTTGCTTTTATCTTGCCCAATATGTACTAGCCTCCAAAAGGAATGAACTTGAAACCTTTGTTGTTCATTTATTAGTCATTCTTTTAAAAGACTTTTAAGTTTAGGTTTGTCATATCACTCATTATTCTTTTTTAAGCATTTGTAGTTATTTCTTTCTGTGTTTTTCAGATGGAAAAGTTATGAAAGTTATGAAAATTAACTAATTAACTAGATTTTAAGGTAACTGTGAAAATTGACTTCCTTTTCTAACTGTAATCCTTTTCTTTATTTGTTACAGATGTAAAACACATGATGTCAATACAACTGTATTTGCAGCTGTCATCTGTTTCAAAATGTCTAAGAATTAACTCTGGGGTTTTACTGTGAGTACATCTTTGTGTAATAACATTAGCTGTCTTTCTAAATGTGGTTGTATTTCTTAAAAAAGTCTCATGCGTAGATGAGACGACTCCTCCTTCATTACAGTTTAAAATGGCTAATTAATGGTTTTGTTGTGTATTAACAATATTTTTTAAATGTGCAAAATATTTTGCAACAGTGATTTCACAGAGCACTGGTAATGCAAGCTGCTCGTAGTCTTTACAGACTGAATACTTTTTTGCAATACTTTAGACAGCCTGTCATTTTAAAAAAGCCACTTAAACTCTCTTCAATGTCTTATATTTGCAATGTGCACTTTTTGTGTGATTATTGCCTGTGTAAATAATGGCTTTCTCAGAACTATTTGAATTATTTGAAGTAAGCAAATAATTATTTAGTAACAATTTTGCATAGTCAGTATTTTAAGTTTTGACAAGTTGACATGAGTTTTGGATTCAAAAACATGAAACATGAGGAGGCTAAAGTACAAACAGTATCCAACAAATGCTCTTTGATTAACTGTTGTTTTGTTACTAGGCCTACTACATCATGCTTTTCACTATCTTAGTATCTAAGAAAATTGGTATTGTCTCTCTGACTGCATTCTTTCAAAGGTCTCTGTTTATTAGTTATTTATTTAATATGAAGTCTGTAGTCAGATTACGCATTCTGGTTTGGTATGGGGTGTTTTTTTTCTGAGAGCAAGAGAACTCATAGTTTTTCCAGCTTCCCAGGGCTTAATTGACAAATAGGGGCTAGACAGATGAAGACCACTTCATCATTGTTTGTTGAGAGTTTAAAAACAAAACTAATTAAAGAAAGCCAAATAAAAAGTCTCCCCAAACCCCTTCTCTCCCAAAGCCCCACAGTAATTTTCTTTACATTTTTAGCTCCACTGTTCTTGAAGATGGAAGTTTAATATCATGGGAGGCTGTATTCATAGTTGTTCTAACCTGACCTTTTTGTCATGTGAGCTTGTACACTTGAGATATTTGAAAAGAAAAAAAAAAACAAACTTAAATTTAAATATGAGTGGAGTGATGTATTCTTGGTGACCCCTGTTGCTAAGAAACGAGCTGCTGTCTTGTCAATTGATTAAATCCTTCTTCTCTAAGTGGTTTTTACTGGAAGGTCCATTGCAATGCTCCACTCAGGCTCAGATGGTGCACATCCATTAACCATGAGGTCAAGCTATACTTCATTCCTAATGTCAGTCTTGCTTCATGTCAACTAAAATTACTCAGACATCTCTCAGTGCACATCTTGTATAAAGTTCCAGTTACTAGTCCTGAATTTACCTGGTGCAAGTTGGGTTAGAATACACATGAACACATAGTGCATTTCTGTTATATTAACTGGTGCACACACAAAAAAGATTTTTCGCAGCGGTTTGTTTTTGTCTTTTTTTTCAAATTAGATTAGTTGATACACGGTCACATAAAAAACCTGCCACTAGAAAGTTATCCTGTCAGCACTGTTTAAACAAGTTTAAACCAATAAAGTAATTTTATATAGGATCCATTCTGTGCATTGTAGTACTGCATGCTTTTGGTGGAGTACAAGAAATTATCTGGCTAGATTTACTGTTTAAGTTCTTAGTTACTAAAGAGTATTTCTTAAATAGAACCTTCCGTATTCAGCTACAGGTCTGATACATTTGTTTTCTCTTGTTTCATGCTTTATCTTAAATATTGTAAATTTTTTTTTGAACTTTGAAAAACATAGCCTTCTTCTTCTTCCATAGTATTTATGTAAAATGTTACTGCAGTGTGTGGTTTGTCACCATCTCATTTCTATATCCACCTTTAAGCTTGTTCCTGCATCTTTCACTTTGGACCCCCAATGCTCTGTCCCTTCCTATGCTAGCCATTATTGGCTGTTTGTTAAATTTTCAAATTTATTTTTTTTTTCGCTTTCTCTAATATTCTATTTCCCACTTGATAGGAATTTATATAAACATTCAGTAATCCCTTTACATCCCATTGCTCTTATTGTGACTTTTGCTCTTTGTGCTCACTAAGACAAGAACTGAGTTTCAGGAGTGTCCAACCCTATATAGGGACTGTCTTTTTAGGTAAGTAATAGTAAACAGCTTAATATTAATAGAAGAAATAGAGTGTGCCGAAGATCTTCACTGCTTTTATTTTCAGTCTGCAATAGCCTGTGGAAAATAGCATTAAATAACAGATTTTTGTCTGGGATATACCCTAAACCTGGACATCACATATGTCTCTGGATGCTGTGGTAACTGCAGCTGTGTTGTCAAGGAAACAGCCTTGTGCTCAGTAGGCAAAACCAATGAGGATTAAGCAAGGCTATATTATAGCTAAGTCCCTGTGACCTTATCAGGGATCAAGATCTGTCTGTTCTTCACTGTGCAGGTGTCCCTCAGGAGTGAGACAGATACGCACAGACGAAACCATACATGCAGTATGCCTGCTTGAAGTATCAGACCTGGACTATTCTAAGAAGCGAATGCCGTTCCCAGATACATGGATTAAAAGACTCCATTTGTGTAAGTAAAATCTTTATATAAAACTAAATAATAGAAAAGTTTTCCTGTAAGCTGTGAAATGAGGAAGAGAATTGAAGTATAATGAACTCTGTCTTTTTTATATTTGTTGAAAATTCACCAAAAAACATGTTTCAATACAAAAATATCTTAATTTCTCAGGAATAGGAAAAAAAGTTTATAGAACCCTGAGATGCTGAGTGGTTGTCAACAGTTTCCAACACAGTGTTCATCTTTAGTAGTAAGAGATAATGAATGTATCACTAAAGTACACTGCAACATAGACATATTATTTCATCCAAGCTTTTTGTGTCAAAAAGAATGAAAATCCAAATGGAAGTGCGGTAATTGAATTAAAGAGGAAAACCCTAATTGCTGGATGGAGTAGGAAGTTGAAAAAGTTACTTAAATTGCTGTTACAAGTTAATTGTTTTCAGCTTAAACTTTGAAGTATTTTTACTTTTTGTTTCTAAAGCAAAATAGAATGTTACACATTAGTTAAAGCTTCATAACAAATAAGAGTGAGTGAAGGAGCAACTAAATTTTATATGCTTTGGCAGAGTCTCTGAAGTGTATTGTGCTTTTCTTTTTTATATTGTCATGTAACATCAAAGATGATTTAATATCTTTCTTAATTAGTCCTAAGTTTTAGTTGATAATCTGCATGTATCAACCATCATATTTTTCTTTCTTCAGCATCTCTTGTTACATGCCTATTTAAAATTAAAAAAAAAAAATCAACGTTAGTTTATCTGCAGATAATGCCAGATGAACCTTTTTCAGTAGTGGTACTCTCCCATGTAATGAGAAGGGATCAGCTGAAGCAAACTGTGAAATGAGACACATCTGATTTGGATAGTGATTTGACTTCTAACATTATCTTGAAATATATTTTCTTTCTTAGTGTTTTTTTTTTTTCCTTCAAAGGTTAATCTAAACCTGCCAAAATGAACAGATTTTGTTAATTTTGATTATTATTTTCTGCCATCCCACTGCTTTTTTTTTTTTCCCCGGTGCTTCTGTATTTCATTCTTTTTTATATCTGATTATTTAAAATAACTAGGTTATTTGTTTTTTCCCAGAACTACTGTCTTTACAATTTCATCAAAGTTACAGAAAATGCTGTGTATAAAATACTTCTTGTTAAAGAGAATTCAGGCATTTTGCAGCATGTTTAAAGCCATTATAGAAAACTTGAAATTAACCTGATTTCATTGCTTCATTTCTGAAACACTCTCCTGATAATACCTCTCTATCAGAATATCAGGGGAATAAAGGAAGCAAGAGAACAGTGAAAACTTTGCCAATTCTCTGAGTTGAATATAATATCAGCCTTCTTAACTATGCAAAATGCACAACAGAAAAGTTAGAGCTGAGAGCATATTCAATACTTAAATATTTAAGAATCTAACAACATTAAAGTTGTTACAATACATGCAGCAGTTAGTTTAACAGACTGTGACTAAGGTTTTTAGAGAAAAATCCACTATGATCCAAATATGTTTAGAGCATTAATATGCAAAACAAAAAGATTAGGAAACGTGTTGTACCTTCCCAAAACATTCTCATTCCCATTTCTTCTTTTATTATTAATTTATTACTTTCAATTTGCAGGTCAGGTACAGAGCTGAATATTTTTCATAATTTATTATCTACATCTCTATCTTTTTCCCCTCCTTGCATATTTTCTAATTTTGTACATAAATCTGTCCTTATTTTATCTTGGTCCTTCCTCTGTTAGGGCTCACTACTATGAATGACCTTGACCAGTTACCACTAATCTAGAAAACAGTAAGTGGAATCCCACTTCTTTTTTCCTTTAAACCAAGTGTAACAGTGTTCCAGTAAATTACAGCAAGTTGTCTACTGCCCTGCCACTTTCTGAGATAATCTATAATCCTGAACAATAATCATAGCAGCAGCAGTCATTCCTGTTTTGTTTGTAGACAAAGAGGCAGATCAGCCTTTCCGAGCTAATGGAGTGAGTTAGATGAATCCAGGACATGTCATCTCCCCTGTGCATGTGCTGTGCAACTGATCCATGAATGCATAACAAGTCTAAGATACTTCTGATGGCCCTAAACTATGTGTTCAGGTGTTCCAACTTGTTTAGTAGATATCTTTTCTTCCATGTGAAATGCTGGCAAATATGATTTTCTTATTCCATTTTACATTACTGGTGGAACTTTGGCCTGTCTGTTCTCAATACCTTGTTCCACAGACATTTAATTCATTTTATCAAATTCAGATGTGAACTCAAGAGTAGTCTTTGTAATCATATTACTGTGAAGTCAGATATAATTCTGTAATATCATTATGGAGGAAACCAGAACTAAAGCTACACTACTCTACTCATCTCTGATTTTTCGTCCTCTTTCATCTTATACAGATATTGTCAGTGTTGTAAAGTAGAAGAACAGTTACACCAAATCAAAATGTCATATATTTAACATGGACAATGAAACCCCAGAAAAAAAATGAGGCTGTGAAAGACCTCGGGTGTTTAGGTTGCTGTTGTCAAAGGGCTGAACAGAGAACTCTAGTTTTAATTCAAACAAATAAAAGCATAATGTCCAAGCTCTAGTTTAGTTCAATGTTTTTCTCAAGTTTATTGCATGTGAATTATATACCTGTAGGTTATGGAACAGTAATTCCATTGTTGTTGTGAGTTCGTGTGTTTATAGGAAAAAACTGCATGATTTCCACACTCCATTGTACTGTTTTGAATTTGGTGCACTTTTCATAACCCAAATATACAAATCTGTATGTTTGATTTATTTTTTTTTATTTTATAGTTTACCTTTAGACTTCTGACATACATTTTTAAGAGTGAAGTTTCTCATGAAAATAACTTAGTAGCCATAAATCACTTTCTGGACAGGCTTGGACGAGTGAAACACTCAGACCTGGACACACTCAGGTTATGAAATGCATATTCTTTTGTGGGTATATTTATCAACAGATGGTTTCTTAAAAAAGCAATGTAGAGCAATACATTGTTGACCGTTAGTTTTAAGTCAGACTGTCAGCACAGTACCTATCTGTGAACAACTGAACATATTTGTAGTACCTATCTTGGTGTCACTGCAATAAGTAGCAATAGAGAGATAATCCTAACAGAAATCAAGGACACTAACAACTAACCAAAAGTGTCACATGCTTTGCAAATTGTTTGCCCTATTTTCCTGAAACTAACTACATATTTTTCTATAGAAAATTATGCAAAGCATTTGCATCAAGGTATTTGTATTCCTCTGCATATTTGGCTGCGTTTTTACAGTTGTTTGCTCCATTAGTATTTATATTACATCTGTTTTATACACAAAAATAATCAAAAAAAATAGAAAAATAGCCAATGTTTGGCCTTAAGATCTATGGATATTCTTTAAATCAATTAACTGTGAGGTTTTAGTTTGCATGTGTATGGTTTACATACTGATTTTCAATTTACAATCCAATTTAAACTTGGATGGAGAATCAACCCAAAACTTCAATTCTAAGATTGTTAGCACTATCTTCAACTTCATGTCCTCCTTAAATTCAAGTTGTCTGTCAGGAGCAGTAGTTAATAATATTATATTGAGGCTGTGATCCAGCAAGCAGCATGTGAGCTTAGACTGTGCTTAAGGGTGCTCCCATATGGCTCACTTCATCTTCCAGGAGACAACAAATGACTTTCAAGTAGTGAGTAGTAGCTGAGTGCCTTCTTCCATGCCTGTTGACATCTTAGCTCAGAGAGCACAGAGGCTGCTGCAGACCTACAGAACTGTGAAGCTGTAGCTCTGCACTGAGGGAAAGTGAAGAGTGGCTCTCACAGCTGTCCTCTGTCTGTGCACAGGGAAGGTGTTTTATTTGCAAACCTAAGTAGTTTGGCTTAATCACTTATTGTGGAAGCTGTGTGATACTTGCCAGTAATGCATAACATTACCTTATTATTTTGTTTTTGAACTCCTTAAGAAAGGGAGTGTTTAGTGCCTGTTGGGTTTTTTGATCTCTTGCTAAGTGCTGTGCGATTTTCCAGATTATTTGGTGAAAAAATGCAAAACATGCATGTTTTCCATTACTACTTTTATTTAAAGGACCAGTGTTTCAGTTTGATGTTTCAGAAGTGATAGAACCAAATCCAGAAAATTATTAACGGAAATTATTCATAGCAAAATTGAGATAAAGGGTTCAACTAATGTGCTAACATTCTTTGCTGTCTCCATTTCAAGTCTGCAATCTTGATAAAACCTGAGTAAATACTGATGATCCTTCCACTGAGAGGCATTACATTCTTTCAGATGTAATGATCTTCATCCTGCTTCAGCGTGAGAAAAATACACAGAGGATCATTTGGATTATGAATTCTGCATTTTAAGGGTATTAACAGGCCCATATCCAAGAAGATGACTATTTCAGTGCTTGTTGCTTAGTATTTATATTGAGACACATGATTGCTAACACAAAACTGTTCTGCTTCCTTAAGAGAAGGTATTTAAGTCCTTTCAGGCACAAGAACATAGAAATGGCTGCACTGGATCAAAGCTGTTTATTTTTCGTATATTCAGTCTGTGATTGGAGATGACAACCATTCTACAGAGAAAAAGGCAAGAATCTATTGCATTTACAGAACAATCCACTTAGTAAAGAAAATTTCATGTTAGGTTCTCCAAGTCACTGCTTGTGAGGCTTGATTTATATGAAATTACTTTGCTAAGTTGAGCACAATGGAGAAAATGAATAAATGGTGAAAGTTGCTTCTTAGTTCTCTTGTGTAAAGGAGAGCAATGTGACTGGTAGAAGGAAAAGAGAAGACAGAGACCCACAGATTGACAGTGACACAAGTAGCTGACAGTGTCCCCTGAAAAGTCAGCATTTGATGGATACTACCTGAGCAAGTACAGTGAAGAAATGGGATAAAATTCAGGTTACGGTGTCAGGGAGAGGATATGATTGTGTCTGTTCTGAGTGTGGTGAGAACCTTGGATGTGTCATACAGGAAAGCAAGAGACTTTTGGGATATTGAGTGATGTTACTTAGGTTTCCTGCTACATTCAGTAACAGTCATGAGTTCTGATATGTGATATTTGAAGAGCTCCATGTTCACCTCTGATAAACAAGAGAAGGCTGAGAAAAAGAGGTTCTAACATTTCTTTTTGCACTTTGGAATTTACTGTTTCTGATTCATAGCAGCCCAGTATATTTTCATTGCATCATATGTTGTTTTATAAGCCCACATTGTTATCTCCTTTCTAAGTTACAATTTCCAAGACTTTGTTCTCTTTTGTACATTTTCTATACCTTTGCTTATATTATTAACATTATATTAAAATTCCTGTCTGAATTCCTTCAGTTATTTTTTGTATTTTTCCTGGTTTTTTTTTTTTGGTTTGGTTTGGGTTTTTTATGTAGCATTCTTTGAACTGAAATCACTGTTACTGGTATAGGTATGCCTTTGATTTCTGTAGTCCTTATGAACACTGATAATACTGTATTCCATTCTAAATCTTACAGGTTTTTTAGAGCTTTTCATTGAGAAGTGAGTTTTTTGTGAGTTTCTTTCTTAGTATGTGCATGTGTATGTGATTGCATCTCCAGTATATGTACCCATAGTTGGATTTTTTTTTTTCTTTCAGTGTCCACTGCATTTGTAGTTACCAAGAAAATTATATTTGCTAATGTGATTTTCAAAGTGGAAATGAAATCTGTCCGTGTTCTCTTGTTGTTGAGCAGAGCTCAGATACGAAGCACAGTCAACTTGCATATCTCATACACTGGTGCTCGTGAAGGTGGGACTAGAGGTTCTTGCTGCTACCTCATATGTTTCTATATAGTCATATGTTTCTCCCAGTATAATCCTCTTTTCCTGAGGTGATAGAACATTAAAGAGTTGAGGGTATGAACACCCTATTTAAAAAATCAATGTAGTGTTTGGATAACCAGAATCACAGACATCTGGTGGTCCCTTTAGTCAGATTCCTGGTATGTTCTTAAGTGTCCAGGATTGTGGGTTTCAAGCCTCTTGAATTTCTTAGCCTGTGACATTAGGTCTTTTTTATAGGTCCCACACTGTTTAGCAGGGCACATTCATTATGAAGAGGGCAAATGTCCCCCTGGAATGTCTTCCAAGAATTTTCAACCTGAGTGACTTTTACATTTTCTGAAAATATACTTACAGGCATATTGGATTTCAGCAGAATCCAATAGAAAAAAACTTGTTACTTGCTTATTTTACACTGTTCTAAAAACAAGCTGTATTTGCCCTACTTCTGCAAATTCAACATATGCTTTTCCATTTAAAACTCCTTTCAAATATCAGACTTCAGTTTTGGCTAAGACAGAAATTTACGCTGGTTAGAACAGGTTTTAGGTCTGCAGGAATGACAGATATTAGATACATAGTTCCTGTTTTGCTGACAATGTGAGTCACACACAAACCTTTAATATAATCTGGCATGTGTACCTGCCTTCGCTGCATGACATTTTCTTAACAAAGTTCTGTTTAAACACCCATTTATTCACTGGCATTTTGACAACTCCAGAAAGTTGTACTGCAGGATTTTTTAAAGTAAGTATTCTGATCCATTTTTTTTATTCAATTTTATTTTTTCATAGTAGTGTTCAACTCTGGTTGCCTATACGGGAGCGTTAATGTGTTTGCTTTCTTTATCTGATCTAAATATTCCCTCTAAATTTTGTTTTTATTGGCACATCTGCATTAGGTTTCTCCTGTATACTACCTTCATGAATGGAATTGGGTAGGACATTAATGCCGTGTTGGGCTGCAAATATTTGCCAATGCATGGGCAAAAATCTAAACAGGGTTACTTTTCAAGATCTGCAATTCTCTGATAAAATAGTTCAGTTGGAAGCGACCTACAGCGATCCTCTAGTCCAGCTTATTATCACAGAATTGTAGAATCATTTGGTTTGGAAGGGACCATAAATATCAACTAGTTCCAACACCCCTGTCATGGTTAGGGACACTTTCCACTAGACCAGGTTGCGAAAAGCCCCTTCCAACTTGGCTTTGAGCAGCTTCAGGAACAGAGCATACACAACTTTTCCAGGCAACCCGTTCCAGTGCCTCACCACCCTCACTGTAAAGAATTTCTCCAGAATGGCTAATATAAACTTACACTCTTTCAGTTTAAAGACACACTCCATTGTCCTGTCACTACATGCCCGTGTAAAAAGTCCCTCTGCAGCTTTTATGCACTGGAAGGCTTCTTTAATGTCTCCTTGGAGCTTTCTGTTCTCCATGATGAACAATCCCAATGCTCTCAGCCTTTCCTCACAGGAGAGTTGTTCCAGCCCTGTGGTCATCTTTGTGGCCTTTTCTGGACTTGCTTCAGCAGGTCTGTGTCCATATGTTGGAGGCCCCAGAGCTGGGTGCTGTGCTCCAGAGTCCCACAAGACCAGAGTAGAGCAGGAGAACTAACCTCTCTTTACCTGCTGGCAAAATCATTCTTTTAACGCAGCCCAGGACATGGTTGACTTTCTGGGCTGCAAGCACATGTCGCTGGGTCCTGTTGAACTCTGCATGCACTTACAGCCCCAAGGCCTTCTCCCCAGGTCTGCTCTCAATCCATTCTCTGCTTGTGTTTGGGACTGCCCTGACCCAGGAGTAGGGCCTTGCACTTGGTCTTGTTGAACTTCACAAGGATTGCACAGCTCCACTCTCTGAAGCCTGTCATGACACCTCTGGATGGCATCCCTTTCCTCCAGTGCATTGACCACACCACACATCTTAGTGTCACCAGCAAACCTGCTGAGGGTTAGGATTAGGGTCACTTTGAGACAATGCAGCCAAACTGCTCTGTGGGTTTGAAAAAAGAAAAAAAACCCAAACCTTTACATAAAGGCGTGTCTGGTTTTGAAAGATATTTAAATAGAAAATGATCTGCTTTCTCAGGTATGAAAACCAGGTATACTTAATAGAATAATAATTTGTTTGCAAATTTTTTATTTCTTATTCATTATTGTGGCATCTTGATGCCTTCTTTAAGGAATAATTCTGTATTCTTTGTCCAAGTATATTTATCACGTTTTTTTCCATTCTTCTGCTTGATTAAAAAATCAGAATTTTCTTTTGTTCTTTATCTTCCTTATCTATCTTCACTTCCTTGTATTCCATTCTGAGGATTACTTCACATGTATAAGTTACTTGTTAAATGGTCCCTCTCAGAAATCTAGTGATGGGTGACACAATTCAAATCTTGTTATCAATGCAAAAAGGAAACACAATGCCGTTGGATGGATTCTAATAGTTAAGTAAGATTCACAGTATTAGAGTCATAGACTCACAGACTCATTTTCATTGGAAATTATCCTTAAATTGATAGAGTCCATTAATTCAGTCCGAACCAGTAGCAAAAGCATTCTCTCTGTTGCCATAAGGAAGGGGGAAAAAACTTCCAAGACAACTTTGTGTGGGTAAAGTAGAGAAGAGTTCTTTTACTTAT
>JAWWTY010000088.1:61884874-61907554 GCA_035222235.1 Margarornis squamiger
ATCATCATCTTCATGCCACTTTCCCTTATTGGAGCTTCTCCAAGGTTGCTGGGCTTTGCTTTCTTGTTTTGACTAACCTGGTATCTAACTGTCTTAGGTCTGGTACATGTTTCCCAGGCATGGTGTTCCAGCTATTATCTGACACTTAAGACAGCTAGCACAGGGTTAGAGGTTGCTAGCTACTCTAAATGTGAGAAACTACCTAGAAGTATAAAAATCTACAAATTCATGAAAACCCTAAGGCATCATCTCTGTGAGATAATGGAATAACTCAGTCTCAGGATGGCATTGGTTCAGTGTGTTTCTTTTTTTTTTTTTTATGTTTTGTTATTCTTCTAAGATACTGCAGGAATCATTTTAATAGAATTATCTGTTTTGTTGGCATTTAATATTTGCTTATCTTATGGTGCTGTGGCTGTTTTGTTCTGCAGCTTTTCCCACAGTGAACGGAATTAATTTGCAACGTTGTCAGACTGCAGATGTATGGGAAACAGAATTTTTACTTAGCCTACATTCAGGGCTAAAGGAGGGGAACCTAGGCATGTGCACTAGCAACCTGGTTTGGAAAATGGTGAAATTAAGATAGGTTGCACATCTACACTAATAATTTAGTTACTTTGAAGGAATGTTCCTTCAAAACTAGTGAGTACTTTTCATTTAGTTTTGCCAGTTTGCAACAGTTCATTTTGTTATTCTGTTCCAGATCTTCTACAGTCACATGAATTTGCAACAAATATTCCATTATATCGTCTGTAATTAAACCTTCCACTGGTTTTTTTTCTGACAGCCTCTCATGGTGCCACTGAAAAGTCTTCATGATACTAATAAGCAACTAAGATCTAAAAATTCCTTTTTGTACTTTTTTTTTAACAAGGCCACTCTTCCCCCTTCCCCCACCTTGGAATTTAACCCTAGATTGGTGGGTTACTAATTATTTTTTGCTTACATTGCACATGAAGTAAAGACTATGGTGGACAGAGGTGCAGATTAGTTTCTTAATATAAATTTGGATTGTGTCTTTTTGGACTGTATACTTTGCTGAGGACTAAATCAAGAGCTGTTCCTCCTCATGTGGGTTTCCTGACTGGATTCACCGAAATAATGCATTATAATATTTTAAATTTTTGCCCCAGCACTGCACACCTGTGGAGTTCACCTGGTTTAGATTATTGTTTGCTTCTTGCTCTTAGGCTTCTTGGTTTCCCACAGTATGTCACAGTCACTGTCATCATCCTAGTCCCTCTGTCAGTGTTACAGTCTTAGAAATACTGTGCGCTCTTACTTAGGTGAGAAATCCCAATCCATACTGATCCGATTTTCCTTATTAGTGCAGTGAACTTATTTATCTAATTTGATTCAGGTATTTTAGTGTTTAATGCTGCTCCTCTGTTGGAGTGAACAGTTTTTCCTGTGTTTTGTGTATGGAACAAAATAATAATTCCATTTATTATTTTTGTTTCACCATGTTTTTATATGTCTACAATATTATTAAAGTGATTTAAAGTTTGTTGTTTTGTTTCCCCCATTTTACTTCTTGGTTTGCATGTGTGTGTTTTCATACCTTTATCAGTATTTTTCGAGTTATCATACCCTGTCTAAATGGAACTCTGTTCTTCATCAATTAATAAACTGAATTCACTTATATATGCAAAACAATGCAATTAATAATTTCTTTTGCTCTTGACTTCTGTACTTGCCCTTCACTTCCAATATAAACTGTATGATATTACTGTCATAAAATTGAAAATGTCTAAACCAAAATTAGTCCATACTTCATCTCTATAAGATTAAAAAAAAGCAAATGCAAAAGTTAAAGAGACGCAATTAAGCCTGAATTCCAGAGTCTGAGTGGAAAGCCACAGAGGTATGAATATGAAATGTATTTATTAATTTCCTACTTTAAACCTCTTCTGATTTTCTACGTATTGAAAATTTCATTTTCATTGAGACTATGAGACTGTATTCATTAAATGCTACAGTGATTTTCATTCTCAGTCTTATTTAGCATGCTTGGTAGTTCTTTAGATCTGAAGTAATGATGAACCACACAGTTCCTTTTTTGTGTTTTTTTTTTAAACTCAAAGTATCTGAGAAAGGCTACTTAGATTTTAGCCTGGTTCTCGGTGCATAAAACTCCCCTTTTCCATTATGTTCATGCAGCAAGTTTCCTTTTATATATATCACTCCTTGGCTTAGTTACACCCTTCTGGAAATTATTTTGGTTTGCTTTCTTTATTTAGTGAAAAGGTAAAGGCATTCGGAGAAGCACTTTTAGTTGTGTTGTTGGTCTGTTTAATAACATATGCAAGCATCAAAACAAGACAGTAGATTTGACTGAAAAAAATCAAATTACAGGAATTTTCATTATAAATAGATGTCTGATTACAATGCAATATCCCTTAAATTTATGTAATTACACATACTCAAAAATCTCTATGTCATTGCCATAATGAAAAAGTCATTTCTGTTCAAAAGCACTTTAGAAAGCAAAATTTAGACTGCCAGCACATTCAATATGTCCATCTTTTACTAAAATTATACCCTCTCTTCAGTAAGGAAATTGGTGTTCCGTCAAAAGCAAAGTAATTATAAGAATTTCTCAGAAAGATGAACATTGTTCTCATCATTCCTTGAAATTAAGATTGTAAATATTCCTCTTCCCCCTTGCTCCCTCATCTGCTTCATTTCACGAGTAAATAGGTCCTGACCTTGGCCTGATGGACAAGAAAGTTAAAACTGCAAGCACTTAGTATTTCTTTCCACACATCAGTGAAATGATGTAAACATGAACCTTCTGACTGGTTATGCTTCATGAGCTGCTCTTTCTAAATCCAATTTTGCTCTGTCTCATCTTTTCCCAGCCTTCAGACCATAAACAACAGGACTGCAGTTTCATCTGCAGTTGTGTGCATTCCACGTGTCAGGTTATGAAGTTGATTAGAGAAGTAAAATTGAACAGAATGTGGAAGTTGCCAAAAATTATTAATAAAATTTGGCAGGAAAACTAAAATTGGGCATGTAGCGTAGGTGTTCTGTAGATACATTTGCAATATTTTTGTGGTCTTAGTGACTTAGTATTCATAGAAAGATCCTAGTAAGTATAATCAAAACCAAAATATGTTGTATGAGGAGACTAAATGACAGTTAAATTATTTTATCAGACCATATAGCCTGGTAGTGATTTCTTTAATTCTCATTTGGACTTCTCTTTCTATCTTTAGTGTTCTTTGAAGTCTTACACATAAACTATAAAAAGTATGTTGGCATTACAGCTTGTATTTCTTTCCTACTACAATATATAAATTTTGATCCATCCTCAGTCTTTCATTACTATTTTGTTAGAAGAAAGTATAGCCCCACATCGCATTCAGAGTTTAGATCCAAGGCTAAAGTTCATCAAGATGAACAAGATTCTCACATTATTTTTATGCTAATCAGGGGGAAGATTGAAATCACTGCAATTCATGAAAAAAAAGCTGGGTAACCCACTGGACATGAATGAAGTCTTCATAGTCCATGGGAGCTGATGAGGTATATCCCAGAGTCCTGAAGGAGTTGGTTGATGTAGTTCCCAAGCCACTCCCCATGATATTTGAACAGTAGTGGCAGTTCAGTGAAATCCCAGGCAACTGGAAGGGAAACATTTTACCCATCTTTAAAAAGGGTAGAAAAGAGAACCCTGAGATCTACTGACCTGTCAGCTGCACCCCTGTGCCAAGGATGATCACGGGATAGATCCTCCTGACAGCTGTGCTAAGGCACATGGAGCGCAGGGAGGTGATTCGGGACAGCCAGCACAGCTTCTCCAAGGGCAAGTCCTGCCTGACCAACCCAGTGACCATGTATGACGGGGTGACATGAGCGCATAAGGGAAGGGCTAGAGATGTAGTTTATCTGGACTTCTGTAAAGCCTTTGACATGGTCCCTGACAACGGCCTTCTCTCCAAATCAGAGAGAGATGGATTTGATGAGTGGGCTGTTCAGTGGGTAAGGAATTGGTTTGATGGTCATATCCAGACAGTAGTGGTCAATGGCTCAGAGCCCCAGTGGACATCAGTGACAGGGATCTGTATTGTTTTTCAATAGCTTCATTAATGACATAGACGAAGGGATTAATGCAACCTCAGCAAATTTGCAGATGATAGCAAGCTGAGAGATGTTGTTGCCACGTCTGAAGGGTAGGATGCCATCCAGAGGGACCTGGACAAGCTTGAGGACCAGGCCTGTGGGAATCTTGTGCATTCTAACAAGACCAAGTGGAAGGTGCTGAACCTTGATCAGGGCAAGTGGTGGTATCAAAATAGGCAGGTGGGTAAGCAGATCCAGAGCAGCCTGCTGAGAAGGACTTGGGGGTGCTGGCAGGTGAGGCTGGACATGACCCGGCCATGTGCGCTCACAGCCCAGACACCAAACGTGTCCTGGGCTGCATCCAAAGTGACACAGGCATCAGGTGTGGGAGGGGATTCTGCTCTGGTGAGACCCCACCTGGCCCACTGCATCCAGCTCTGGGGTGGAATTCAATGGAATCCTTTAAATGCCTGTAAGACACTGAACACAAACTGATGTTCTTTACAGGTGTGCTTCTATTGCAACGTCCTGTTTGTTAATGCAGACATAGCATATACAAATGCACTGTTTTCTGATAATCGTAATTAAAAAAACATGTCTTCATTCTCAAATATTGAAAACTCATAATAGTATATTGCTAAGTTGTCAAAATTATTCATAATTTAGGATGATACTTTAAATGCATTTTACAGCATCTTTGTGATAGAAAAATTGTAATTTATGAGTACAGTGTCTGAGAATATTTTTAACTCAAGGTTTAGCTGTGGACAAATGGTAAAGAATTTGTTCCTTTTGCAACATTTTAGTGGTCCACTTACAAAAAAAGAAAAAAGATGCTAGAACTAAAATGGAAGCCCTTAAATACCTATATGGCACTGCTACTCTGCTCAAGTGTGGAACATGATATATATATATATAGAGAGAGAGAGAGAGAGAGAGAAAGAGAGAGAGAGTATTATTTCAGGGATATTTATATACTGTATTAGGGCCATATGCTGTATTTTGTTTCAGCCTATATATCTGAACACAAGATGTTGAATATTCAGCATCACAAAGGAAAAAGGACACAACATGAAATAATAGCCAGAATTCAAACAGCTAGGTTCTAAGCCTCCACCAAGACCCACCAAAAACGCTATTGAAGCAAAAAAATTCTTAATGACTTAAAAAGAAGCTGAGTAATTATCATATATATTCTTTTAATGTTAGTTATATTAACTCAAAAAACATGATTTCTGGGAAAATTTACACTTGCTGTACTTGAACCATCCAAAAGTTGCTGATATATAACTCTTAAAATGATATAATAGACTGAGCCAGTGAAAATTGGGCTGAATATGATTTTTATTCTACATTTGTTTCTTAATAAAAATAGTTTTGCTGTAAGAGAAAGTTCTTACTGAATAGGTAGGTACTAATTTGACTGTTGGGTGCTGGGCTTCATCCAAAGCGGGATGGGCAGATCGAGCAAGGGGATTCTGCCCCTCTGCTCTGTCCTCTTGACACCCCACCTGGAGCACTTCATCCAGCTCTGGAGTCCCCAGCACAGGAAGGACATGGACCTGTGGGAGTGAGTTCAGAGGAAAGCACAAAGGTGATTAGAGGGAAGGAGCACTTCTCCTGTGAGGAAAGGCTGAGAGCATTGGGATTGTTCAGCCTGGAGAAGAGAAGGCTTCAGAGTGACCTAATTGTGGCTTTCCAGTGTCTGAAGGGAGCCTGCAAGAAAGATGGAGAGAAACTATTTCCAAGAGCATGTAATGACAGGACAAGAGGAAATGGCTTCAAACTGAATGACAGTAAATTTATATTAGATAATAAGAAAAAACAGTTTACTGTGAGAGTGGTAAGGCACTGGACCGTGTTGCCGAGAGACGTTTGCATGCCCCATCCCTGGAAGTGTTGAACGCCACATTGAATGGAGCTCTGAGAAGTCTGGTCTAGAGAAAAGTATCACTGCCCC
The DNA here is from genome assembly GCA_035222235.1 of Margarornis squamiger. Taxonomy (NCBI): domain Eukaryota; kingdom Metazoa; phylum Chordata; class Aves; order Passeriformes; family Furnariidae; genus Margarornis; species Margarornis squamiger. Next base: position 61,890,903 of record JAWWTY010000088.1, read on the forward strand.
AGGAGCAGGAGGCTTGGAACTAGTTGATCTTTAAGGTCACTTCCCACCCAAGCCATTCTATGATTCTGTGATTTAGTCTCCACAGATATGCCCATAGAGGGGTGCTTGCAGTTGTCACTGATGATGGGGCTTAATTACTATTTCTTTCTTACATATATAAAATTAGGGGTTTTTTTCTTTTGCTCTTTGACTCTCAACTCCTTCTCACTTTTTCTGCAATTGCAGTTCTTCAAAATGTGGGCACTTAAACAGCCTGCATAGACTCTTTGTAGTCAGTGAGGAAATAGGCAATTTTCAGAGAAATCTGTCTCATCTCTTGCTTAAAACATGTGAGTCACATTGTGTAAGAGCCTGTTTCTCTTCATTGACCATATAGAGACCCCTTGTACCTCAGCTACAAGCTCAGCTATAGACATCTGGTTAAGTGAGGTGAAATTTGAAATTCGGAAAGTGTCACCTCTTGGGGAATACACAATTGACTCAAAGTTCAGCTCAGTTGGACCCATTAATGAGGGATCATTACTTCCTTGTTCCAGAATTGGCAAGTTATAGTGACCTTTCTGGTGCATATTTTACTTGACAGAGTTGAATGTTTTTCTGTCCTCCATTCCTGATAGTACTTTCACAATTGCTCCTTCCAACTACACGTTTCTCTAAATCTCTAGATTTGTTTTTCTTATGTGTATTAAACAAAAATGTTTTGCCTTTTTATGTTTCTCCCTGCAGGTATTACTAGATCCTGAAACTTTGATACAGGCTGTGAGTTAATGATTGAAAAGTGTATTTCCTCTTTAAAATATGCTAATAAGGCAAGGTTGCATGAAACAGATTTAGACTAACAACTTTCCAGGGCAGGAATAGGAAATCTCCTATCTCACTTTTTTTTCTGCTCTTTTGGCCACAGATATGTGTTGCTTACCTTGCATGTGAGCATAGCAGCTCACTAAAATGTCTGAAAGCTATCTTGGGAAAACCAGAAGCTGTTTAGCTCATTAAATCTTTAATCTTGTGGTCATATGGATGTCGTATCCTGGACACTGAGACAGCATGCAGAAACTGCATTGCTGAGGGTCGGAAGGATGGAACTAAGTCAAAAGCAGGAGGAACAGGAGAAAAGTGAGCATGTAAGACCTCTCTCTTTCAGCAATTCAGACTATATTGTCTACTCGTCTTCAGATTTAGTACAGCTGCTTTTCCCTAAATATAATCATTGAAGTTCATTTTGCCATAATCTGCTGTTCCTTACTCTGGTGTCAACATGTGTACCTGTGTCTTAGCCCCCAGGTTCTTATTTCAGGTGTGATTTATGAGATTCTGTAGCTATTCTATATTATTACATATCCATCCTCTGTTATTGGGTAATTTAAACAAATTGATCTTCTAGTTAGATCTTAAAGGACACTGGCAAGGTTTACTTGACATAAGGATATTTATGTTAATGTTGAGCTTTATAAGTGATTTTAGTTTAATTCAGTAGTTTTTCAGTTATGCAAACATATTGAGAAATTAATTATTATTAAGATATGTTTCAGTCCTTGGCTTTTGTTCACCTCTTAGTAAATTTCACTGCAAACTGACTAAAGACTCATATGAGAGTTGAATGAAGAGACTTGGAACTACACACAAAGCCTAACTATCCCTAGTACATTTGAAAAGAGTTCAAGAAAATATCAGTTTTTCCTATTAAATGAAGAATAATATATTGTGATATTATTCTACATACAGAATTTTTAGGTCTAAGGTAAAATCACTGTCTCTTAAGTTGCTGCTGTAATAAAGACTACTTAATCTCTTCATGAAGTACTTCTAAAAATTCTAATTGAAGTATTACAATATTGTGTAAAAGAAAACACAAAGGAATCTTTTATTACGTTTTGTCATCTTCTAGATAGGTTTATAATATTATGCTGAGCAGATTATTTTAATTTATTATCAGTTACTTCTTTCTAAGTTATTTGGTCCCTTCAAGAAGAAGCAGAGGCAGAAAATCTTCCCTCAATTATGCCAGCTTTATATCTATTTCATGGTTAAGTAAAAGATTTTGAACTCCAAGCTGATGACTAAAATTACAAAACCCGTAAGAGATAACTAAAACTCGATGGAAATATTTTTCTTGTGATTATGATGATTTATAGTACATTTTATTTCTGAAAGAATGTGATTGTTATAAAAGGATATGGTTGTTACAAATCTGTTTCCACTGCGTTTTTTCAGGATTTTTATGCTTGCATGTTAAAGTCTGTAAATGTCAACAAAGAAATAAGCATTTCTGATCACAACCATAGCAAAATAAAGACACTTCTTTCCCATGTGCTCCTCAGTGGAAAATTCCTTCCTCAATGGAATTTTTAAATGTGCAGTTGTGGCTGTTACTTCTTTGATGTGACATCAGTAGGTTAGCAATAATTCTGAAATGTTTGTTTCCATTGCAAAGAAATGCTTTTTTTTTGCATTTAGGAGAAAATACAGAATTTGCATTTGGTGCTAGATCTGTGCATAGGCTTTTGGTTAAGCAAGCTTTTTTATTGCTTTGCTTAAAGTTGTACATTTGTAATTTCTAATTCCATTTTCACCACTATGCCATATAACGTTAGGTAACAGTGACTACACACAGTGAAATACTTGTATAAAATCATCTTCAGATTTCAAAGAAGATGTATCTATCTTTTATTACTGGTGCTATCTTGGGGCCCCTATTGATTGGCACAGACATTGCACCAAAAGAAGTTTTTTTACATTAACACAGTTTTTGACTAGCAGAGACTTTGGCTGGAAAACAGAAGTGTTGATCATGTTGCTGTAGTCTTTTGCACTATAATTTCTGGATTCTCTAGTGGTCTTGCTCTGTGACTCAGACAGGAAATTCAACTGCAGTGATACTGGTGAAGTAGATCTGGTTCAAATTGATTCCACTTCTTATCTATCCAGAAACTGCATGCATGTCACTTAATTAATGAAAAGCATATTTATTCTAGCAAGTTGTGAGAGAAACATGGTGAATCAGTTAACCACAGCCAAAAAACCAAAGAGGGCTCACTAGCAGCAGGAGAGGAAAACAAGTGAGCTTGGAAAGTCCTGGGTGCAGTCTGGCACAAAAAGGGTGTACATATTCTCATAAGCAAAGTTAGAGCAGTAAGCGAAACATGGGGAAAGTGAATTCAGCAGGAGAGGACCTGGAGGATAGTAAAAACCCAAGAGTTCAACATTTAATTTATTTAAGTGATTTTACGATTGATTGGAATTAAAATCCAAGGTGCTGTGTATGTTGATAATAAGATGATTGCATGCTCTTGAGATACTGTCAATAACTAGTAATAGCTAATTATATCTGAGGAAGGTTGAATACTAGTAGCTGTCTTTTTTGTGTCAAGATCATGACTCAATTTTCTACTTCAAAAGAGTGTTTCATCTAAATCTAAGAATCATATGCGAATGAAAATTGTTATATGCTTATTCATGTAAGAAGATTTATGTACACTGATGTTTCTGGGTCATTCTTTCCAAGGCAAAATGGGTTATTTTTTTTAAGATAGGATTTTAACTATATCAAATTACTTTATAGGCCCTTTTAATCAGTGGAGTTGAGGTCAGTGAGAGGTGGAAGTTCTCAAGTCTTGCAATGCTAAAAGCTTACTTTGGTTCACTCAGCTTTGAATGTATGTGAATGTTGAATCCATTGTCCAAACTATCACTCTGGGGACTGGATAGTTGAGCAGCCAGTAGCCAAAGGATTGTCCGAAACATAATGGTAAGGTTTACTGGCTGCATAAATACCTATGCAAAACTCACCAGTGATGTATAATCCCTGCTAATGAGTTCTTATATCTGTTCTCTAAATGTCCTGTGAGTCTGGAGGACTTGGAAATTACATAACTCAGAAGTACATTTAGCATTTCTTCCTTCTAAGTGTTACCAGGTTTGCTGTTCTGCTCACTTTCTGTAGTTTTCCCAGTTTTGTCACTGAATTCATCAGTTGCTGTATTTCTTTGAGATATGTGCTATTTTCTTTATCTCATCCAGTTTTACTTAAGAAGTCCTAAGTCTCGGTGGCAGCTGTTCATTGTCTTGTTAGATTTGGTTTGATTACTTTTACTAACTGCCAGCTGCTTGAGCTGCAAGAGGCCAGGTGGCAAAGTCACCTTTTGCTTGGGACTAAATTCTCTATGATTAGTTGCCTCAGTGACAGTGGCTCACCAGGGTAGAAACTGCCACCTAACTTACTCCAGTTCCCATATTCATATACGACTCGTTTCTTGGTTTTGTTCCATTTCTTCTTTTGACAGTTCTATACCTTTAATGTGCTTGGTTGTTCTTATTTTGGATGTATTAAGATATAATTGAACACCCAAATGGAAGTACAAAAGTAGACTACAAATGAAGAAATTACAATGAGTAGGCAAAATCAAAACTTCCCTTTATATTCCTTTGTTTGGCATTTGGGTTGAATGTATCTCAAGGTCTTGGTTTTGTAATCTTTCTACTTGCTTTTCTATTTCAGCAAGCTAAAACTGTTAAGATTTCTAATACACAATCTGGATTAGACTCTGCATTAGAAATTTTAAAGGCATTTTTCTATTTCAATGTCACCCAGCTAAAAGAATGTGTTAGTTTAATAAAGCCACGAGTCTCAAACAATTTCTTCTGTAAGAGTTTGAATTGAGGGAGGTTTTTTTATCCAAACAAAGATGACTTTATTGGGAGTTTTGACTCCACTGAGAAAGAGTTTAACCTTTTAAGTAATCTGATTGAAACCAAAGCTCCCTGATGTTTATCTTAATTAGTTAATACCTGTTAAGTGACACGTTGTCTGGCATATGTCAGCTAATACATCAGGTTGGGATTCTTTAAAAATCACCAGCTCTCCTCATGTGAAAGGGCCAGTATTTTCTTTCACTTCCATGACTTTCATTGTCTTGTCTCATGATATCCTGATTTCCAAGTGCCATTTGAGACTGCCTATAATTTTACCTTTAATGTCAAGGTGGAAGAAAAGAAGATCTTAATTCCTCAGTATGTCATGAAGAGCTAAAGTAAAACCTAACCCCCAATCTTTTTCCCTTTACAAAATATCATAAAATTCAACTCTTAGAGACATAGTGATGGAGGTAAAGAAGGCCAGATCCAGTTCTATCAGCACTGCAGCTGTTAATAGACTGACCAAGACTTTTACATATATTAGATATCTGTCTTTTGCCACAGCTTTTCCTGTTCTTGTTTTGTTTAATACCCTAACAGGGTGCATACTTAATAGGTAGGATTTTCAGGAAAGTGTGATTTTCTTCTTAATTAGTCAGATTTTCCTTACATAAATATAAATAAGTATTGAGACTTCTAGAACATTGTTTTGGTTCTTGAAACAATTTTAAAGGAAGCTGAGTGTGGCTCAGCTCCTTTTAACATTTTGTTCAGTTTGAAACTGTATGCTTCTAATTTATATGTGTGTGTTACACGAATAAAATTAGATAGGTTTAATTAGGGTCTTGTTTTCTTTTTCCAGTGGACAGCATAGTATGTTTGTCAGACACAAAGGATTTTTAGGGGAAAATAACATTGTGATAATAGATTAGGCTGCTAGTAAGTGTTATCATAAGTACTAACACAGTTTTTCTGGTGATGGTATGCATGTATGTTTCCATGAATACTCTGTTCACTGAGTCTGTCTTGAGCAGTGCACAGCTCACTCTCTAATCAGATTACCAGTTTAATCGTATTACAGTACTTTATACCCTGAGGGTATTCCCTTAATCCCACTCCTTTAGCATGCAGAAAAATGGCAAATAGCAGTAATGAACATTAGGCTCATGTAATAGTCTCTTACTCTCCACCCCCACTTCTGCAGCTATAGAATTAAAATTACTTTGCTTGAGCGCACAGGAGGAAGAAACTGAACCCAAACACTGACACTTAAAATTCACAGTTTGCTGCCCTCTTAACTGTTTAGTCCCATTTTGCCAAATAACCATTTTGACACATAGGAAGGTTACATTTGTAGAATCATAGAATCATTAAGGTTTTTAAAAGGGATAAGAATGTAAATAATTATGTGGGTGAGGGTCTAGTAATCACAATTAAGCTAGAAATATTGAGAAAAACAAAACTTTCCTTGAGCAACTAATAGAATCATCTGCTATCACTAGTGGGAGTGATTAATTTTGACTACTCAGATACATGTTGATGAATTCAACAAAATAAAACCAGCAGATTCCAAATTAGCAGGCTTCAACTCTGAAAGCAGAAAGAAAGCAGAAGCTAGGTGAAATGGCAAAAGTTGAGTAGGAGATAATTACAAAAAATTCAGACCAGTCCAGCATACTTGTGGCAATGAAAAAAAGAGAAACCTCTGATTAATTACACAGAAGTTAATGGCAGTGTATATACAGCCACTGTGTATATAGTTGCATATAAAATGAACTAGCAACAATTCTGTGCCCCAAAACACCTGGTGCCATGCATTCCATATCCACATGATTAAATGCTCTGTCCTCCAAAGTAGTATGGCCTTGTCCCATGCTGCCTCTAGTGAAGAGTAAGTGGTCCGTGCTTCTTCCCAAACACTCCTGTGCATCTGCTGGGAAAGCACTGATTTGAACAGGCTAAAACTGGACCAGGAGTGTGCTACCTGTTAAACAGGATGAACAGATGAATGCTTGAGCTTGAACTTGGGCCATGCCCTGATTTTGTTTACTTTAGTAAACGTTGCCAGTGAGCCCTATTCACATTTTAGTGTACAATGTGTTTATTTTCATTAGGGAGATGCTCTCATTCCTTGCTTATCCTATACCTCAAGGGACCATTTTAATACAGCGCTTTTACATTCCCAGGGTTAGACCCTGTTCAAATCCTTCAAATAGGAATTAATCTTTCTCCATTAAATAACAGCACTGGGTCTTGGTTTTCTTAAAAATCAAGGTTATCTGCTTCCCCAAGTACAAGACATGAAAAGAGATGTGACTAAAGGAGTAAAATTTTAAAAATGTAAAAAGCCTCTCTAGTGCAATATAAGCATTAAGAAACAGAAGAGAATTTTACTTCTCTAGCAAGTGGAAAGGTCAAGGATGCAAATTATCTTTCATTAAAGAAGTCAACTTCAATGAGCTGCTGAATGCTGTTAATAACAAATTGAAGAGCTAATGGTACTGTTTAATTGTGAAGGAGGAAAAAAACCACAGTCAACTACTTGACTATAAACATCACAAAGGCAACAGAGAGATAAGTGATTTAACAGCATTGTCATGAACAAATGAATCAAAGGAGTTTGATTTCTTTCTTTAGGAGGACAGTAGGTCTTAGAGGAACAATAACTGTGAGATATCTTAATTTTAAGGAAGTCTGTAGGGAATAGACTGTATCCTGTATCCTTTTATGCTGTATTGCGTGCCATTTTCATGCACCATCAGAGAAACATGGTCAGGATTAATTTATGTTAGGGTAAAAACAGAACTAGTTGGAAAATCGGGCTACAGGTCGTTATCAATGGTTCAGCATCAAAAGTTTGTAACAACTGGAGTTCTGTATGCATCTGCTCTGTATCCAGTAACATTTTTATTAACGTGCTTAACCATTGACTTGGAAGTAAAGAAATGAAAGAAAATTGTTGTATTGGAGCTGCAATGGTAGATAATCCAAAATAGATTTTAAAAATTGAAATGAAGGAAAAAAAAAAAGCATCAACATAAGAAGAAAAGATAGAAACTTATGAATTTAGGTAGATGAAAAGAGCCACACACTAAGATGAGCAACAGCTAAATACTGATTCTGCAAAAATAAAAGGAGGCATAAACTCATAGCAGCTCACAAGCTGAGTGAGAGTTAACTCTGTCGAATACTGTTTGGGTTTTTTTGGTGTTTATCACTTCAAGTATCTGAATATGAAATTTATTTGCACATTGAAGCCATAGTTTGCTTGCAAAAGAGAGACTTTCTGATTTGCCATATGTTTCAGTTATTCTTTGCAGATAAGCATATTTTATCTGAGTTAGACATATGGCTACTTCCTGGTTTGCTAGGAAAAACTATCATTTGTGAAAAGAGCATGTACTGTGTCAGATGTTAAGAGGAGTGCAGTTCTTAAGATGTGTATTCTTCCTTCTACTCTTCAGAAATGTTAGCAAATAAATTGAAATACTTAAGTGTTTTGCTTCAAGAATAGAGAGAATAATTTCAGAGAATCTATTAGAAAGCAGCAAGCAGCAAGGGTTTGCCAGAAATCCAGAGAAATCAATGATAAGGGAAAAACTTGAAGTCTTTGATCTTGAGAAGATAGGAGGATGAAAGTGGAAGGATATGGTAATAATTTTCACATATTTAGGAACCTGCAAAAAGAAGCAGGTTAATCTGTTCCTTATATGTGGTGCACAGAGCAAATAGTAGTAGTTCCAATTCGCAGAACAAGTGATTTCTTTTATACTACTGTATTTCTAAAACATCTTGATTTTGCTGCATTCCTGCTGGTTTTACCACAATGGAGACTTCTTGAGTCTTCTGTGATACTTACCTTCCTTGTTCTTTAGCATTTGGATGATTTCTCTTTAGCACCTACACCACTGTATTTTAATAAGAATTTATTTTTCTTTCATCTGTGATTTCAACCTCTGTCACACAGCTTTCCATTATGGTGAGCTTCAGGGCACAAGAATCTTCTATCACAACCTGCTGGAAGCTTTCAGTAAGTTGGATTTTGAATCACCAGAATTCATTAGTTCTTGCATGCTGATGCAGTCTTCCTTTCTATCTTTTCAGAAAGTGTATTTGTATCTGTTGGTGCATTGCAAACTAATGTGCTCATGTTCCATTGTTCTTCATGTGTAAAACTCTAGTTTTCTATGAATGTTTCTTTAACGTACTGTTCAGATGATTTCCCTCAAATGTAAATAGCCGATGATTGCATTGTTTCCATGGTAAGATTCCATGAATTGGATTGACCCTTCAGGCCTCTCCAGTAACCAGCTCTCTATGGTCTCTCCAGTATCCAGCCCAAACAGTCTAGTACTTCCATCCCAAAACTCCGTCATAATCTTAAACTGTGCAGAAAAATTCCTTTAAGTTATATGAAATGTCTTGACTAGAATGAGAAAATTAAGGAAATTTGCATTAAAATGCAGCACACAGAGAAGTTGGCAGTTTCTTAAAGGATCAATATGAAGGGGACCCACACAAATTACTCCTGAGCAAAAGAGAGGCAGTTCAATAAAAGACCAATTTGGCTAAATCATGGGGTCTTAAATGAAATGAATCTGAAAAATGACCTGAGAGATTCACATAAAAGGTGGCAAATAGGTAAAGGATAAATAGAAGATTAATGTGCATGTAGAGGTCAAATCTGACATACCAGGGTGCAGAATGAGGCACAACTAGTTTTTATTTTCATTGCTTCATTGTCTGAAAAGCCAATGTTATTTCACCAAGTTATTTCTATTAACATTCTATTAACATCCTACTTCTAAAAGTTGGTGCTTTTTTTCTTGAAAATGCATGGTATGCATTAGAAGTATGAAATAATTCTCAGCTAGTACATGTCAGAAAAATAAAAATGTGAGACATCTTGAGGGGAAAAATTGTTCAAGCAGGGTTTTTTAGATATTTTCTGGTTGGTATTATCTGGTATATTTCACAAATATTTTTCTTGAAATAAAAATTAAACATTATTAAACAAAGATTCTACATGAAAACCCCTAAACTACTTTAAATTATTTTAAATAGATGGTTCCAGAGAATGAATTCATATATTTAGTCCACAGACAATGAATAAGAGCAGTTCTATATAGTTAAAAATGCAGATTTTCCATTACATCTGTAAAAGCAGACTTAACAAATTGACATAGACATGTCAATACTTTCCTATGCCTATGGATCAGGTACACAGAAAAGTAAACTACCGAAGTATTGGGTGCAGTAATTTCAGATAAACAGTTGCAATTTTAATTGTCTGTATCAGGTGCCTGAAAATCATAGAAAAAGGCAGACTTTTCAAGAACAGTGGTCAAAACTGTCTTCAACATTGCTTGGAAATGGAACCTCTATTACTAAATGTCTTTGAGAATAGGTGAGAGAAATATTTTTGATAAATTACTTTGGAACACCTGATTATACCTTAGAACTGAAGAGCGACTTAAAGGAACCTCAGAAATTCAGCTGTGCTCGGTGCTTAATTGTGTAAAATTGAAAATTTTGCTCCATTCCACAGGTCGGCTTTTTGCTTTAAAAAGTGAGAAAAAAGCTGAGCATTCTCCAAAATCTTAGGAGATGGTGATTTCCTCCCACAAGGTGTTTTGGCCTTAGATCATCCATATCAAAATCATATCTTGTCTCTTGTATATGTGGGTAAGAGGAGAAGGCGGCTGATTTCCGACATCAATACCTTCAATACCATAATTTAATCATCTCCCATCTAATGAAGTGGGATTTGTATGCCATATACTGTGCAGTAGTTTTAAAGGGTGCTGAGAACAGAACATGTTGCAGTCTTTCAAAACTGCAACATGAAGCTGAACCACCTTTATATCTTTGCCTCCATTTAATTATCTGTGCGTATCAGCAAATTAGTGACAGTTTTATTAACAAAAAAATTCTTTGCAACTGAAGCACCTTCTGCAGCAGGTAAGTTTTTCACAGGGAATCTCACTCATGTTTGTAAGAAAGCTTCTGACTGCACAATAATGAAAGATTATGTAGAAGTAGAAAAGCAATATAATCTACCATAGACAAGTACTGAAGAGTAAAACTTGAGATGCCAAGATACATTTGAAAATGAGACTGTGTCCCTATGTATTTACAATTTGTTTTCCTCTGGAATTTTGATGTACATAGGATGAAAGTCTCTTGTCTAGTCTGTTCAACAGGCCTGTTGAAATGAAGATCATGTTATTAGACTGTTAGCTTTACCTTCCTGAAAGGAATATCTGTAAAAAGAGTTTTAAAACAAGAAACAAGGCTCATTCTCAAGACAACAATCATTACTAAAAGAACCATCTTATTTTGTAACAGTGAACTATAGTATTAGAAACCTGGATTGGAGGTTGGATTGGAGCATATGATGCACAGGTAGAGGCAGAGGGAAGCAGCTTTGTTTAGTCTGAAGAAGAAAAGGTTAATGGAAGACCTGGTTGTATTCTTTGACTACCTAGAAGGTCACACTCTTGTCAAAAGACAGAACACAGTGGTCAAAAGTTGCAACAAGGGAGATTCAGATTGGAATCAGGAAAAAGTACTCAGGAGAGAGTCATTAAACATTGGTCTGGTTTACCTAAAGGGACTGTTAAAATCTCCATCTTTCAAATTCTCAAAGGCACCTCTCTCCATATGCTTATGGGAAATTAGGAACTTACTTTCTATTGTTCCTCTTTCAAGGTCAGAATTTTAATTTTAGATTTTATTTGTTAGAGAAGCAGTACCTCAAATTGTTTCTTAAATTGAGCAGAGCATGTTTGGCCTTAGGGAAGTACGGCAATAATTTGATTGGAAGAAATTGCTTTTGCTGCCTTTACAGTTTATTTTCTGTGCACTATATTTTCTGTAATTTTGTGATCATAGTTCTTTACCCTTTGCTAGGAATACCTCCGTGAGAAACAGCGTGAGCAGACAAAATTAGCAGTATTTTTCTATTTGCTTCTAAGTGAGGATGATTCATAAATAATCTTATGAGGATTTGTATTTTTAATGACTTTCCCCAGAATTTTTTTTTAAGTTTTTATGGAGGTTTTTTCAAATATGTAGCTCTATTGAAAAAGCCATTTATTGTTATGCACAAAGGGCAAAGCATGTACATTTAATAAAAATTCTTATTTTAGATTAAAGCAAACAAAAATAAATAAATAAAAGAAATAAAAACCAGCTGGTGACCCTGCAGATAGGCAGTCTTACTGGGATATTAAAGCTCAAGTACTAAGGAAACAAACATAATTCATATCCAAGTTCTGCTTGTCAGAGTGCTTTGAGTGTACATTATACTGTTAATTTGCATATGTTTTATTTTTAATGTTGCTCTCCATGGAACTTTTTCTGTTTAGTGTGTTGTGTCTCACAAATGGCTTGAGCAGTTATATGAAGTTGCTGTTTTTCCAGTCTCCAGAATTTGTCTCTTCAGGTCATATCATTGTAAAGTTCCATGTCTTAATTCCTTCTTTTCCATCTGTGGTTTGTAAGAATTGTCACAAATATTTCCATTGCTAGTTTTCTACTGCCTGGCTGCCTTTTTCTCTTTGGAGAATTTAGTTCCTTATGTTAATATTAAAAAAAAAAAAAGCTCAAAATCGAAGTAGGGGTACCCCACTAGTAAAACACTCTTCTGGTTTTGAAATACAGTAAGAGAAGAACACGACTTAAAAACATGATTTATTCATTGTAACTATTTGTTTCTTGTTAACAAACTATCACATACAGAACTTGATTATATCTTAGAAAGAAAATCAAGTAATTACCAAGGAGAGAGACAAATACCATCATTATGTACAAGTTGTTTTCTCTTGCAATTTCACCCATGACTCATTGTGCATGAAGAAGGGTAAAAAAAGAAGAAAACAGATCTGAAACACAACTAAGAAAAGGAGAACTAAGTAAAGATTAATTATTAGTAATTATGTCAGTATTAAACTGATAATCTAGAATGCATTTAATGTATCAGGGGTCTTTATGTGATTTCTACTAACTAAAAGGTATGATTCTGAATAAAAGGTGAACTTGCGCCCCCATATAATTGTGAATAGCAATTAAGTTATTTTCACTGAAAATAATTAAGTGAAAAATTGCATAGCCTTGATAGGAGGGAGTTATTTTAGAATTTTCTGTTTAGGATTCAGCTGTTTTTTTCAGTGGTTTCTGAAAGATCAGGAAGATCAGGTAGTTAGTGATACTAGAGACCTCTTTCTTCAGGTTATTTCTGTGAAAGAGGCTTGTAAATGTCTATGTGTTGGAGGAAAAAAATGTTTCATACCTCCTGTTGTTGTAATTTCTTGATTTAAACTGTTCTAAATACTATTGGAAAAACAGTCCTGCTGGATCATATGAGAAGTCCATATGGCTTCACTATCTCCTCTCTGACTGTAGCCAGTAAATGTTTCTTGGGGAAGAGAATAACCAAAATATAGCAGCTTTCTTGTTAATCGAAAGAATACTCAATAGGTAATGAAATGCTGCTCATCTGAAACATTTTTCTACATGATAATTATTCAGATGTTAAGTAAGACAGCATGTGGTGGGTTGACCCTCCTGGATGCCAGGTACCCACCAAAGCTGGTCTGTCACTCCTCTGTTCAGCTGATCAGGGGAGAGAAAATATGATGAATGGCTCCTGGATTGAGATAAGGACAGGGAGAGATCATACACTGATTACAGGCAAAACAGACTCAACATAGGCAAATTACTTTATTACTAGTCAAATCAGAGAAGGATAATGATAAATAAATCTTAAAACACTTAAAGTCCCTTCCTTCTTTCCACGTGCAGCTTCATTCTACCTTTTCCCCTCCAACAGGTAGGGGGGTGGGAATAGAGGTTGTTGTCTCTGCTGCACCTTCCTTCTCACAGAGGGGCCTCCTTGCTCCAGTGTGGAGTTCCTCTCACAGGAGAGAGGCCTCCATGAACTTCCCCAATGTGAGTCCTTCTCATGGGCTGCGGTTCTTCATACGCTGCTCCAGTGTGGGTCTCGTCCATGGGATGCAGCCCCTCAGGAGCAGGCTGTTCCAGGACAGGTCCCCCAGAGGGTCACAAGTCTTGCCTGCAAACCTGCTCCAGTGTGGGTTCCTCTCTCGATGGACCACGGATCCCTCCAGGACCCTGCTCCAGCACAGGCTTTCCGTGGGGTCACTGACTCCTTTGGGCATCCACCTGCTCCAGAGCGGGGTCCTGCATGGGCTGCAGGTGGATCTCTGGTTGTCTGTAGACCTCCACGGCCTCAGTGGCCCAGCCTGTCTCCCCATGATCTGAGGCTGCAGGCTCACCTCAGGCTGCAGGGAAATCTCTGTTTCAGCACCTGGAGCACCTCCTCCCCCTTCACTGACCTAGGTGTCTGCACAGCTGTTCCACATTCTCACTCCTGGCTGTGGTTGGCAGTCATTCTTCCACCTCCTTAAATACCTTATCCCAGAGGCAAGGCCAGTGCCACTGGTGGGTTTGGCTTTGGCCAGCAGCAGGACCATCTTGGATCTGTCTAGCCTTGGATCTGTCTGGCTGGCATGGGCTCTGTGGAACATGGGGAAAGCTTCTGGCAGCTGCTTATAGAAGCCACCACTGTAGCCCCTGCTAGCAAACCCATAAGCAGTATGATTCTTAATGATCATATAACATGATTTTGAATAGCTATATAAGTTTTGGAAGTGAGTATTAATTTCTATTTCATAATGGATTGAATGCACTTACTGGAATTATTTCTTAAGGGAGAGTTTTCTTCTAATATAGATGCATCTCATAACTGAGTAGTCAGCCATTTCACTGTGGTCAGGCTTTCATTTAAACATCACTCAGAGGCACTGCTCTAGTCTCTGGGGCTTACCCTGATGGCCATCAGTAGCATGGCTGTGTACACTAAGCCAAGTTCATAACTGAATGGAGTCAGAAGAAATATCATCATCATTACATAGTTCTGCCTCCTACATATTTACCTACTTTATTGATTTCACATGCATATCTTCATCTACAACAATATCTGATTGATTTAGGGAGGAAACAACTCAATAGAGTTCTAATATTTTTACATTTGAAGAGGCTAAAAAGTAAGAACAAACTGCCATTAAATACACTCTTACAGACTGCTCATAAGGCAATCATGTAAGTTAGAAATTAAGTATTGTCTATGTTCAGTTCTTTTAAAAAGCTGTGTCTGCCCTACAAAAATGTGTGGGACCATTTCTTAGAATATTTTAAGAGACTGAATCAATTTAAGAGATATAAATAACAGGAGACAACTCCTTTGAAAGCATGTTTTTATAACCACCTCTTTTTCTATTTGTCTTTTCAGACATTGTGTGATTCTGTTGGACATACTGTGTTAATTAGATGTAGGGTTTTGTAGAAATGCATTCTGGTTTGGAAATGTAAATAGGCTTTTTGTAATGGTACAAATATCCAATAAGAAATTACTTGTATGATAGTGTAACTTCAGTTACAGATCAGAGAGATGAGAACATTTAAACTCTGAAAAAGTTGGCTGGTCTGTCACTTACTACCAGTACAGAGAAACCATGTTGTTGGGTAAATACTATGTGTTCTATCAGTTGGACCTTTTGTTGTTGACCCAGTGTTTGTATATGTGCATCTCACATCAACTGAATTGCTGTGATACAGAAATATTTTGGTTTATAATTTAAGCAAAAAGATTCAGTCGGGATGAACATCATCTTTATTTCATGAATGTTCTCATGAGATGAAAACATATTTCTAGACAATAAATGGAGCTTATTGTTTTTCTTCTTCTCTGCATGATCAAATTGATCAGAGAGAATTTTTGGCACCGAAATGTAAGAAGTAATGCATTTAAGTACAGATAGTGGATGTGATTCCCATTCCTTCCACAATGTCCCAATTTTGTTTTAATAATAACCATAATTAAACTGTGTGCCAACTGCAAATGAATGAGATATGCAGTGAAGGCATCATGAAAGCTATGGTTTTGTTACAAATCCACAATTAAAAGAGATGGGAACATTTAATGAATTTCCTTAGGAGGCAGTCAAGTGATCAAGTATTGCTTCATAAAGTAGGAAGTTGCCACATTGTACAATGATCTCATCCAAGAAAAAAGAGTTACCTGTATCAACATATAAACTCACATGGCACGCTTACTCAGAAAGTGTCAGGTCCCTCAGGACCAAGCAGTCCTCCCTTCCTTTGCTCAGTATCACCTGCCACTTTGCCACTGACAGTTTCACCCGTGTGGTCTTCAGGGTCCCCATGACTCCCTGGCTCCCGAAGCTGTGCCTGCTTGCCAGTGTGGTCCATGCACACAGAGGTCACGCTGACTGAGATCCTATTGGGTGAGCATCTGCTACGTGTTAGTGCAAAGATCATCAGTAGGGCTGGGGGTAAAAAGACAGGGGCTTTCTGCAGCAAATGACAGTCTCACATATCCCAAGAAAAGGAGTGCAAGAATAAAGTGCTCTAAGTGCAGACTGCTGTGGAGGATAGGGAAGGGTTACAGTGTCACACAGCCCTGGCTGCTAAAGTGATTGTGGTTTTCTGTGAGAGGTGCAAAGGATATGTGGAGGCGACTTAAAAAAGTAATGGCTGGAAATGTGGTAAGTGTTAAGAATAGATCTTGAAAATAAACCAGCATCAGTGCGTTTTGACCATGACTGAAAATCCAGGAACAAGGAAGGGCTGTACTTCTGACGGTATGGAATGTATGCAGAATGTCCTGGACTTGCTGGCCTAGGAGTCCTTCTGGGTAAACAAGAACACAGCTTCAAAAGGGTGATCGTCACGGGCTAAGAACATCATGGTTCTGTGGGTCCTTGCTGTGCTTCTCAGACCAGCTTGCTGTGTGGTGAGGAAAAGGGCAGGACTTCAGACACTGCTGATGTGAAAGTGAGCAGCTGTAGCACCTGCCATGTCTTCTCTTTGGCAAATGTCCTGTAAGTACATTTTGTCTGTCTCTAAAGACAGTCACTTCAGAGGGTTTTGGCTGCAGCTTCTTCAGAGGTGGTTATTGTAAGGAAAAGCAG
>JAWWTY010000088.1:61908193-61938802 GCA_035222235.1 Margarornis squamiger
ATATTGTTCTCTCCATAGTCCTGTGACTTCTTATTTTATTTCTTATATTTGTTCCTCTACATTTAAAAATAGAGGCTAGCTCTGTTTCCCTGCTTGATTTCCTCTGCCACCTTTTTTTTTTTTTTTTAATTGCCTGAGGAATGGTGGGGACAAACAGCCACAACCACACAATCCCTACACAGTGACTCTTCAAGGAAGGCTGGCAGGTTTTGATATCTGGCTGCAGGAAAGGGAAAAAAACAGATTGTTGTCTCCTTTCACATGCCCCTCAATGCATGAATGCTCCTTTTAGCATTTTTCATACCTGTAAAGCCCTTTCCTGAAAATCTATTGCTTCGTTTGACTGGTTCCTCCAAATTGTATCTTCTTTCCTGCCTATCTCTCAATCCTGCATGCTTCCTGTTCTGCCTGAGTGTCAGAAGTCTGGTAGAGCTCCAATGCAAAATAACTTCGCTGAGGTTAGTGCAGTTATACTGATACAAATGTCATTATATTGAAAATAAAGTTAGGCCCTTGCTTTATAATTTACTAAACCTTCCCTTCTGTAAATGATCTGTTGGTATTAAGGACTGTTGTTTGGAATGTAATGGTTTAATTTGACAGATTCCAAGACTACAAACTTTTTTAAATAGATCATTCTCTAGAAATGAAATTATGCTTCTAGACCACCCACAGAGAAATTTTTCTCTGTTGACTATAGGGCAGCTGAAAATCCTGGCCTAAACCAGATTTCTAAAGTAGATGCACCAGTTACATGAGATGGGATGAGTCAGGTTGATAATCCCTTCAGAAACTGGCCATGTTCCATTCTAGAAGTGGTTATGCTTTTTGATACCCTACTGAAAGTCTAATTCAATTTTTCATACTCTAGTAGTTAGTATCCTTTTAGTTTACTGACTGATTTTATGTGTGTTCTGTTGCTACCTGTTGTTTTTGCTCCAGCATTGTTCATTAGCCTAAACAGTTACTGCACTTGTCCAGTGCTTATTCTCTTTTGTATTTATAGATACATAGTACCTTTATAGGGACAAGTAAATGCCTGTTCATTTTCTGCCTCAACCTCTGCTTTGCCACACTAACCCAGCCAAGTTCTGTCAGTCACCTTCTAATAGATAGGCTTTAGAACCTTTACCTCATCTTGGTGACCTCTTTTCTTCTGTCCTAATTTGAAAGAATCTTTCTTGAATGTGGCTGACCTGTGTTCTGTGCATATGAGATCTTACTACTACCTTAAAATATTCTCCTTAATACAGTGCTCCTAGGATCACAGCTGTCTTTTTTTGGCAGTTTTCCACCAGAGAGTGAGTGTGCTTGTATAGACTTGCCTGACTGGCTTAAATATTGCTGGTACTATAGCCACAAGCCCACAGTGGTCATTAAAAGCTGGAAAAGCTAACTCAAGATCCTGGGGGAATATTTAAGAGCTATCTCATGCTGCACTGCCTGCTGTCACAGTTACCAAGGCTGCATTACATCAGCTAGCTATAAACCGGGTAGCACAGGTATAAATGTCTAAAGTTATCATTGTTACAGGCCCCACTGATCGTTCTTTCATTACTCATCTCTCACTACTACATCATTAGTGATCAATGTTTTGTTCTCTTTTTCTCATCAACCACATTCCAGGGCTATAAAGGCTGTTTTGATTAAGGGGAAAAATGTAAATGCAGACCTTAACAGGATAGAATTCTCTTACACATATTAAGATAGTGGTGGTGTGAAGAGTACTTCTTGGTTCACCTTCATTTTGAAAGCTTTTTCCCTAGGCAGAATCTTATATTTCTTATCCCCCACCCTTGTTTTGATCTCCCTGTGTTTAGCACACTTAAACACATGCAGAAATAAGACAGACAGCCACAGCCTACCACAACTTTTCTGGCTGGTTTAATACCTATTCGGTTCTACCTCGTGTTCCTTTTCTCATTTTTGACGTAATAGCATCTTTTTAAGCACTTAATCCATATTTATCAGAAGCAGTGTTACCCCTTCCCATATGGAGAGTCACTGATAAGAATTTTTTCAGAGCTGGATGAGTGCTATGGGCATGTGATGAATTTTAGGGCACAGTTTGTCATACAATCAGTTGAGTCCTTTCTACAAGCTATATGTTCTGTTCCCCAGTATGCTGTTGCCAGAATTTGTTTGTTCCCAGAGTGACCCTCTTCAGAAATTTACCAATAAGGCAAAAACTAAAGGAATTGTCTTCTGCCAGTTTAGCTCTCTAAACTGTCTTAACATGTAGACAAATGGATGGCACAGCACACATGATGGGAGCAATGCAAGTCGAGGTGCAGACTGGAACTGTTCCACTCAGCAGCAGCTGTCAGTGTAGCCAAACCATACTGAAGGAACACACCTGACATTTTGTAATCTCTGTGTGTATAGATCACAAGGTACACATTCCTTACCTGAAAATGTTTGTCTAGAAACACAAATGTTTGACAAGAAACTGTTCCTATGATTACTGTTTCACATAGTCTGCAGAACGTCTCTTTAGTCACAAGACATGAACAATGCTGACCTTGGTTGAAGAAACTTGACTCTAATGACAACATACACGCCAATACAATCTCATTTCATTATGAAAAAGAATCTTTCTGCTCAATCTTCTTCCTTAAAAGAATTTTCACTACACATGGATACATTTTATTCTATATTGAGTTCACTGGCATGAATATAAAGAAGATAAAAATGTGATTCAGTGAAAGCATTAGTGAGAATATGTAAAAATGCTTTTGTTAAGGAGAGCTAGATAGATGACTAGCAAATAGTTATGTCAGTAAATTTCAAAACCTTATTGCATAATCTGAAACTTTTCGAATCACAGGAAATAGCTATCAAAATTACAAAAAGAAAAAACAAAAATTTTTTCCTTCTGTTTAATCTGCATTTTGATGTAAAGCCAATGTCTTTCATTCTGTTGTAAAAAGAATTTATTTTTTATGCTGTTCTAGAATATAAAACATGGACTACTGGTGCACAAAAAAAGTATTATGGGTGCAGTTTATACTGAAGAGGTATTAGGAAAAAAAATCATTATTGGAAAAAAAAAAATCATAGGTAATAAGCATTTCAAAGGAGCCACAACAACCTGTAGAGTATGTAGCTGATGCTTACAATTATTCTTTCACTGCTGATGCATTTGTACACTCCAGAGCACACCTCTCACCTTTTAAGCCATCACACTCCAAACATTACTTGCACTGAGGAGAATCACTGTTTTGCCTCAAGCAAGGAACATAAGTGTTGCAAAACTGACTCCTCCTCTAATGGGGTGAGCATGTACAAGTACACAGAGTTGTATTTCTCCTAGAGCTGCCAGGCTGAATATTTTGCAGTCAGAGCTCTAAAGCTTGCAGGCTTTTTCTTCGTTTCGCTTTCTTCTGGGTTCTTTCCCCCTACTCTCTTTCTGGATTTTTTTTTTTTTTTTTATTTTATTTTAAATATATGTGAAACTCTTTCAAATGCTGGATTTTCAAGTCCTTGTTCAGGAAATATTCATGAACTGGCATGAGTCAACATACATTTCATTACCAGGCAAAAGTAAGTACTGCAGTTAAACCTGTTCCTACTGGATGTTTACCTTACTATAATGGGTTTGGTGGTGGTGTGTAAAGGAGTGAGTAGACCGTAGACTGTAGTTCTATTAGCAGAAATTAAAAACTTACCAAAAAAAGGTAAAATCAGTACAGCTTAATATGGTATCATATGGTTCACATTCTAAAAAAGTAAAAAAGCATTTTTTCTCATGAATCAGTGGACTCTTAAAATGCTGAAACAAGCTGGACACAGAGATGCCACTCTTTCTGTATTTTTTTTTTTAAAGACAGTTGGATTGTGCTTATTATTTTAAAGCATTTTTAGTGCATTTTTTAGTACTAACCTCATTATAGTACTCCTTTATATCATTTATGTTCACTAAATACACCTTATTTTTTGTTACTCGTTAGTGAAAATATGCTGGTTGAGGAAATAAGCCTCCTCGATCTCCCATAACTGCCGTCTTATCTTCCACTATCTGAATGTTCCCTAGCTATTATTTAGTACATCCTATGTTACCCTCTCCTATGCTTGCATATACATTCACTAGTTATCAGATTCTATTTTGTGTTATTATCTTCAGAATTCATTGGTATTGGCATAGGCTGGTAGTCAAAGGCTGAAGGGAGATAGATTTCAGAGAGAAGGGAAAGAAAAGCTGATGACTGAACTGGCAAGGAGTAAAGAAAACAATGTGATTTGATCCAAATAGCATCTTTTTAGCCATTTTTTCCTGCATTCTGTTGAAACACTGTACCGTCATCGTCTGTAACATTTTCGCTATTCTAACAATCACCTGGGAATTCGTGAATACCCTGGACTGAATACAGTTTCCCTTGCTATGAGTTCCCTCTAGAGAGCGCAGCAGTCTGCAAGACAATTATATGGATTCTGTGTCCGTGTTACCAGCATAAGATTTGTGCTGCAGAAATGCCGTGCTGCAGCTATCAGTCTTTTCTTCTTTTGAGAGTTGTCTTCCTTTTATTGAGCTGCACTAGGCACTCCCCCAAGGCAGGCAGATGGATTGCCGAGGCAGTGAACAAGTTTAGCAACAAGTAATGGTTGAACATCTGCATAACGAAAGGAGCCATTTACCATATGCACTTTTTGCTGCTCCAAGCATCTATAAAAGTCTGCAGCATGAATGCACACCAGTCTGCTGTGACAAAGTACAGCCTAGTTAAAGACCGACACAAGGATTAGCATAGATCCTCGTTATGGCTTGGAGCATGCAGATCTTGAAGGAAAACAGAATCTAGAGAAATACAGTTAGTGTAAAAGCACCAAGGAGCAAAACCTGATAGGTAATCCTAGCATTTTTTGTGTTGCTAAAATTGAAAAATCTGCCAGACTAAATCTTCATGTGAAAGGTGTGATGCTTCGAAAAGGGCAAGTTTTCCAGTGGACTGATCTCAGTAGGATAGTTCAGGTCTCAGAATTTTCATCTTTGTTTTTCAGAAGGACTTTAAAGTTTTTAATCTATTTCCATTGTATTATCATCCTTTTCTATTGCCCAGTGAATATTCTTTTTTAATTTGTAAGAATTCATGGCCCCAGCTGAATTACCACCTGTAGCAAATAAAACTCAGCTATCAGAAACACAGTGCTCAGGAAAAAAATGTGGCTTTTGAAAGCTCTGGCCTTCATTTAGAGATTGTGGAAGCTTGACTTCTGCACATTCCTTACTGCATTGAAGCAAATGGAGTTCAGCCACTTCATGCAGCTGCATCAGGACTTGAGTTGAAACCTCTAGTTTCCCAGGCACGCTTTCTTCACCAGAGTCAGGCACAGGTTAATTACAGACTTACAGAACATTAGAAATATTTTGTTTCTGCTACCTCTTGGTTTTGCCTTGTTTGAAACAAATATTCTAGTACTTCTGGACACTGAAATTTACGAACTTTGGGTTGTTCTCTGTGTATTTATGTACCTGCATGTACATACCAATACACTTTTTATCCTTCAGGCAGGATTTTTTAGAGTTTTGTCACAAACTTTTGCTATGCAATACTCTTCTTTTGAAGTTCTACTCTTTCCTTAGTTTTCTGTGGCTGCAGTGTCACTTTTAGTTCCCATTTATTTCTTCAGTACAGTTACCTTTCAGAGAGGGTGTAAGGTTGTTTCGCAAGATAAGATCAAAGTGCAACTCAGCCTGTACTGTAAGTTTTTGGTTGTACTAATAAATTGGACTAATCTAATGCTCTAATAGGTTCCCTTATGAAGGCTTTCTCATTGACCTGTTCCTGATGGTCTCCTACAGTTTTGGGAGCGTTAATTCCCTGGTTTGGTCTCCACTCTTGTTTATCTGTCATTGCTATCACATTTCTCCTCAGCCTGGCTCTGAATTACAAATCTGCTGTCACATGAGTCTGTACGTATTCAGGCTGCATGGACAACTAGGCTAAACTTAGTTCATTTGAGGCTTATCTTAACCCTTTAATAGAACCAGCCTGTGTCATTTTAATATAATTTATTCATTGGCCAGCTGTAGCTGCACCTACTTTGCAATCCTCCTTCTCACTCTAAGTTATCACTGTGGAGCAATTTAATTAAACATTATGAAATCAAGGGTGCAGGTTTTTTTATGAGTTAAATAATGAGAGAAGAAACATTTCTAATTCTTGTCATTCCTGTCTTTTTTATTGCCTGGCCTTACTGAAGGGGTCATGACCTTTCTCTGAGAGAACAGTATCCCAGAGTTTTGGTACACAGAGGTTGGTAATGGTTCTATTTAACATGAACTTTAGTCTTTCTTAAAACTTGTTAATAAACTTTCATATACAGTAGGCTTTCTACAATCACCTTTTTGTAGCCCTAAAACATTATCATAAGTTCCAGTAGAAACACTGGTAATTCTCTTGGTAGGAAAGTCTTTGCAGGCAATCTAGTTGGATTTTTATTTAAGTGATTTTTCACTTCATTGGCAATGCTGAATAGTATTCTTAAAGGCACTGAAATTATCAGGTTTTCTAATTGTGTTTTGGCAAACTGAAAAGACAAAACTTCAGGCTGAGCAAAGCAGTCAGTGAATGCTGTGTAATCTGAAAGAAAAATATTTCAACTTAAAGCTTTTTTTTTTTTTTAGAAATACAGGGATTTAGAAATGTGTCATATTAAAAATGTATAAGTTTTCTTCATAAAATCTGTGATTACTTATTGCAGTGTTTCAAAATATTCTTTAGGTTTTCTTTCACTTAATGCTTTATTAAAATTTTATTGTATTAAAATTAAAAGAGCTTATTTAAATTTTACAGCTCACTTTAGCTTTTGTCTGCAGATTAAAGTTCTAACCAAAAATTTCTCTCAGTCTAAATTAAATTGTTGCTTCTCCTTTTCTAAAATTTAGTATTAATTTTGGTATGGTCTGGACTTGTACAAACTTTATTCTGTGACTCTTGTGACTACTTTTCCAGTTGTTGCCACTCTGTTATGAAGAAGAAGGAATATCTTCTAATCACACCAGTACAAGGAGTTTATGAGGCTTGCAGCTGTTGTATCCACCAGTCTTTCTCTCACTTTTTCAAGTGTGAATGTTGATAAAAATCAAAATGATCTAGTCATCTCATCTTGCTTGGAACATTGCAACCTACTTATTTTTGGTTTAGAAATTACAAACTGTTCCTGTCCTTTGAAGTTCAGTCAAATTGCATGGCAGTTTTGTGCAGCTGATCAACAGAAGTTTTCTTAAGAAATAATTCAATTCATAGTGTTGAGCAATTAACTTCATATGCCCAGAAAAAGCCTGTGCTTTGTAGAACCCTGCACTGATAGTGATGTTTTCTCTATGTGCTGTATTCTTTTGGAATTTTCTCTTGCAGTCAAGAAGTTTCATATTTTAAGTTACAGGATAGCTAGTGACCTTACAAAGGTTTTGTTCAACCTTCGCTTCAAAATAAAGTACGTAGGATGTTTCAGTTGAAGATTCATAAAAGTTTGTATCAGAATTATTAACATGAGAAATTCGGAAGTACTGAACCATGAGGAAGTTCATATCTCAAAGCACTTTGTCGTTTCTGTAGTCCAGACTTTTTGTCTTATGGGCATTGGAAGGGACAGAGTATGCCAGAAGCATTTGCAGCATGTGACCATTTCAGAATAGTTCTTAGAAGCTTCTTGAATATGTACATTCACATGTCCACATATTGTACCTGTGGAGAATAAGTGATATGCCTGCAAGGTGCTCTGGTGCCAGTGGATGAAGCCAGCACCACCAACCAGAGGATTCTGCCAATACACCAAAAAAGGAGCTAGGGAATTATTGTACTTCTTTTTTTTTTTTTTTTTTTTTAAATTCAGGGCACTTTGGTTTGTTTTTGTTGTTTTCTGGGGGTTTTTTTCCTGCCCCAGTCTAGGTTAGTGAATTAAAATTGTGAAAGAATGAACATTCAAAATAAATGTTAAAAATACAGTCTTCTCAAATATCTGTGCTGTTCAGGATTGCATTTATTTTGAGTCCTATTGTGTTTATATATAGGTTAGAGTATCGTTATGATCCCTCTATCTTTACAGTTAATGATCTCTGAAAAGATCTCATTGAGCATATTTGTTACATCTGATTTTTTTTTTTTCCCTTGGCTTGAGGAATTTTCTAATCTCCTGAATTTCAAACCCCTTACAACCTGAGGTAACCCGAGTCTTTTGGCATGGCCATTCTCTTAGCAAATTCATTGTTCCCTTAGGGCGAAGTCATTCCATATTAACAGTGCTTTTAAGTTGTCACATTTCCACTTCTGGTGAACATGTGATACATAACATTCCCTGTGAGCAAGTATATACTGGTTCATAGAAACAGTCAATAAACTTAGCACTGATAATTTCTGAAAACTTTCAGATCTCTAACTGGAGCAAGAACAATCAGGAGTAATCAAGATATAAAATGGAAGTTTTATAATTCAGGATAGTCTGATGAATAGCACGTTTTGGATACTGCTTTATGGTGTGACCCTTCTTCCTTGGACAAAACAGGAGATGGCCTTTTGAAAAGCAGAGATGACTTCTAGCCAAGTCTACATCTGCTCACAGCTTAATCCAAAAATTGGATTTGCTGCTGTTGCTGTTTCTTCACCCCTAAACATTAGCTGGGAAATCATGAGTTCAAGAAAGCCAATCCAAAAAGAGTAGGCTTTTCCTTCAAAAGATTCCTTTTACTTAATCATGATGTGGAGAGAAAATAAAGCACAATACACTTCAGTGACTATAGGACAAAGTCTGCCTACCTTATGAACGGTAGGTAGATCATGATTTTGTGAATACCTTATAAAAATAGCAATTAAAATTAAAAGGTACATACTTTAAGTTAAGAATAAAGATCAGTTTTAAAAAACATTAATAGATAAATTACTTATTTAGACAGAAGTGTTAGCTAAACTACCAGGCTTAACTATACTATTAAACTACCATATTCAGTGATAAGGTCTGGACATGTGAAGGTAGGATCCTCATGTAGCCCCTTTGTTTTAAGTAACGATATGAAGTATTTTTGTCTAGATAAGGTAGTTGGCTATGATTGTACCATTTTGTCTTACTATAAGGAAGATAAAGACTAGTTTGTTGGCTATTTGTGACTCAAAATATGTCTTCTAGTCTCAGGAGAAGCTCAGCCTCACGTGTCTTGTATGACCTCTATACCCTCATCATCATATATCTGCTTAGCCTAAGTAATGCCAAATTACCCCAAACTCCCTATAATAATTACTATTGTATGTAAAAATAGTATTCATATGTAAGTTCTCTTGCTAATTATTATTATATACTGTTTTCTAGTTATTTTATGTATTTAGATTTTAATTGTGATTTAGGAAGTTGAGGAGAGGATGAGAGAAGGCTACAAC
The DNA here is from genome assembly GCA_035222235.1 of Margarornis squamiger. Taxonomy (NCBI): domain Eukaryota; kingdom Metazoa; phylum Chordata; class Aves; order Passeriformes; family Furnariidae; genus Margarornis; species Margarornis squamiger. The sequence goes on from JAWWTY010000088.1 coordinate 61,917,565, forward strand.
TGATGCAAATGTCATTAATCTCAGTTGAAGAACAACTTTGGTACAAGATGGTGCCTGCTACATTCCTCTGACTTCTACTGGAAGACCTGACCCTCAAAAGTCTGATGACCATTATCCCCAGAAACCCTTCCCCTTTTTCAGCCATATGACCCATTTAGAAGTGTATCAGATCCCTCAGGCCTCAGAAGCCCTCCCTTGATCCCTCAGGCCTCAGAAGTCCTCCCTTGATCCATAGAAGTCACAGTTTAGTCATGGTCATGGCCATACCCCATGTGATCTCAGAGCCCCCTGTAATTGCTGACAGCTGAGACCCTGCCTTTTTCTTTCCCACAGAAATATGGCAAAGACCCTCATACATACACATACACACACACACACATACATGCATATATGTGTTTGTAGATGTTCACAAACACACATAAAAGTGTATGAACTGTTTAAATCTATGTTTATACATAGTTACACTTCTTTATAATATACAAGAATTATGAAGTGTGTATAAGAGTCTTTGATAAGAGGTAATGAAATTAAATGAAAATTTAATGCAAGTAGAAAGAAAACAAAATAAAAGGAAAGTGCAGTTGAATGATGTGTGAGTATTTCAGAGGTGGGGGGCAGGGGCATGAAAAAACCCTGAATAAGCATTGGACAAATGGCTAAAGCCTGTGAAGCTATTCAGGAATCTGCCACCCAGCTGCAGGTCATCCAAAGGACAGACCAGACCTGTGAATCTGACCAAAAGGTCCCCTTCACCTACCTTCAAATCAACCAGAACACCTCGTGGGGCTGTCCTCTGCTAGAAAATACGGGTAACATTGCTTACTAAGATTGAAGGCCAGAAGAAAAAAAATAACTTCACAGGAACGTCTTTGTAGAGACACCTACACCCCAAAAGGTCTTCCATATGCATTGGAGAGGAGGTGGTTGGGCTGGGATTATGAAAATCAATGTTTGTATGATGAGGTGGGAGACAACTTTTGTCTACATCTCAGTGTGCTAACAGCTACTTGTAATACCGTGACAGGGACTATGCTCCATGTATTCCCTTACACTTATGCTGACATGGATTTTATAGCACTTTCTGAAAACAAGATCCTGCCTGATTACATGGAAGACACAGTTATTCTGTGAATTGTTTTTGTTCTTGCTTAGAACCACAGTATTAAAAAAAAAAAAAAAAAATCATAAGGAATAAAACAGCTTTGAAAGAAAAAAAATGGTGACAATGAGAGGCGGGTCGCCATCACCTCAGTGATCAATTAATAAATACATTTTCATTGAACATGACTTAAATCAGTTGCTTAATGTTCGTTTTTCTGTGTGCATGTAGTAGCAGCATGTTAAGAGACTGTTAATAGAACATATTTACTATGCTCCTGAAGAAGTGGGAAGCTTTGGGAGTGTAAAGCCCCTTTCTAAAACAATCAGTACTGTTAATATGAAGAGAAACAGGTGCCTCATGTCATGTAAACCAAAGTCTGAGAATATACACAAGGCTGTGAGAAAGTCCTTTAAAAGTGACAAGTATTTGTGACCTATTCTAAACACAATACTGCAGCACTGAGCTCATTTTAATGGTGGTGAACATACTATCCCAATGTGCCTGGATGTCTGAAAGACAGAATGGCTTCTGAAACAGCTGAGGCTTTTAAAACCATTTTTGCTGCCTTAGTAATTACCAAGCAGGGAACGAATGTTTTTAAATCAGCCTTTACATGAGTTGTTAAATTAGAATAATTTTCACTTCTTTGTTATTAATAATGAAGTAGAGGCCTCAGTCACAGATGCTTTAACAGGATGCTCAAAACTGAGAAATGGGGATGTTTTACAGCAAGCAGTTACCATTTGGTACATTAATGTGTTACCAGAGTTTATAATAAAGAACTATAACCACAGCTTCTTCATTATTGTCAGAATATGGGTGTGAAACCTTCAAGCTGTGCAATAGTTTAGAAAATCATGTCTGGCTTTTGGTGAAAATTAGAGTAAATATGCCTCCACTCAGAAAGGAAGACCATGAGGATGTTTAGGACAAAAGAAATATTTGACAATAGTTATGACTAGATGTTCAGAGGTACTAGTTGAAATTGTGAATGTTGTGGTTTAAGCCCAGCTGGAAATAAGGGGAATGGGGAGGAGAATCACAGTAAAACTTGCAGGTTGAGATAAGAAAATTCAAGAAAAAAAATTAAGCAAGTTTAATAATTGAAAATAAAGAAAAATTCAGTAATTATGGTAGATGATGATGATAATAATAATGATAATAAAGAGGGAAGAACAAGTGATGTAGAATACAATTGGTTACCATCCGCTAACCAACGGCAGGCTCCCCATCCCTAACCCACATCAGCCCATCTGTTTATATACTGGGCATGTTGTTCTACAGTGTGGAGTGTCCCTTTGGTCAGTTCAGGTCACCTGTCCCCATTATGCTACCTCCCAGTTTATTTTGTGAACCTTGTCACTTGCAGAGCATGAGAAAAAAAAACAAAACCAACCAAACAAACAAAACCCAATAACAAACAAAAACACAAACCGACCACCTTAGAGTAAACACAACTTGGCAAAAAACCTAAACCATGAGCATGTTATCTACACCTTTCTCACTCTGAATTCAAAACACAGCACTGCAACAGCTACTGAGAAGAAATTAACTCTACACTAGCTGAAACCAGGACAATATCCACCCCTTATTCCATAACATTTATGTCATGCCAAATTTCATACTTCCCAATATCCCATCATCGTCCCTAGGTGATGACAGTGAGAAAGGGTCAGGTGTACTGCTTCACATACTACAGTCACCAAGGTATCCAGAGGACATTTTAGTCCATTGAACTTTAACAAGCTTTAAAAAGTGAATTTTGTTGAGGACAGTATGTGCAAAATTGAAAAGTTTCTTGCAATAAAAAGGAAGGAAGAAACAACTGTATGTAAAGGGTGTTGCTTGCTGTAGAAATCTAACAGTTGGATAAAGGCATCTCAAGTCCATGATGTTTGGCAATTGGAGCCAGAGTTGGAGAAAAAGAAGAATGGTAAACTGTGGTTTTTACATCATGCTCCCCAACAATGCTTACACCAGAATATCCCCACAAAACACCAGTTTGAACTTTACCAAACAGCTATTCAAAGCCCCTGGAAGCTGTCAGGCCAGTGGGAGATGAGGTTTGCTGAAATACAATGCCGAGACAGCTGGAGTATTAATAGTGCTGCTGGGTAAGACATGGCATTATTCTTTGTGATGAGTCCATTATTCATCCATATGCATATTGCTGGGATGTGTAAACATTTACTAGTTCCAGCAACAGAGCTGTAACTGTTGACCAGCCATAGACCTAGTCTTCAGTCCTGCAATTAGGGAAGCAAAGCTTAAAATGGATGAAAATTCTTGTACTATTTGTACAGCTGGAAAGCTAGTGAGTTTTTTGGAAACTGCTGTGGTAGCCAGTGACAGTTTCCTTTATCACTGACATGCCTGGAAGGTTTTTATCTGAATCTACCTCTACACAAAACCTTGTTGAGTACCAACTGGTTTGAGATTTATTTGTCCCATTATCATGCTGTGTTCTGGCAAATGGTAATAGCAGTGAGCTCATTGCAGCAACACAGTACAAACTACATTATGTGCCAGTAAACCAACCTCATATTGAAAGAGGCAGCACTGAAATAAACACAAATGAAAGCAAGCATGACATATTTCACAGTGGAAAGGAGGTTGTGAAGTTTTATCCATTGACCTGGAAGGTTCTGGTATTTTAAGACAGCACACTGTCATGTAGTAAAGAATAAGTAGTTAAGGGAGTCATAAAATAATAAAAAGGACCTCTCCTTCTATCTGAATTATTGAAAAGCCCAGGTGGAGGAGGAGCTGTATTCTACAGCCTCTTTCAGAAGTTATATAATTTTTCTAAAGGAGTTTGGAAATTATTAAGGCACATGTTAAAAGCATGTCTGAAAACATGGCCAAAGTTGTGATCAGATATGTCTTCCAGGCCATTGTGGCCCCGTTGCAAACACTGACAAAGTGGGAGGTCTCTAGTGTTGAGAGAAATGTCACAGCCCTGAAGGGCCGTCCTTCCCCAAATCCTTAAAAGGAGAAGGATGGGTAGTGTCAGGCTGCATCCAAGCCACCAAAAGTAAAAGACTGACAATCTCTATTGAACAGTAGAAAAAACCCAAGAAATTCAGAGGAAGATGGCTCATTCTACCACTAGAAAAGGAGATATATTTTAACAAGGGTGCTTTTTGTTCAAGGCTGCTTAGAATAATGTACCAAACCCATACTGGATTTATTTGAAGGGGCCCCAATGCAAACAGGCATCACAAAGAGCTTGTTCACTGAGATGCCACTGCTGTTAGCTGCAGCACAGCTTTTTCCCTGGACTTGAATGGGAAAGATTGTGTGGGCCTGAACAACCATGCTGGACCTTTGCTGAAAAAAATCATTGAAGAGTGAGTGTGATGAATTACTTGTTGGCTTCTGTCAGCCAGCTGGATGACAACTTAGGAGACTTCCTGTGTTTGTAAGCCCAGTCTGCTGTGTAAGGTATGGGTGACTTGGAAGTTGCCTCAACTCATCTTTTGTCCTAACAGGAGGCATGTTTCCTGCTGCATTGTGTTCAGGGGAGGCATTCGCTTTAGAGAGGCCTTTTGGTAAGTGTAATCCCTTGCCCTTGTCACACTGAACAGTTTGGTTTTGTTTCAGAAATTTCATTGCAATTGTCATTTATCCAGGGGATGTGGTCTTTTGGGGAAAATCAATTTAAAGCTTTTCCTTGTGCCCCTACATGTGTTTCTGTAAAGCTGAATTTTGGTTCTGGTTTTCCATTTTAGTAGGCAATGTTGCCTGTATCTTGCAGCACAGCACAGCCTCCAGAGGCTGACCAGGTAAGACTATGCAGCATCTGGTTGGGTTTTCATCAGTCTTGTTAACTGATGGTTGTATAACTGTGTTTTCTTATTATTTATTTTTTTCCTATTCACATTTAAACTTCATTATTGACAACTCCTATTAAGCAATCTTTTATATGCAAACTTTTGCAAATACAAATTCATTGCTATAAAGTGTATGCATTTATAAATATGCACACCTTACAGTATATATTGTCAGAGTTATTTACATGGCTTATGTATCACATATATCAAGAATATACGAGAAGCTCTTGAGAAGCTTGAAAGTGCACAGAGATCATGGGGTCTGTGCAATTAACAAAACAGCAGCCCCATGCAGGGAAGAGGGAGGACCCACCCAGGAAGTGCTGGAATCACATGAGTTACAGCTGTGTCACAATGGGGGCCTCACATGGGCACGATGATGGGAGGGATAAGCCAGTCACTGGACAATGGGGGCAGCTCTGAAGCAGAGGAGTCATGTCACCATGAGGGGCTGGACTTGCAGCAGCCACCTGCCCTGTCCTACCTTGTGTGAAGCTGTCCTGACTCCAGAAGCTAAAACAGGACAGCAGAAAAGGGAGGCAAAATCTTTTCTTTAGACAACAGAGGACCTGGTCAAGAGTTTCTGTAGCTTGTTTGCAGTTAATATCATCTGTGCAGATTTTTAACTGATTTTTTTTCTTTTTAGCTGTACCCTCTGTGTGTTGGTCACTCGTTTATAAAGTGCTGTAAGACACTAAAGTAATATATGAGAGAGCATGGAGATAGCAGCAACACAGGTTCCCACTGAAAAGAAATATTCTCCAAGTGCTCCTGTTTCCTCCTAAAAAAGGTAACAAGCCTTGAGACTAGAAGAGCAGCAATGATGTCACATATCTGCACTGTGGTTAGGCTTCCAATACAATGTCATGAAATTTTCATAAATTAGCTAGAAACCCATAGTCTGTATGAAACTACAGCGCAGGATTCACCAGTCCTTGAAAAACCATTTACAACTGGTTGTCAGTGAGTCACTGGCAGAATGAAAGGACCGATTGAAACCAGGTGCACAACACTAGCTCCTGTGGCAATGAATCTGAATATCAATAGTGACATGAATAACGTTATACCATATATTTACTAGACAACAGTGTGAGGAGAGGGACTTCAGTTTATTAGAGAAGAGGAAGAAAAAGAAGCTATTTTTATAGGTTGCTGTATTGTTTCTGATAAATAAAAAGTTTCTCTGTAGAAACAAGATCAAGGTGCTGTTCTTAAACATGGATACACAATTGCACAAATACAGGATTGAGGTGACAAGGATTCAAGAGCTTATTTGGTATAAGTATGGGGTTTAATGCTACAAAGGAGGAACAGAGTCAATACTGTCATCCTGCTGTGCAAAAAAACTAAATACCATGCCAGAATTTACAAATGGGAGTGTGGTTTGAGATGTGCAAAGTGATTCTCTTACTCCCTTCAAGATTTTCAAGACCTCAGCTAAAACCCTTTGTCTTTCTGAGGCATGGTGCTTTACAAAAGGTAGAGAGTCTGCAGCAGACTAATAAGATTTAGAGGTCTGGAGAATGTGGCATATGAGAAAATTAATCAAGACTGGTACATCTAAATAAGAGAAGGCAAGAGTGATATATTTGGAGTGTTCAAAGTAGTGTCTCAGCTCTGCAGAGAGACAGGAGCAGTCTGTTGTTTTGTTGCTTTTAAGCTGCAAAAGAAGTACTTGGACCAAGTTGAAAGAAGGAAGATACAGAATAGATATTAATAAAGATACTAAAGCAATAGACTACATTGCCTAAGGAGGTTTCAAAATTACCCAGATTGGAGATTTTTAAGAACAGATTAAGCAATTCTCAGGAATGATAGTGGCATTATTAATCCCTCCTTGGGGCCCTTAAATGATCTAGATGACATCCTGAAAGCTCTTTTAGTCTATGATTTATTGAGAAGCTTTTATACATGAATTTTTTAGGTTTAACATTCTTTGAAAGGAGAAACATAGCTCTAGTGTTTGTACAGTACACACCAAAGCAATTCAAGGCTAGACACTCTGGTCATCATAGAAACTGTACAGTAAGAATTATATGTAATTAGCATGTTGTGTTGAAATATAATAGTAAAACTCTGAGGCCTGTGCTATCCGTGATGTGGTGGGTTGACCTTGGGTGGTTGCCACATGCCCACCTAAGTTGTTTGGTCACTCCCTTCCTCAGCTGTACAGGGGAGAGAAAATAACAGAAGGCTAGTGGATCAAGATAAGGACAGGGGGAGATCACTCACCAGTTACTGTCAGGGGCCGTTTGGGTAAATTAACTGATTGCCTGTTAACACAAGAGTAACATGAAAAATAAGAACAAATCTAAAAAAAATTCTCCCTGTCCCTTTTGCTTCTCAGGCTCAACTTTACTCTCAACTCCTCTACATCTTCCCCCTTGGCAATACAGGAGAACAGGGAATGGTGGTTGTGGTCAATTCATCACACATTTTCTGTTTCCTCCTCATGCTCTTTCCCTGCTCCAGTGAGGGGACCCTCCCACAGAAGACAGTTCTCCATTCACTCCTCCAACATAAGTCCTTTCCATGGGCTGTGGTTCTTCATGAACTGCCACAGTGTGGATTCCCTTCCATGGGGTGTAGTCCTTCAGGAACATGCTGCTCCTGTGTGGGTCCCTCTCATGTGGTCACAAATCCTGCCAGCAAACCTGCTCCAGTGGGCTCTTCTCACCACAGTTCCAGCAGTTCTAGCAGGAGCATGCTAGATCACTGGCTTCTCACAGAGCACAGCCTCCTTTGGGCATCCACCTGCTCTGTCGTGGGGTCCTGCAGGTGGGACTCTGCTCCCCCATGGACTGCCATGGGTTGCAGGGGCACAGCTGCCTCACTGTGCTCTGCAGGGGAATCTCTGCTCCAGCACCTGCAGCACCTCCTCCCTCTCCTTCACTGACCTTGGTGCCTGCAGAGCTGTTCCGCTCACACATTCTCAGTCTGGCTGAAGGTGCTGGATTTTTTGGTACCCCTTCATAAATACATTATCCCAGAGGTGCGGCCACCATTGCCAAGGAGCTCAGCTGTGGCCAGTGGTGGGTCCATCTTGGAGCCATCTGGAATTGGCTCTGCTGAACATGGGGAAGGCTTCTGGCACCTGCTCACAGAGTGCCCCTGCAGCCCCTCTGCTACCAAACCCTTGCCATGCAAACCAGATACAACCATGTTTCATAATTGTGTGGCATCATTCAAATTATCTTGGGCAATTTGAACTTTATTGGAAACTGTGGCAGTGACTGGTATAGATGAAAATCAGGTTTTGGTATGATCTGTACTAGAAATCAGCCATGACAACGTCTAACTATCATTTTAATATGGTTTTTTTCACTGTAATCAGAAACAAAATTTAAGTCAATAATGATTGCTATCTGTATTGTATTTGTGGGGCCCTTAGTGTTTGTCTTCTCCCAGAGTAACGAGGAAGAGGTACTCAGATCAGCAGGTCATTAATGCTGTATCCCATTGACCTCAGGGGCCTCGTGATGTCCAATCTGTTGTGAAATGTCTTCATTAAAATGAGGTTTTTTAGGTACTCTTTTAGACTCTGTCTAACTAGTAAGAGTGTATTAACAGTATTGCATTTATGCGCCACTGCCCAATTTACTGGCAGCTATAGTTAGAACAAATTACAACAAGGCTAACAAAAGCTTTATGCTGAAGAACTACAAAGCAAACTTTGCAAACCAGAGCAGTTTAGAGCAGACACTTCAGGCAGCAGATGGAAGTGGGAAGCTATTTACAGTACACAGTGATGTTACACAACAGTTTTTGGAAGAAAATGTGGAAAAGAGTCTTTCATTAACTAAAACTGTAAAGGGAATTGTCTACATTACACAGTGCTAAAAAGCAGACTATATTAGCCCCTGCGGAGGATTACTTTAATTCAGTAATACTAATTTTAAATGCTCAAGCTAAGTGACTCAGAACTAGCTTGATATATGTGAATGGCACTGATGCTGACACTGACAGGTAGACAGACCTGAAATATTTTGTGTTTCAGAAACAAGAAATTTGAATAGGAATTCACAGAAGGAGTGTAAGCCAGGGGTGAAGCTGATGAGGTGAAGAGGTGCTTTATAGTTTAAAGCAGGTGAGTTTTATGAAGATCAGATCTTTCGAAATACACAGCCCTGGAAGCAGGGCAGCACCTGACCCCATAAAGAGCACGAAGGGATAGTGCACCTATTGAATAGGGTGTTTTAGTATCTGGTTTTGCAAACAAATTCTGAACTCAGTTACAAGTTATTTGCATTTAAAAATTGCATAGTAATGTATTTAAATGATTTTATAATTCTTTTCAGATTAAACTCTTTCTAAAATAAACATCTATGTTGATTTGTCTCTTCCACAGTATTACCTAATTTCTCTCAGTATAACTTCTTTCAGTCCCCTTTGCAACCTCCTGATCCATAATGGAACAAATAAATTCATAATATATATGAAGAAGTATTGATGTAAAAATTTGGAAAGTTTTAGCTGCTGAGACAGCAGTATTCTATGGGAATATTAAAGGATATTATATTTTTTTAATATTTGGAAGGGAGATGTTTTTTAATGTATTTTTTAACCAGAAATTTCAGCTAAAGCAGTTGAGAGAGTAGGGCATTCATTCTCATGGATTTTTGGAGAATCAGGTCCAGGTCCTTGCTTTCTTTCAAGTTGAGTAGAGCTTATATTTGTAATAATCTGTGTTACAGATTTACCTTACCTGCTAGATTAAAAGTACTATGATACCATTTTTTTCCAATTTGAAAGACATCTGAATAGCTACTACGGCATTGTTGTACTTGACGTTGCCAAATAGTTAACTGGTGTTAAATATTTATGAAAAATGAAATAGTTTCATTTCTTCTATCAGTAATTCCACTCTTCATAAATAATACATTGTTAACTATAGCAGAGATCCTGGCTATCTAGCACTGTAGATTATTGTCTTTGCTACTGGACTATATTTTGCATTTTGCTCTCTGGTTCAATTAATATTTAATAACTCTTTGAAGAGGTCAAGCAGGCTAAGTTGAGATACAGAAGTTGAGACTTGTCCATAACTCAGTAGTAATGGCATTGGTTGGGGTTTGAGAGATTATCTGAGGGTCCTGGACTTTTTCAGGGACTCCTAATCCAATTGTGCCTGTAAAGAGTGGATATGCTCAGTTAGCTGTTTCTGACTTCATTTCTGTAGGTACATTCGATGATGGGCAGACAGCAGTGTAAGGAGGAAAATTTCTCTAATACAGGGAGGGCAGGTGGTTTTCCTGCTTTATTGTAGGAAATTGACTGTAATGGACTCTTTAAAACTCAAGAAGAGCTAGATTCCTATGTAAGGTTGCTAGGAATTAAATAAGCAAGAGATGAGGCCTAGAAATGCATTAAAATCATAGAGTATTATGAAAATAGGACAAGCACTATCATGAATGTTTGGGATGAACAGAGAAGGAAATATGAAAAGATTTTTTTTTTTAAATTACATTCAAGTGGTCTTTAGGAATCGCTACAAAAGAGAGCAGTGCAGAAACCCTGAGACACAGAAATGGACATGGCTGAGACATTTTATGCCTGTTAGGAACTGAGTAGTCCATTCTTGTAGTATAGAAGCTAGAAGGCACTACTAAGAAGATTTCTGAAGATTGCTAATGCATAGTGAGGAGTGTTTTCATTTTTTCTTGCTGTGGAAGGAAAGGACGGTACAAAAGTATTGTGTCAGGGCAATACAGCATTTTTTAAGGCAATACTTCGATGGATTGTCCTCAAAGAAGCAGGGAGAGGACACTCCAGGGCACCTCACATTCAAATATTCATATATAATATAGAAGATGAAATAAGGCATCATCATAACAAGATGAATTTTCTTATAAAAAGGTGGAGACAATTATTTCACCAATGCCAGAACTCTGTAGCTGAGGCAAAGAAAACTTGCATTCAGGTTTCTGTTCTGAATCAAGGAAGAGAAGCTCTTGAGCCTGTATTTTTTGTAATCTACTATTACAGTTTGAATATTTGGGAAAATGTGCTTTCTCAAACAGAACAAACTTAAACTTGTAAAGATCTTTGTTTTCCTTCTCCTTCAAAGCTGAATCTATCAAAGCACAGTGAAAGCTCTACTTCAAGCAGCAGCCCTGCCAAAAAATCTCACTTGTCTACATCTATTAATGTCTGTTCCTCCCATATCAGAACTCAGGTTTCTGCAGTATCCCCAAATCCAACCCTGAATGCTTCAGTGCCAAAGTCTTGAGAAATTGTCAGTATACAAAAAAAACATGGTCAGTATACAGAAACATTTGCAGTATACAAATTCACAGGTCAGTGTTCAGCAAAATACGCTGCCACAGAATCACAGAATCAGTTAGGTTGGAAAGGACCTCTGAGATCACCAAGTCCGTCCTTTGACCAAACACCACCATGTCAACCAGACCATGACACCAAGTGCCACATTCAGTGTTTCCTTAAACACCTCCAGGGATGGTCATTCCACCACCTCCCTGGGCAGCCCATACCAGTGTCTGATCACTCTTTCTGTAATGAAATTCCTCCTATTGTCCAAACTAAACCTCCCCTGGTCTAGCTTAGGATGATGTCCTCTCACCCTGTCACTGGCTGCATGTGAGACCCACCCCCCACTGGCTACACCCCCCTTTCGGGTGGTTGTAGAGAGTGATAAGGTCATACCTGAGCCTCCTTCTCTCCAAGCTAAACACTCTCAACTTCCTCAGCCACTCCACACAGGACTTGTTCTCCAGACCCTTCACCAGCTCCGCTGGCCTGTCTCTGTCACTGCTGAGCAGATCCTGGAAACAAAGGACTTGTGAACACCTGATTGCTCTTTCCTGACTCCTGAAAAAATTAAGTAACAAGTTCAGACCAGAACTTGGGAATGCTCCAGAAGGAGGAGAAAAACAGCTTTTTTCCTCCCTTTTCCTATTCCTGCAGTGCAGGGTCAGCTAAGCAGCAGGACCCTCGGGTGAAGTACCAATTAATGCCAGAAACGAGGAATAGAGGAGAAAAGAATTATTCTGGAGTTTAGGTACTGATCTCAGGTGAAAGGATCGCCTGTCCTCTTTCAGCTATAATTTCTTGTGGATGCAAAAGATGAAGTGGACTTGATTCTGTGTCGATGACTAATATTGGAGGTTTAAGATACAGTATGATTACAAGCATAATGACTTTAGGATAAGTGACTTCAAGACACCCACCACTTTCTGTGATGGGATTTAGTCTGATATTTAATGTGAAGTAAGAAAGAATATTAACCTTGAATATGTTCCAACTAAAGACTGTTTCCATTATACATTACTTCTAAAAGCAAAGCTAAAGAAATTACACCCTTAAGCTTTTATTTTCTATTCCAGTCCTCCCATTCACTCTCTGTGTCATGCTACTACAGCTGGGTTTTTTAGCAGTAATATAAACTGAGTCACTGAGATGACCTAAGCTTTAATAAAAATTATAACATATTTTTTTAGTGCAAATGTTGATGGTCTCACAGACTCATAATCAGCCATATCAACCTGACTGAATAAGTAGGGAACTGCACTATGGGAAGGGGAGTAAGTTTATTTCAAAAGCTTCCTGAGATAGCTGAGATAGGTGTATTGTCAGTGTATTTCAGGATTACTCCCCTAGTATTTGGAAGAGAGGTCAGTGTAACCTGCGCTCCTTGTATAAATGGCATCTGTGCTGAGGACTGTGACCTCATTAGCTGCAGAGCAGCTGCCTTAGTTCTGACCACTGATAATGGATGGTGCTTGACACAAACCTGAAATTTTCATTTTCTCTATACAAGAAACCACAACTTCATACATACTACACATCAAAGACAGGTAGATGTAGTCTAGAGTGTATGGGATAGATTCTGCAAATTGGAGATAATTTATACTGGGTCTGTAGGACTTCATCACCCCACATACACCCACTGCCACTTCTTCCACCTGATTTTAAAGCTTTCTCTTTTCTGACTATGGGGAAACCAGTAGCCACAGCTTAAGAATCAACATCGTGTTCCCAAATTTTTTACTTCTCAGACCTTGGTCATGCTATCCCATTGCATGGGGATCCTAGTGCTGCTTCAGAAAAGTTGCTATTTGTGTACTTAGCTGATTTTAGTCCTCCCAGGAAAATCTTTTTTTGATTCCCACAAATAATAACTAACTATTCCCAGCTCATGGAGGAGTGTGTGGCTGTTTTCTGGAGGTAGATAGTTGAGCCAATGGTCACCCAGGATTAGAAGCTCTTGGGTTGTGTGATGGATCTTGCCTAGTAACTCCATGAAAGTCTGGTTATGTCATCACAGTTGCACTAGGATTTGTAATGTGAACGGTCCTCCTTCAAATTGGCATGGGGGAATCTTGTTGCAGGTGATAACCAATACTCATGAGTACTTGAAAAATATACCCTTTACTGTACTTCCTCTGTTGTGTTTTGGCTTTTCAGCTCACTGCTGTTAACAGACTGCTGCTTGCTAGGTTCAGCAGCTCATCAACTGTGTGGGGTCAGACTTAATGGATACAAAGAACATCTATTTCAAGAGACATTTTTATAATCTTTCATAGCAGTCAGTAAAAAGCTAGTTTTGCATTGGCTTTGACCTTACTACATTGATGCTAACTTTTAGCTGCATCCTCATAGTTGAATCAGAACTTCACAGGGATTATCCTTAGTGTTTGCCTGAAACAAGGTGCTTAAAACACTGTGTTTAAGTGTTACTGCATAAGATTTCAAACCATCTCCACCTCTTCTCTTGATCTTTCACTGATATTCATCTGATTTGTTCAAGGAGATAAAAGAGTAATAAAAAAATAGGTCTGCAAAAAGAAAAGTGGTTGGTTTTAGTTCCTTGAACTGCTTCATTGCAGGTGCAGGTGAGTGGAAGTGATGCTACAGAGAAGATAGTTTATTGGTCAGGACTGCTGAAATTAGTTAAAGAACCGTACCATACAAACTGTTCCGCATCACCAACAAAAAAAAAACCCAGAAGAAAATTATTCACTACTGCAAAATGCAAAACTTTTCTTTTTCATAGGTTGACATCTGTAATATATAAGTAGGTTGAAGGTTATTCTAAAAACTTCTGTCTGTACAGAGAAATTTCTTTTGAAGACAGATGTCCATTAGCCTTGTTGACCCCCTTCTTGGTTTTAGAGTTGGGGAAACTCTGTATGTTATTATCCTATGCACTGTTTTGATTTATACCTCATACAATGCTTCAGGTGTTTTCCTCTGCTCTCATCCAACTAAGGAAAAAGTTAATATTATAGTGAGTTTTATGGCAATACCTTCAGACTGGTATAACTAGAATGATTGCCTCTCCCTTGCTCAAAATGTCTGGTCTCTTTCCTAATAATCTCAATCCTGTTGTGCTGCCAGAATGAAATAAGCACCTATATTGTTTAATCAGCCTCTTGAATGTGGAGCAGTCAGTGTCCAATGACTGATGACTGGCAGCTCATTAACTCCCATATAAACTGCCTCATGGGAAAAAGTAAAGAGATTAAATCAATGAATTAAGGAGTTTGTTGCCATTTATTAATTTTTTATTTCAGCTACCTAATTTTAATAGAGTTAGCTGTTTACTTTTCCTTACAATTAAGATCCTTCTAGTATAGGCTCTAGTGAGATGAATCAAGAAACCCTTTTGTAATTCAGTGTCATGCTAAAAAAAGTTTAGTCGGGTTTGATATAGCACTGATAGATTAAAACCCGTTTCTTTTCTACTTGGTTCTGCTGCTTTCCCCGTGGGAAATGTCCCATGTTTAGCTTGGTGGGAGGCTAATTTTCTATCCACCCTGAAACTCAGGTCCAGACATCCTAGTTGGCAGAATAGGTTTTTAATCTGGCAGAGCAATCCTGCTAAGCTGCAGAGTAGCCTAAGAGTTAGCTCTTGGCTTTGGGCTGGGAGCCCAAAGTCTGCATGAACATTTCCCAGTACTTGGGACACAAACACAATGCAGGGCAGCAGCATGTGTGTCACTGCAGCCACTGGCCTGCCAAGTGGAGCGTTCCATGTGGGGCAGATGACGTACATGCCCCTCTCCGCCTTTTGTTTCCAGTTGCCTTGCTCCCCAGCTGTGCTGGAGGGATTTGCCTCAAGAAGTCAGTCATGTTATTCTTTAGAGAATCTATTAATGCAAACATGCTGGAGCCTTTCACAAAGCAGATATCTTACCATGTAATACTTAGGCAGAAATCAAGTGACATGACTTGCAGTGAAGCTCTCTTCTGTGTTGCCTAAAATAGACCAACAAAGTTAAAAATACATAGGCAAGACTCTGTGTTAATTTTACAGTCAAGCAAGCAAGACTGTGTTGATTTTACAGTCAAGCAAATACTCTGTCTTTGTGTAGCTAGTTGTACAATTTCACAGGCAAGGTACATGATACAGTAAACCACATCATGAAACCAAAAAATGAAGATTGCAGGTGCATGGAAAGTGCAGTGTGTTCAAAAGTCCAGTTAAAGCTGAACACCCCTGGAGACCCACCAAAATAATACTGATTTACAGGTGTGCTTTCTGCTAGAAAACTAGTAACTTATGTAATCATCAGTCAATCTCTAAAGCTTAAAAATACCCTGACACTATTACAACTGCCCAAAATTCAGCAATGATAAATTTGGTTAGAAGAATGTATATTTTAAAAACTGCATTGCTCTTTAAAAAACACCAAACAATTCATGGTGACTCTTAGAGGCCAGCTCTGAGGAGGGATCTTGTTGTGCTAGTTATAGAGAAAATAAAAGAAAAAGAGAAATCATTCTTTCCAGAAGATTTTTGTTTGTTATCACAATTTTCCACTTAATATTTTTATAAGAAAAAACTGATTTTCTTCCTAATGTAAATATATTAAGATTTTTTTAATAGAAAACGGGCTTTTCACAAGCTTTTTAAAAGGGCCCACTACTTGTAAAGTTTCATCTTGTACATGTCCTTGCGTGATTTCAAATACACATTGTTGTTTCTGTATTATAGTCTCTAATCCTCTCAGCTCCCACAGAAACTGGACATGATCTGGCAGGCAGAAGGCATTAAGTGTAGGTGTAATTCTGTTGAATTCAGTGTAAGAACAAAGACAAACCAATTTTTTTCTTTTACAGAATTAGGCTTTGCTGGATCAGAATGGGTCATGGGATGTAACACAGAATAGCTGAAATTTAGATTACATCAGTTGGTTCTAGATTTGATTTTGTTAAACCATAGCAAATCAAAAATGGAAAAGGATATTAAAGCTCTTCTTGAACTATAGGACCACTTTAAATCCTAAAGCATGAGTTTTTTAAGGGTTCTTGAAGTTCTGAATCACATTAATGATGTTATGTTCAGGAAAATATTTTTTCTTTGAAAAAAAGTGTTAATTTTCTCTTTAGAGTTCTGTTTAAAACAGTAAGTGCTTAAAAAGTAGATTAAAATGCACCCTGAATCTCCAAAGACTAGTGTTTCTTCAGAGGTGTTTCCAGAAGATCTCTGGAGAGAGCAATATTGCATTTGCTTATGCTTGGTTAATGCTTGATGATGAAAGAAATAATGAAATTGCACAAAGTGACCAGCAGTTGTCATGAAGGTAAATAAGGGTGAGAAGGAGGTGATCATATATGGCAGTTTGGGTCACACAGTAGCTTAGAGCCCTTTGTACACGACATTAAGCACAGTTAGTTACAAACAAGTAGGTAGCAGGCAGTGAGTAATGAAGGTAATTTTTACAGAGTGGAGACTGTATTGCTTACTCTGAGAACTGCTGAGATTTCAGAGATGACAAGCAGCTCAGGTGCTGTCAATTGGATGCTGTACATTAGCATGAGATCTGAACAAGCTTGCCTCCATAGCAGTGTAGTTGGGTTTATGGTATCTCTGTACACCATTACAAAATGCATCCTTACATATTCAGTGTGTTCCTACATTTTGTGGATGCTGGAGAAATAGAAGGGTGCAGTATTTGTGAGGGAGCTGAAGTCAGCATCTTAATGTGAGGAGAATCAGGGACTAAGCCTAGCTATTCAGAAAGAATAGGTGGCTTAATTCTTAAGTATATAAATAGAAAATTATTAAAAGCCTTTTCCTCTGGAGGCTAAAGCCATAGGAACAGATCACCAGAAGCTAAACCCAGAAAAGTTAAAATCCTTTCAGTTCTGAGCATGATTCTCCCACCAAGATGAGTTGTCAGGGATGATGTCTAAGTAAGGCTTTCATGGTAGGCATTCACAGGGAGAAGCAAGGCACAAGCTGAAAATTGACATGACATACTCTTTGTGCCAATTGACAGGGGGAAAACCACAACACTGCACTTTTGCCAGGAGATTCAGAGTCGAAGGTTTCTGAAGTCAGTGGAGACTGCTTGAGAACAGAGTGTGGTAAAATCACAGTTACTTCTGCTCGTTCTCTGGATTAAGCAGATGATCTTGAGTTACTTGATTAAGTGGATAAAATGTATTAGCCTCAGATGTGCAAATGGTACTGGATGTTCTGATCTTTCCTTTTGTCCTGAATTCTGTGTCTGCAAATAACTTGGGGTTTGCTTACATAATAAGAAGTAGGATAAGTGGAGTGGTTGGGTAGAGCCCTACTGTGAGTATCCCACTCGAAACTTAAGCTGTGGGCAAGCTACTGCTGACATAAAATTCATATTAGCCTAAAGTTATAGAATACTTCTGTATCATGCTGTTACCAAAAATGTATATAATCTTTGAACTGAATTTTAAATGTAACATTAGTCCAAAAAATTGATTGCCAATGTTTTGAATTGAACTGTGAGGCAAGTACATAATTTAACTATTGGAAGAAACAACCTAGATATTAAATATCCACTAGGTTTTGTGTTTAATGAAAAGAGACACAAGAGTTGAAAGGAAAGACTTCAGTGGAAACACTTGCAAAAAGACTTCAGACTTTGTTAAGAGGAAGATTTAGGATCAAGTCCACTTAAAAAAAAATATTTGCAAGTAAATTTTATTTAATATAATAAAACTACCTTTGGCTTTGAACTAAATGCGTTAGATCACTATTTGGGTTTTTTCTTTCAGGTAAACACAGTGCTACATCTCTATATGTAGGTAATTTCTTACTAAGTATTTTCCTCAGGGTTATGGAATGAGGTTGAACAATTAAAGCCTGAAAGGCCACTGCATTTCTTTAGAAAGTAGAATCACCAGAGAAAAAGTTATTTTTTTACAATAATCTGTTCTTGGAAAAGCTGCATGTGTTTGCTTGGCATTTTCATTTTGATGTGAAAGTGTATAAATAGGGTTTCTGAGGATTTTATTCCTTGAACAGAAGAAACAAACCTAGGTTTATAACTTAAAGCTGTATATGTGAGAAATAAGATATTTCAGGGTTTTGTTTTTTTTTTAAAAAAAAAAAAACAAACAACAACAACAAAAAATAACAAAACCACAAACGTTTGCTTTTAAGATTGCAGAAGAGTTTTGAAGGAGTTGAAATGATGAATTGATAAACATCTGGGCTAAAGCCAATCTTAGTAAGACAATACCAGATCTGAGAACCACAAAACCAAGAGTGTTTAAGACACAGTGACAGAAAGCCAGGCTGCTAATACAAAATATACTGCCTACAGATCTGAGAACAGTGCCCCAAATTGCTAGCACACAGCAACACACAGAGTTGGGTTTCAACATTGTTCTTCATTTCATAAAAGTGTAGAGATTTCAGTCGATGTTTAACTTTCCTCCAGCATCAATTTACACAGCTATAAATCACTTGGAGTTTGCGTTTTTTGTCAAGTTTTTACTCAAGATTTCTTTTTACAAATGATTTGGTGAGTTCCCTAGCCATCTGCTAGTGTTGGGTAATGGAGAATCGCCATCACATAATTGTGTTGAAGTGGTATAAGAAAGAGCATGTAATAATAAAATCTCTTCATTCTCAGATATTGCAAGATGACTCAAGAATCCTTTGTATATAAAATCAATATTAAAGGGGAGGTTGGGAGAAGAAGATGCAGACAGCTATGCACTGGCCAGAGTAGTTTAGAAAATATGGAGAATTTTAGAATAGTTCTTGTAAGCTAAAGACAAATACAAAATAAAGGCAAAACAGAATGAAATACTGACAGCATTTCAGCTACACTGGTACCTGTCTATGTAGAAGTGCAGTAAATCTCATCTAACTTCAGTAAACATCTTTTTTTATAGGTAGGAAACTGGGATTGAAGAGTTGGATTTAGAAAAGGATTTTTAGGGTTGTACCTCAGTAGTTAATAACAATGAAGGGAAAGCTCTTGTACAGGAGAGAGTTGGCTCTGAAATTCCCCAGGATGAGTGTGTTGGATCTGAATCTTTGATACTGGTTTGAATCAAGGACTGAGATTGGACTAATAACAAAAATTGCTGTTTCAGCCAGAAGCTCATTAGTTAGAAACACAGGCAAATTGCTTTGGTAAGTACAATTCTAGGAGCATTGGCCTAATGTAACTGAATTATTTCTAGAAGAATTAGAGGAGTGTTAATGATGTTATTCAAAGTTTTAGTAAGCACATGAAAGTAATTTGTGAAGTTCCACTCATTCACATTCAAAAGACGTAAACTAAAATTGGAGCAGGTGCAAAGGAACGTTCTATTCTTGCTACTCTAGTAGCTTTTCTTACAAGAAAAGTCTGAGCAAGGCATAAAATCATAGAATGGTTTGTGTGGGAAGGGACCTTTAAAGATCACCAAGTTCCAACTTTCTTTACCAAGGGCAGGGACATCAAAGCCCCGTCCATCCATCTGCTCTTTGAGAGGGCATATTGTATCTCTGCATAAGGTTGTACAGTGCAGAAAGAATGCCAGGAGGAAGCTGTAACACTAAGGACAGAGAGGAAAAGAAAATGCAAACTCTGATCTGAGTCACAAGCAAGTAGATGTAAAATAGATAACAAACTTTAGTGATAAACTGGAAGATTATTCTTTTCCATTAATGCAGTTAAAGACCGGATCACTTCCAAATAGCAACAGTCAGAGCCAAAGAAGCAGCTCCTTTAAAAATGTATCTTGATTAGCTAATTAAGACGCTTATGCAATATGGTTATTCATAATAGCAGGTGACTTGGCTGAATCCAGTGGTTTTGTCCAGCTCCTGCTTCCAGTCGTTCCCTCTGTGAGGGTGGATCTGTAGAGAATTCTGTGGACGAGAGATTGCTGATATATTACAGATCTACCTTAACTCAAAAATTATTTTTTGAAGACTGAACCATGATGCCAATGTCGGCTCTTTGGAATTGTCAGCTATTATTTTGGTTGCCTGCAGCACATACTTTTCATTGCAGGTCTAGGCAGTGGTCAGAGCTGAATCCTTTATTCAGGAGTGTTAAATTTTCCCACTTTAGAGTTTTTGGCATATCGTTGAGGAATATGAAAGGCTTAGTTATGTGTCTGTGAAGCTGAAGTGCTGCCTGTGGTGGGAAGAAAATGCTTTATGGCAGCTGGGGAAGCTGTGATGCCCTCAAGCACTGTGATTACGATGGCTGGGCAGCACTTGCAGGACAGGTCTGGCTGGTGTTCCCCCTGCTTTCCTGACGTGTGCTAGTGAAGGGGGCTCCGTGGGAAAAAATGGGAGGAAAGGGAAAAGGCAAAGGGGTGTAATCCCACCTTTCAGATGCCTCTTCATAGTGACTCTTGTCCATGTTAGTGATAACTGTTGCTGAATTAATAAAGCCCTGTTTTGGTGAACTCTTGCTTAGGTAAGTACAGGTTACCACACTGATAAGTGGGGCAATTGCCTTGAACCTGCACTTTCCTTTCTATGCACTATTGCTTTTCTTCAACGTGTTAACCCGTGCTAAAGGCTTTGAGAGCTTTGCTTAGAGAATGTTTTTGTTTAACTGCAAAACTAGATAGAGGGCTATGAACGAGAAATGTTAGGTATGTTACTGTAGCCCAGCTCAGTACAATGGAGATAAGCTTTCCACATTGTTCTCTTAGTTTCTTACCTCATTTTTTTTATCAGGCATCAAATAACATTCCTGACTGTGTCCAACGCTGTGTAAATCTGCAATGTGCACTTAAGTGGGAGTAGCAATTACATAAACACTTCTGGTGTTTATGCACTTCCCACAGAGCTCTTGGATCCCTTGTGTAATAATCTTTTTCAATAAAGAAAACTGTATAAGCATTAATCATCCAAATGTACCAGTATCCTATAGTTTGATGGGTCAGGCAGTTTGCCTGGCTGCTGCTGAATCCAATTTGACATTTTTTTGGCATTGCCAAGTCCAGGAAGGGTTGGGTCAGGTGAATGTGTTGTGTCTATCTGGGACAGAGTTAACTTTCCCCACAGCAGCCCTCCCAGTGCTGTGCTGGGTACTGTGCTGGCAGCCAGAAAGGTGCT
>JAWWTY010000088.1:61939579-61974301 GCA_035222235.1 Margarornis squamiger
CTGTGCTGGGTACTGTGCTGGCAGCCAGAAAGGTGCTGGTAACACACAGCATTTTGGGGGTGCTGGGCAGACTCGCACAGCACCCAGGCTGTGTCTGCAACATCCCCCCCAAGGGCCTGTACCCTGGGGGTGGGCAAAATCTAGGGAGGGGACACAGCCAGAACAGCTGAGCCAAGCTAAGCAGAGATTTCCATACCACAGAGTCTGCTTGGCAGTGAAAGTTAAGGGAAAGGAGGAGAGGAGGGAGCAGCAATTATTGAGGCTTTTGTCTTCCAGGGTAACCCCTAAGCACAGTGAGGACCTGCTTCATAGGAGGTAGCTGGACATCAGCTGCTAGTGGGAAGTAGAGAATTAATCTTTTTGTTTTCCTTTGCTTCTGTGTGCAGCCTTTGCATTTGCTTTACTAAACCATTGAAGCTGCTGACTTCTTTAACTAGAAAGCGTGGTGAGAACATATACATTTATGCATTCTATTCAAGGAGATGAACTATTTTTTCTCTACTCTCTTTTGTTTCCATTCATAAACTCTTAGGGTAATGTAGCCGAGCAAAGTTTGAATTTAGAGTGATCAGTCATTCTACTGGCTATAACATTTAGGGCTGGGTTTGACACTGTGGCTGAGTTCAGCTAGCAAATGCTTCTGTATTCCTACCTACCTGTGAGCACTATTACCTTTGCATTCTCTTTGGTGCTCACTCTAGCTCTTATGAAGGTGATTCAACTTGCTAACCTGACAGAAGGTCTTTGTCAAGGTAGTTTATCATTGTGGATCTCAGCTGGCACATGGAGAAGCAGGAACACATGTCCAGGTGCCAGGAGTGTGAGGGAAGTGAAGCCTCCCCACTTCACTGATCCACTCTTCTGTGTTGTCAAGGTGCTGCAGCTGTAGTCTCAAACACAAAATATGCTGCCCAGCAAGAAACTAGTTGGAGACAAAAGTTTTTCATGGTGTCAGGGATAGGCATGTTCATAATTTGTGTCAGGGCACAGCCCACATTGTCCAGTTAAACCTGGTAAATGTAGCCAGGTTCAGCCATGACTCCAGATGGCCAGACAAATCCATAGGGATGATGCAGATCAGAGATGAAGCCAGAAGGTCAAGTTCAAGGCTCAGGGTCAGGGTCCAGATTAGTGGGGTGTCTGGCCCAGCACAGGCATGGCAGCACAGCTCAGGTGGGGCCAGTATGAGGCCCTGGGCTTAAAAGCCACTGCAGCGTGAAATGGGAAGAGCACCCATGGGTGCTTCTCAGTAGACCTTTCTGGGAGAGCTCTTTTCAAGGCTAGACACTTGGCACCATTATTGAAGCTGATCCTGAGCTCAGGCACCCAAAACCCCTCCCAGGGGGAAGGTAGAAAGGGAGTGCTCAGAGCTCCGGAAGCTTTCAGAGAGCATGTATGAGCTCAGAGCTAGAACTGCAGTGAAGCCATACATGTTTTGATGGGGTGGAGGGCAGAGTGTACAATACATTTCATCCTCCAGTACCTAAAGGATCTGATTTTTATCTTCTCCATAGCATAGATAAAGAATCAAATATTATAGTAACCCCAAACACCATTTACTTTCTCCAGAAAAAAAAACACATGGTGTGTTTGCAAAAAGATAGTCACTTTCTTACAGCTGGATTTACCCTCAGCATCATATGTGGTACCTTCTTTCACACACATTAAATTGAAAATTCCCATAGATGAGCTGCACTGTGCATTCACAATATGAAGTCTCGTGTTCTGCTGTGTATTGTATTCGAATGGGAAACATAGACTATAGGATCCGGGATCTTCTCTTTCACATTAACCAGCCATAAATAAACACAACAGGATTTATAGTGGTTCACATGGGACTGTGGTTCTATTTCAGATTCAAGAAAACACATAGCTTTAATAAATTCTGATTCTATCTCTCAATTAACATGCACAGGACAATGACATGGTTCATGAATTATGAATAAGTCATTACAACATTTAAAGAAAAATGTGGTCTAAAACCAGCTTACATTTAAAAGGTTCTGGTTTTACAAAAAGAATGTACTTGTCATCATAATACAGTGGAACTATTCTCTTAAGTAAATTAAAATAATATACTTGGTCTTTTGAAATGTCTTTGAGTGATCAGAGCTCTCTGTTGATTTAGTTTTACAGAAGATTTTCTTATATTTATTCTGCTTGAACATATTAAAACTGTATTTGGTCCATATTTAAAAAGAGCAAAGTTTTAGAATCTCACTATTGTCACTTAGTAAATAATTATGTCACTGTCCATCAGCAGCCTTGACCTAGTCTTAGAGAATATCCATGATGTTAGTCTTCCTTCATGCTGCCTGCCATTTTCTGTCACTAAGATTGTTTCCAGAATAATGTTCTGTTCCAGTATCCTGCAAGTCAGACAAGACTGGATATGAGATATTGGAATTAAAAGGTTGTACTTGAGTCATTCTTTGCAGTCTCCATGTGTAGGTGATGAATCTTTTTTCTGCAGTTAGAAAACATCAAATTTTTCTGTTACACAAGAATAAAATCAAAATATATAAGAAAGACATATTTTGGAGGTTTCATAGTTTAAGTTTATAAACTATGTGTCTCTTTTGAAATTATATTTAAGTAGAAATAATATGTAAATGTGTGTGGTTCAAAAGAATTCTGTTCTCTCTATACAAATTATGGTCTTGTTGTTTAAGTCACTCAGATCTGTTTTAAAATTATATCACCTGCTACAGGTAGAACAGTGATACTAGATTAGTAGTGACTGGTATCTGACTCTATCAGACTTTTTAAATCCACTTTTCTGTTATGCTTCCAAAGATGAGAACATACTTATCTCTTCAAGTTCACTGTTCCTGTGCATAAGATTTGAATGTATGGACAAAGGTGGCTTTTGATATTCTGTGTCATGTAAGACTCCTGCAAAACTTAAATTTACAAGACTTCCTGAGTGTGGTGAAGATGTGTGCCTTCATTTCCACAGGAATGGCTCTAATTAGAGGTATGCTAACTTTTAAGTGTTTTTCTGCAGTCTTCTCTCTGTTCCTATTTCTCTTCATGTAAGTACCAACAAAGATTTTTAATCATCATTGTCCGTTGTCTTACGCAACTCACTCCATTCTACAGTGATGACATAACTTCTCCCTTTGAAGTGCAACATTTTTGATTTTGCTTTTGTCAGTGTCAAAACATCTTCCATAATCTTTATATACCCTTTCTAAACCAATTCCCAATTCCAATGATTGCTGCCATGCCCTAAATTGACAATCAAATTTGGCATGAACTTATAATGGTACTCAACACCTTTATATGCCTCAGTCTTCATGAGCAACTGCTCCAGCGACATGACCCAGGTTGCAACAGTTAAAGGTAGGGACAGGGAGAATAAAGAACCACCTGCTGTAAGGGATCAGGTTCAAGAACATTTAAGAAACCTGAAGGTGCACAAGTCCGTGGGCTCTGTTGAGGTGCAGAGGGAACTTGCAGCTGAAGTGGCTAAGCCAATATCCCTCATATCTGAGAAGTCATGGAAGTCCAATGAAGTTCCCACTAACTGGAAAAGAGAGAAACGTAACCCAAAGTGCGTAAAAAAGGAAGAGCCTGGAAACTACAGGCCAGCAGTCTCAGCTTGGTGTCCAGCAAAATCATGGAGCAGATTCTCCTGGAAACTGTGCTAAGGCACATGGAAAAGAAGGAGCAGATTGGTGACAATCCGGCATGGCTTCACGAAGAGCAAATAACACCAGACAAATTTGGTGGCCTTCTATGATGGAGGTACAGTGTTGGTGGACAAGGGACAAGTCACTGGCATAATATCATCTACCTGGACTTAAGCAAAGTATTTGACACCAGTTCACACAACATCCTTGTCTCCAAAGTGGAGAGGCATGGATTTGATGGATGGACCATTTGGTGGACAAGGAATTGGCAGGATCAACGCCTCAGTGTCCAAATGGAGACCAGTGACAACCCCTCAGGGGTTGGTGTTGGGACCAGCACTGTTTAACATCTTTATTGGTGACAGACAGTGGGATCAATGGCATCTTCTGCACGTTCACTGATGACACCAAGTTGTGTGGTGTGGTCAACACACTGGACAGAAGGGATGGCATCTAGTGAGACCTGGACAGGCTTCAGAGGTGGGCCCATGTGAACAACATAAAGTTCAGCAAGGCCAAATGCAGGGTCCTCCACTTGGATCAGAAGAATCCCAAGCACAAGTACAGGGTAGAGGAAAATGAACTGAGGGCAGCCTTGAAGAGAAAAGGACTCGGGGTGCTGGTGGATGAGAGGCTGGACATGATCCAGCAATGTGTGCCTGCAGCCCAGAAAGCCAAGTGTGTCCTGAGCTGCATCACAAGCAGTGTGGCCAGCAGAGTAAGGTAAGTAATTCTTCCTCTCTCTTCTGCCCTTGTGAGACGCCACTTGTTGTGCTGCATCCAGCTCTCAGGGTCCCCAGCATAAGAAGGACATGGACCTTCCAGAGTGAATCCAGAGGAGGCCACCAAGATGTTTAGAGGGATAGAACATCTCTCTTATGAAGACAGGCTGAGAGAGTTGGGATTTTTCAGCTGGGAGGAGAGAAGACTCCAGGAAGGCCTTAAAGCCTCTTTCAGTACCTAAAGGGTCTACAAGAAAACCAGACAAGGACTTTTCCAAAGTGTATGTAATGACAGGACAAGGGAGAATGGCTTCAGACTCAGAGAGGGTGACTTTAGCTTAGATATTAGGAAGAAATTCTTTACTGTGAGGGTGATGAGGCACTGGAACAGGTTGCCCAGAGAAGTTGTGGATGCTCCATCCCTGGAAGTGTTCAAGACCAGGTTGGACAGGGCTTTGAGCAATCTGATCTGGTGGAGCATGTCTCTGCCCATGGCAGGGTGGTTGGAGCAAGATGGTCTATGAGCAGCAACCCTTGCCATGTCTTTAGCTGTTCCTTTTTTCTCTGAGTTGTCCTAGTTCTAAATTTTATTGGGTTGGGTAAAGACTGTGGTATGTAGAGAATTGCTGAACATCTGAGAAGAATATCATAACTTTATAAATACTGCATATACTTGTCTGTGAAGTGCAATTATTATAATTTGGGTTTTGTGAATTTACTCTGTGCATTCATCAGGATTTAAAGGAACTGTGAGAAGAATGAACCTGAAGACAGTCAAATGTCTTAATATCTTCCAACAAAGCATTTGAGGATCATGCTTCCATTATAATGCACTTCGAAGATTCTGCCAGAGTGACGTAATTGTAGAGTCAGGTCCTGGAAGTAAATAAGTAAAAGAACAGTAAAGAAAAAAAAAAAAGCTTTTTTTTTTTATTAAGAAAAAAGAGGGTGTACTTGTCAGGTGATGTTCTCATTGGAACAGTCTCAGGTCCTGGAGATGTATTTGAGACCAGTTGAGGCCTTCCCTTGCTCTCAGGTAACAATGGGGCTTAGAGAAAGGAAGTGTGTAAATGGACTTTTTAGGATGGGGCAATCCAAGAGATAATGCATTGCTCTGTAGAAGTTTTCTAGTAACGGCTAACCAAAATCATTGCTTTCAGAGGATGCAGATGCTGTCTCAGTGCTTAGGAGAAAAAAATGAAGTCACAGAAAGACATGGAAAGACTTACTTCAAGGGAAGACCATTTCCTTGAAATCTAAGTCTCCTCCTGTACTTGAGCACACTGTTTTTGTGAACCTAAATAACATCTGCAGATAGACAACATTATTCTTCAGGTGTTAGACTATTAGTAATGGAATACTAATTTGGGGTTGTGGAAGATCCCTCTAGGCCTTTTTTTATGCATTCTGAATTATCTGTTCAGGGCTGTTTCTTGGTGTCCCTACTGATCCAGAATTCAGTAGGCATCATTTGGCTGCAAGGTACTCATTAAAGTCTTGGGGCTGTTTTAGCACTGGCAAGCTCTGTTCCTGTAATCTTTCCTGTGGCAGACATGCTCAAATCAATCCACTAAATCTGCAGTACTAGGGTCACTGCTGTCTGAGCATCACTGCTGCTTTCCACAGAGACAACATGCCCAGCTGGGCCAGAGGTATTGTTAAGAAATACATGACTATAGCTGTTCTCTGGAGAAGTCCTGACAACATTGTATCATACTCTGGTAACTTATAAGCTATTCTGGACAAATCGTGTTTTTAAGTGTTATTATATACTTCATGAAACACTGTGATTCACATATTTCAGGACTTCAGAGTTGCCCTGTAGGCTGTGAATTTTTCCCATGCAGAGATTTAGGCAAGAAATTAATATTCTGACTTGGATTCTTACTGCCTATGCTTAGCTTTGCTTTCATGTGGAATGATCCCGTATTCTGATTGCAGCTTCTTACCAGTTACCTGTCTGCACTATCAGGTCATTTAAGGCCTATTGGTACTATCCATAAAATCATCTTGATACGAGCCTGGATAAAATTACTGGAAGGAAGCTGAATGGTTTGCAGTCCATGAAAGGACTTAAAGAGCAATGTTTTTTTGTGTGTCCTAGCCCACAGTTTAGCCGTTGCCAAGCCTGAGACTAGCTTTGGTTACAAGCCAGCCTATGAGGAAAAGATCATGCTTAAGTTTTGCAGCACTGTGACTTGGTTTTACTTTTACCTAGCCTTGAGACTCTAAATCTACTCTCTTCACTCCTTCCAAACTCTTTATCTTTCGCCTTATCCACATATTTTCATAGCTACAGACAGCAAAGAAATAGAGCCAGACAGCCAGAACAGACTTTGCTGCCTTCATGTCCAAAATGCTATTTGACATATTGGGTGTAGGTGTCAAGGTGTCAGCATCAGCTGTGATCTCTAAGAGAACAGGTGAGGGGCTGCCCTGTGCCAAACACAGCTGGTTCCAGATGGATCCACAACAGACCCATCAGCTGAATCCATCAGCCAAGCTGGTGCCACCTCTGTGAAAATGTATTTAAGAGAGGGTAAAACATTGCACAGACCAGTTCTTGCAGCCAAAGGGAAGGACCTGTGATGGAGCAGGGGAGCGGAGTAGGGGAGATGAACTAGTGTGTATTGACGATAATTTCACATTCCCCAATTTCCCCTGATTCTGCTTTAGTGGTGGGGATTAAGGAATCTACGAATAAAGGAGTGAAGTTGAGGCTGGGAAAAAGA
The DNA here is from genome assembly GCA_035222235.1 of Margarornis squamiger. Taxonomy (NCBI): domain Eukaryota; kingdom Metazoa; phylum Chordata; class Aves; order Passeriformes; family Furnariidae; genus Margarornis; species Margarornis squamiger. The sequence goes on from JAWWTY010000088.1 coordinate 61,946,669, forward strand.
GGTGTGAGGAAAAGGTGTTGCTTTAATTTTGTCTTTGTTTCTTCTCACCATCCAAATCTATTTAATTAGCAATGCATTAAATTAAATTATTTTCCCTAGATTTAATCTTTTTTACCTGAGATGGTAATTTAGTGGGTGGTTTTCCTGTCTTTATGTCAATTTACCTGATATTTTCATCATAATTTTGCCTCCTGTCTTGTGGAAGATCAGCATAAGAGTGGCTGGGTGGGTGTTTGGCAGCTGGCCAAAGTTACCCACCACAGTTTTTAAAAAAGGGCTTTTTCCTGGGTTTTATTTCAGTCTTTTTATAATAAGTAAGATGGCTTGCTTGGATTTGACACTCCTATGTAGAGACCCCTAATTTCTCTATGAACTCAGAAAACACTCCTCACAAGGTCTAATGGGACGCACAGGACATTTGGCTGTATCCGAATGAGGTTTTGCCTCCAATAGTTGATGTGAGCAGGGCTTTTCCTTTTCTGCTGCCCAGACCTTTTCTGCTTGTGTTTTTTTCCTGTCAAGAGCAAGTGACCATTTTCTATAACAGCTGGCAAGCCATTAGAGACCCAAGAATGACATCCATATTTCCCCTTTCCAGTCTTTATGCTGTGTAACCCAGTTCTACTGCCCTGCATCTTCTTCCCCTGTTATTTCTAGGATATACAATTGGTGCTGTCCTGTCTTCTACAGGACACTGCAGGTCTGCCTTTAATTCAGCTCATGATATGCTCATCCAGAGTCTTTTCCAGGCAATATGATAATAGTGTTGGAGTGAAGAGATTATGCCTGCACCCTGGAATGCTTTACAAGAGAAGATGGCATGATATGACAGGGTCCCTGGCCTCTGTCTGAAATACTTCTTTGGAGAAAGCACAGGGCAAGGCTGCCAGTCCTTGTTGTTCTAATCAGCCTCCTCCATTTGGCCAGAGCATCTCTGACAGCCTTGCATGTGTCTGCTTGCTAGCACACGTGTTTTTCCATGTTTACTCAAAGCACATTCAAGAAGCATTGCAGTGGAGATTTTGCTCTAAGAGCATGACTTAGGCTTGGTGCTGAGCACCACTGAGGTGCTCAGGAACCACTGGTTCAGGATGGTGCCCCATCCTTTGTGCCATCCTTATGGATGCCTTCCCTCCAGAACCATGATCTACTGCACTGTCTTGTGACTTTTGTCATCTGTATTAGGTGGTAGTGAAACAGACTCCCTAGAGCTCTGGTTCTTTTTGTGCTTGGCTGAAGTTTGTCAGACAGATGCTTCCAGAGGGAAGGCGATTTCTCTATGTGTGAGGCAACAGGCTGGGTGGAGGCCAGTAAGCTTGATAGTGCTGATATGCTGTGCCAGGAGGAGGAAGAGATGTCCCAACTGGATGGATTTAGCTGATAATAGTACCTCGTTGTTTCTGCGTTGCAAACCTGGATGAGTTGGTGACTGTGAAAGATTTTTCTTGTAACAGTGGTGTACCAGGATACCAAGAGCTGTGGGAGGAGGTAACTGCAGCATATCTTGAAGACCTCTTTGTATTCTTCTCCATCACATTATGGTGATGAACTCATGCACTGTTACAGGCTTGAGGTTCTCTAACTAGAGTTCTTCCTCCCCACTCCTCTCCCAGTATTTCTTGTACTCAGATTTGGTATAGTTTCCTTAGTTGTGTCCAGTCCATTTATGGCATGTAGGCAATGACGTCCGTGTAGTAGATGGCATTTTCAAACACTCGATCCTACCTGCACAAATGTTTTAAATAAAACAAAGAAGGTGACATACTCCAGCTGGATTCATGCTGGGTTTGTTCCCAGCCCTGAAATGATGTATTGCAGCACATTCTCCATTGTGCAGGATGATACTGTGGAAAGTACAGTAAGCATTGGGCATTCAGGTGGTTTCACTGGTGCTCTTGGGGAGTGTCTTGAACATGCAGAGACTTGCCTCTCTATGTCTGCCAGAAACCCTCTGGTACTTCAGATGTAGAAAAAGACTGGGCATCCTCCATTGCTTACAGAATTTCTTCTCTTGTTGGCAGTACAAAATGTTCCGTTTTTACATAATTATGAAACTCTCTTGTGTTTATACATAAGCAAAGAATTATATCCTTTTGACAATGAGCAGCAGGCCTATCCACTCTATAGATTGTTTTACTGCTTTTCTTCTTTTTTTTTTTCTTAAATCAAAACCTTATCCAGTCCCTCAGTAAGCTTCCATTTTAGCCTGACAGACTTAGGCCATTAATCTTTCTGCTGTGGTCTGGAAAACATCCCCAGACTCATTCCCAGATATTTTGTTCACTTTCTTATCCAAAATGTGCACCCTGTTGGTGAATCTAAAATTTTAACCCAATCATGGGTACTTCTTATTCACAGTGACATTACAAACTGAGTGTTTTCCAGATCACTTGCAAACTCAATGCATAAATAGCTTCATTAAATAATGAAATTTGCCAATTTGAATTTTCCCAATTTGTCTGCTAAATTTATCCATCACCACCACTACTGCCACACAAACACATACTGGTTTCATTTTCATATTGGCTTGTGTCTCTGCAGAGAGTATGAGAATTAGCTTGTCTTGGAGGACCAAGACTATTTAAATGAAGACATATATTTGCTGAGGAGGTCCAGTGGAGAGCCCTCATTTTGAAAACTTCTCAAGGTTTCATTGAGAGAATAGCTGTTTTCCCATGGGCAACATGGGGTCTGCACAATTTCTGCATACCATGACATAGGCCAAATGCTCACTTTTTAGATACCTGAAGTAAAAAAGTTGATTGTCCATAATCTAGAAACACATTCTTCTGGCAACTGGACCCTGAGAAATGCTGGTATCGTGTTAAAAAGAAAGGCTCTTTGATTTTTAAATACTTCACTCTTATTTGTGCTGTGTATTACTTTGATTCACTTCCCTAGTCCTTCAGAACAGTGGAAAATACTTTAGAATGCTTTAAAATATGCTTGTCTCCTCCATCACAGCACCTCTGTTTGTTAATGGCTTTTAGAAAGCTGTATGTTCTAAGTAATGTGTAAGTGATATGTGACATATAATTTCATTTTTCCAGTTTCTGTAGCAACATCACACTGAACTACGCATTCATCAGTAGTCCAGGCCAGCAACTCTCTTGTTTCTAAAGGATGGTTTACTCATTATGAAGACTATTGGAAATGAATGCTAAAACTGATAATTGACTGTATAAGCAATTCTAGCAGAAGAATGTGCATGACAAAGCATTACATTGAGTAGGTTTAGAATTTAATCTGTGTATTGAGGTCCGTACAAAAATCTTTCAAATATGTCTCACCTCCTCTTTGTGCAAGTATATATACCAGTTTTACATGCTTGCAATGAGAAAAAGATGCTTCAAAGGTAGGCTAAGACTGAGAAGTAGAAGTTCTTTGTGATGACCTGTGTAATTCTGTCCTACCTCTGTGACACTCAGTTATATAATGCTACTGTATTTGCCATGGTCTTTCTTTTTCTGTGTGCAATATGCTGGCACAGATTTTAGAAAAATCAAGTAGGGAAATTATATCTTAAAAACAGCAATCAAAACATCTTTCCTGTGAGAAATAAGATGCAATATTAATAAAATTTTAATGTTTAAGTAAGTTCTAGGGAAGGAGTAATGTGTTTTAAATTTAGTATGAGAAAAAAGGAAACACTTACATGTAAATCTATGAATTTATTTTACTAGAAGTTTCTAACCAAAGAATTCTTACTAGTCCAGATCTAATTGTTGAAGACAAAAATTAAGATCATAATTTCAGAAAAATCTCAAAAAGAATACAGTATAAATTAGTGTATTCCTTCTATCTACCTCTTTTTCTCTGCTTATCCTTTTGCCACCTCTACTTGCTAAGGTCAGCAATGATAGTCTGCCTGAGGTGTTCCAGGTCTTTCAGAGGACTGAAATGTTGATGCTGTGATCACTTGCTGTTTTTTGCTAGGAGGAATAGGTCATTGCTTTCTTCATTCCCTTCTGTAGGATAATCTTGGATCCATTTGACCCATTTTTCTATGTTTGCTAATGTTCTGCACCTTGCTATTTACTCATTGGTCCAATGAGTACCTTACATCAGAGTTTACTTGATGGGTTTTATGTATTTTGAATATTGTTCTTCATTGCTTTTATTTTGCTCAGCTCATTGTGGCCTGTTGGTGAATTGTTTGCAGACTTCATATTGGGTCAGCTTGTCCCCCACTTCTTATAGTTCCTTTGCATGTCTGACTTCCTTTGCTCTATCCTCTGTCCTTATTCTCAAGGCTTCAGCAATCAGACCAGGCTTGTCCTCTACACCGTGTCATTATGCCATTATTAAATATTTCGTCATCTCAGGATAACTATGTGTTACTACCATATGTAAAATGATAGTTATAACGTACAAAAAAATAAGAGAAGCAAAAACTAAAACAAACTAGAAAAATTATTGCTTCACCTGAGTAAGCCCCCGAAAAAGGAGCAGGTAGACCAAGAAAAGTTCAAAGTATGCCTGAGAAGCCTCGGTCCTGTGGACTTGGAAAGTCAGGGCAGTCTGCCACCTGTTGCTATCAATGGCAAGAGTCTATTTACAGAGCCACAGGGCTGCAGTAGAAGACAGCTATGCCTTTAGAGAAAAATGAAATTGAATTTGATATGCAGTTTGATCCTAGACACAGGTTCTATTATGTAAAGTGTCTGTAAACACAAATAGAGAAATAGAAGGTCTCACATGAAATCAGTATGTAGAAAACCAAATACCAATTATTTGAACTGACACAAATTTTTCTGTTTGCTTGTCAAGTAAATGCAAGATAACTATGGCAATTATTCAAAGCATGGACGTTCTTGAAAGAAAATAATTGAAGCTGTTGTTCACTTGGTAAACCTCTACATAAATAATCCCTCTATCATTAACTTTTGTGAATTACAGTTCATCAAAATGAGAAGGAAGTTGATGATTTGAAAATAACTTGGTTAGCTTAAAATGTTGCTTGAAATTCCATTTTAATTAGCAAATACTTAAGTTTTATTTTCAAGGGTGATCCTGAATGTGTTGTTATGTGTGCAGTCTTCACTTGGTTTGTTTCATAATTTGTGAGGAATTTTCTTGCATCACATTTTTCCTCTTGTTTGAAGATGTATCACTCCTTACTATGCTAGAATCCTTCCAGTTAAAGTTGGCACAAGTGGCAGTGAGATCAGGGAGATATTCTTGGTCTTCTATCAGACACTGTGATTTTGTTTTTCTTTAATCGTGCAAGTTTTTCAGGTACTCCATTTCATGGAAAAGCTGTTAATTTGAGTGTTGTGAGGTTTTTGTTTTGTCCAATGAAGCGGAAAACTACTGTCTAGAAGTCAGATGTCAAATATATATCTTCTGCTAATGCTAAATTCAGTGAGATTTCTCTGTATATACTGATCTGAATTTGAACAGTGCAAAACAGAAGAGACTAAATTATACAGGGGGTTGATACAGCAGTTAAAATACTCAGTATTCAACTTAGAGGACTAATTGCCATATTTTTATTACTTGTCATTGTTAAAGATAAGATAATGGTTAGAGAAAGTGCAGTGATTTACAAAAGAAGAATGTATATTATTTTTTTTCTGCCACATAGTATTCCTAAGAGATTGATTAAAACCAGAGTAAGTTAGTTTATTATTGCAGATTTCTTACACATTAATTACAAAGTTTAGTTGACTTAAATGCCTGGTGTAATTTCTATGTCCTACTTCTCCCAATGGAAAAATCATGAGCTCGTATTCACAGACACTTAAAGATTGAACTAAAACTGAGAAATAAATCAAATCAAGGTTTTGCACTGTAAAAGGGAAAAAATGAAGACACCAATGTCTTTTGTTTTGGAATTTATTTTATTTTCTGATTCAAAGCTGGAAATCCTTTTCAGGATTCATGGAAAATGTTAATACTGAATTTGGTGTTTGGCATTAAAAGTGTATCCTGGCAATGTCATGGAAGGAGTAATTCTGTAATTAATAGAGTTTCATCTTCGGTCTGAAGAAACAATGTATATGTTCACTGTAAATTTCCTAGTAAATTTTTTTCTTGATTCATCTAGAGTTGCCATTTTATTATTGTCAGTAATGTTGATTTTTATAACAATAGTTGATGCAGACACTTTTGCAAGTTATGCACACAGTCTTACAGACAACTTAAGCTTCTTGCAGTGTCACTGTTGGAGTTTGCCTGAGCTCCAGCTGGTCCAGCCACTGTTCTGGTGTAGAAGTATTTGAAAGCCAATGCATCTTTTGTCAGAAGCCATTGTAATATTTAGCTAAGTTGGAAAGAGAGTGAGCAAGAATGAGAATATGTGTGCTTAATACAGAACTAGGAAATAAATGTTATTCAGTGTTTAAGTGTACCCTTAATAAATAACAGTTGCTTTCCCAGGGGGGAAAAAAAGGATTTATACAAACTCTAAAACATTTTTCAAGGTGTGTATTTCAGCCAAGCAATATCATAATTAAAATTTTTCTCCTTCAAATCTTCAGTTTCATCTAAGATCAGATACCCTGATCTTGCACCACATCAATCCTAAGTATTTTAGATAAGATCCATATTTTTCCTGGTAGTCTCATTATTAGGTATCATTATAATTAAGTGAATAGAAGAGGATAACTTTTTAAATAATGACCTGGAATGTCTAGAAAGACTGGCTCTATTCAGCATGCTGAAAACATGCCTAATTTGTAACAACAGTAGAACTCCTCTTTTCCCAGTTACAGACCCAAAGTAATTTCTAGTCATATCCCTGAAGTTTGCAGATCAAACCTTAGTACCTGTATGGTAGAATCATACAATCACTAAGGATGGAAAAGACCTCAAGTCCAACCATATGCAAAATTGTAACAATGATGGAACATGATGCCTCTCCCTCCTGTACCAGTCTCCTTGAGCTCCTCCTTGGGCAGCCCCAGCTGCCTCACAAGCCCATCACTGGAGACCTCTTTTTTCTGGGCAGCATTTACAACAGGAGCTGCAGGAGGGACTTGATCTGTAGCTGTACCCACCTGCTGAGTCTCTGTTCCCTGCCCTTGCTGCAGCTCTTCCTCTGCCATAAACAACCTGTAATGCAGTGGAATAAAATCAACATTTGGGATCTTGAGTCCACAAGACTTTTGGACAAGTGGAAACTGAAATGTATTATCCAGGCCCAAAACCAGTTGATATCACTTCTTCTTCAAGAGTGTGTAAGGTATGCTTTATCAGGCAACAAAAGCTCTTTGTTTCATCATTATATAAGTAGCTGGTATTGTCATTGAAGCTCAGTTACATCTGTATGTATGTATGTGTATGTACATCTTCATCTAGGATCAGATTTCCTGATATTGCACCACACCAATCTTAATTATGTTAGATAAGATCCATATTTTTCCTGGTAGTCTCATTATTAGGCATCAGTATAATCAAGCAGAAGAGAAGATGATAACTTCTTAATTAATGACCTGGAATGTCTAGAATCATACATACATTATGTAGGCACCCATCAGTACATGCATATGATACCATATCAATAAGTCCTAAATCTCCTATTTATAATCTTGCTAAAATAAAACCAAGGTTAACTGGTTACTGGTATTTTTCAAGGATTTTAGGAAGATAAGCCATCCAATGACTTGTGTATTTTATCTCTAATAATTCTTCCTTTATTTTAGAGTAACCTTTTTTCTCTCATCAGCTTGTCCTTGTTTTTTGCTCATCTTTTCTGTGTGCTAGCTATCTGTGCTATTTCTGGGGGAAAAAAATGCTTGAAAGTTTGCATATCATGACAATAAAACTGAAATATGTTACAGTAAGCTTGTTCATTCATAGGTATTTTATGTGGTATCATGTCCACCTGTTTGGCAAATATCTAGATTTGGAGTTGAAAGAGTTCCTGCACTAAAGCAGTATTCCTCTGCATAGTCTTGAGGGATTTATTGAGAAAATATAGATTAAGCTGAATGGATGAATGTACTTGTGACCAAGTCACAGATTGTAGCATAAGACTAAAGGAAATCTTTGGAAAATTAAAAAAAAAAAGAAAAACACAACAACAACAAAACCCAAAACAAAAACAATCCCCCCCCCCCCCCCAAATAGCAACAACAACCCCCCCCAAGACTTATTACCTCTAATACATTTAATTTTTCAACAGAACATTTTTCAGCTCTGTGCTTTAGGTAGCCTACTTCTTTATTGTTGTGGGAAGGGCTGAAATTTGCACTTACAGCACAGAATTCCCTGCTGCTGAGATTCCTGTTTTCATGTCACTTTAAGGCTACAATCAGTCTCAGTTCTCAGTGTCAAGTATGCTTTTTATCTACATCTACTTTCTACAAGTCTTTCCTAAGTAATTTGCTTGCTAGTTTTCCCCATAGCTTTCTTAACTTGACCTGTTGTTTTGCTTTCAGAATTGTGTTTGTCTACATTGTCTTCTTTCGCCAATAGAGTGTTAGAATAACTAAGGCAACCTGGTAGTTTCTTCTCACTCTTGCCTTGTTGATCCTCATTATCCTGTGACAGGGCAGAGGTGCTTGTTTACCTACTAAGGAGCTTGGATTGGTGAGAGCAGACTGATGAATGTTTTGTGACTGAGCAGGGTCTTGATGCTTTTGTAGAATCACAGCGTGAAAGAAAATGCTTTCTTTGCTACCTCATAGCTGCAGAAGTTATTGTAAATCTGCTTTACAGTGGTGGTGTACATATATCTGAGGGCTTCCTTTCCTGGGTGTGTAAATCATTAACAGAACTGTATGTGTGGTCAGTAGTCAGCTTATGGTTTAAGTAAGTAGTGCTTACTTGTATCTAGGACATGTGTATGCAGCAAAGCTTAAAACTGGTAAAGGTTCCACTTCAGCAATGCTTTGTCTCTAGCTGCAAAAATGGCATGTAGAATTTTATATTTTATACATACAGTAATTGTTCAAAATATAAAAACTCCTTTTCCTTACAGATAAATCCAGCCACTGAAAAGCAGCTCTTGCATAGAATCTGCTTAGACTAATCTTTTCCTGCTTCATCCACTTCTCCTGGAGTCAGTCCATTCAGGCCTTTTATTTCCTTAAAGAGAATTTAAGCAGCTTGTCCTCATTCTTGAGGACTGTACAGGCCCGCTGCAGTTACTCACATAACCCCTCCCTAACCTGTGGCCCCACACTTTGGTTCTATCTCATGTCAAGATTATTGTTCTGTGCCTGTTTCCATCAAATACATTTAGGTCAACATAAACTTTGTCTTTTCTTTTTCTTTCCTCAGTATAAAAAACATTTGAGTGACAACTTAATACTCCATCTGGCTGAGACAGGCAATGGAGGCTTAAATTTATCATCTGAGTTTTGTGATATTCAAGTTTATTTCTTTCATAGACGTTTTTATGAAAGGCTCAGTGTTGATGTTGTTGCTGTATTCCAAGAGTACTTTTATTGACAGTTACTTCTTCTAGAAGTTCTTCCAAACTCCTTCCTAATTTTTTTCTGTTTGATCCATCTTAGCTTGTAAGGCATGAGCCATAGGAATGCATCTTAACCTGAAATGTAAAAAATAGCATGTTAAAATGCAATGTTACACAAGTTTCATCAGCAGCTCATTTAAAAATATTCTGTTGTGAAAAAATAGTTTACAGTAGTTCATTTTAATCCTTAAAATCTGACTATACACCATCTTAAAAGCAGAAATGTTTTTTAAGGAAGAGGTTATGTTCCTACTTTGTCTTTCTTCTTCTTCTTTTTAATGAATGAGGCAACATAAAGTGTTTGTAATGCAAGTTCTGATAGTGAAATAACGTTACAGCTGTAATCAGTGTATTTCACTCACTGTGCCATCATAGAACATGGAAATAGTAGTAATTGCTGTATAGGTCATGAGAAATTATGAAGCTTTTATGAAATTTGCCAGAGAAAATTGTAAATTGTACCAACTTATTTTCTTCCTCTTTTTTGGTACTGAAATTACCTCCATGGAGTTGAAATCACCCGTTTACTACTAGAGATGTACAGTTTCTCCGCTTCTTAATATCAATAGTCCTTTATTTATTTGAATAAGGGGAAGCATCTGAAAGATTATACCAGCTGATGATATAAGTGCCTTTTCAGAAAATGTAGATCAGACAAATGCAACTAGAGAATGTGAAAAACAAGTACATGGCTACTGACATTCAAAAATGGGGCAGGTAGATGTGTTAAGAGAAGAATCCCAAGGGATCTTAATGGTTTATTTATTATGACAATGGGAAAACACTAAGAACCTGTATTTGAGTTTTAATTCCAGTTGTTCATACTCAAAAATAGGGAGATTAATATTTTTATCTTCAAATAAGTTTAATAACTGAAGGTATTACTGGAGCCCTGCTGCATTTTCATATTAGAAAATTTCTAAGCCCATTTCCAGAGTTATTCCATACAAGCAGCATGGTTTCATTTTAAACAAAGCTGTTGCATTTCCTGTGACCTAGAATACATTCTGAGGTAGAGTACAACTTGTTTAGGGTTTCTCAAGTGTTCACAAGACAGTTACATGCACATGTTGTGTGAGAAAAACAGATTTGCCTTCTCCGTACAAGTGCAAGAACAACATTAGCAAAACTTGCAAGGCTTATATGAGGAGCAAGAACAAGCAAACAAGCAAACAAACATGGGAAAGTACTAAGAGAATTTCAAAACCTTACTGTATTTTCTGTTGCTGAATAAAGGCAAGATGATGCTTTTTCTCTGCACATCAAACTTTATTGCATCCATCCTTGAGGGAACAGCACTGGTCTCTTGCCATAGTGAAGAGAATCATTTATGTGCTTCCAGGGCCGTGGGTTGGTATCTCTATCCTTAGGGTCTTAGGGGCTAAGAACAATGAACTGATAATTAGATACTAATATAACTGCATTCATTTTAGTAGTTGCAAACCTAAACATTTGTTGTATAGTGGGCTTATTTAACAGGCAGACAATCCTTTTCTAACAGGCCAGTAAGCCATGTGGCATAACCTCTAATAGGAGATGGTGGCATTAAAAGAAATGCACTAGAGCTGGGAACATGGAGCTCTTATGAAAATGACAGTGAAAAATGAACTCCTACCTATGCTAATCTCTTTCATCTGGAAAGTAGGCTGCTGTATCAAGCTAAGCTCTTTCTAATCTTGCCAATTTCAGAATTTATCCTGAAGCATGAAATGTTCTTGAACTATTTTTTTTTTGCACACAGAGTTTGAAAAGGTTTTGTTTTAGCAGTGAGTTGGCTGCCTTTTTTTTACCTTTTTTTTTCTCCCTTTTTTTTTTTTTTTTTTTTTGGTGCTGGCTATTCTTGTGCAATTTTTGGAGTGTTCATCCAAAACTGACTAGGGAAGGCTGATAATATTACACCATTCAAATATATAGTCCTTTTCTGAGCCTATACTAAAATCCTGACTTTAAAGGCTGCTTTTCATTATCAGCCATTTGTCCTGAGAGCATGAAAGCCCACAGGCTGGTTCAGATTCTTTGCTGAACTCCTTGTACTGTTTACCCTCCCCAGTTTATTTGCAACAGAGTGGGTATCTAACTGCATCCATACAAATATGATATGAAGAGAGTGAGGTCAAAATGCACAGTGTAACAAGGGTAATAGTTCAGTGCCGAAATACAAATTGGTAGTTATCTCATACTTGTCTGCTTTTAATATTTTGTTGGACTTTTAGATCTGTTTGCTGTCCCAGTTGACAGTTCCATGGGAACTGATGAAATTTCTCTTATTTTATAAAACATTCCAGAAAAAATAATCAAAATTATTCTTCCAAGTTGAGACTGCTTTGAAGAAACAGCAGTAGCCCATTAAGGTTCATTTTCATGATCTGTTTAGTTTTTGTTTCCTTCTGTAGAAATATAGGTGTTCATATTAAGTGGGTGCTGGCATACCCTTTTTCATGCAGGTCAAGTGCTGTTTTCTTTTTAACTTGATTGTTGACACTTAGCCATTGTGACTGAAGGAACTGCAGGTTTTGTTTCACACTGTTTTCATTTGCTTCCAAGAGGGAGAAAGGGCCACAAAGATCATAGAAGTAATACGCAGTTATAAATCAGAAGGACAGCCTAAAGTTCAGATAAGTGCTCCCAGAGAGCAAAGGGTTTGGATTACAACCAGAGACTGACAATAGGATGGTAGAGCTACAAACAGAAGGGAAAATACGAGCCTGGATTTTCCTGATGGCAGGCTTGCACTACCTTCAGGGAAGTTACTGGGAGGACGAGCACAGGTTCCTGCTGCAGTGCATGGAAGGAGGAAAAAAGACAAAAGGAATATGTTGAAATGAGAGGTTCTAGCTGAATATCAGGTACTTTTTGTTCACCCTAAGGACAGTTGTGCAGAGAGTCTGTGTAGTGCGCATCCTTGGAGGTGTTTCTGCTGTGAATAGACAAACCCAGAGCAATATTGTCTGGTCTCATGGGTAACTGCCTTCAGCAGAGGATGGATTAGAGATCCTCCAACATGAATTATTCTTTCATTCTGTGGTACTATCCTGTTCTACTTAGCCTTAATAGGTCCCGTGAAATTTAGGTGACCCTGCTCCATTTTTCTACTGCTTTTGTTTTTCCTTTTTAATGCATTTTTTACAATATGCTTCCATGCAGGCACATTGTCTTTTTCAGTGTGCAGCATTTCCTGAATTACATGATTCCTGCGTGCATGTCCCACACAGTTACCTCTGCTTTTTGAATCCTTCACTAGCAGTGCCCCAGTAGGAATTAACCCTTCAGTAGCTTGTAGTTAGTCTTTTAAGTCATGGCAATAAGATTTACCTGATACATCTAACTCAATGCAACTTAACACATGCAGGAGAATATATGGGTATCATGCTTCCTAATCTTTTGGGTTTGTTTACTCAAACATTTGGTAGTTCCAAACGTTCACGACATTTCAACATACATATACTTGCTTTTCCACTTTCCTGTCTTAAACACCTATTGTAACTCTAGAGTTAAGGTCATTTAGCTTTTTTGGCTTTCTTATTTGTGTTCAGGGAAATACTATTGATTTTTTCTTCAAGAACACTTTTAGAACATGTTTTTAGAACATTTCTTTTGAAAGGAAAGTTAAACAAATACATGCTTCTGCATGTCTAATTTGACAAACAGAAATAGTTGGCTAATTCCAGTCTCCAAGGATGGTGTCTCCACAAGTTTGCATATGCAAACTTTAAATGTTTAATACATAGCTTGTGAAATATCAAATAATTGTCAAGTATTTAATTCTCTCTAAAAAAATAAGTAGTTTTGTCCCCTTTCCCCTACAGGTGTCTTCTCTTTGTCGGCCTCCACTCCCTTCTGCATGCATGCATGTACAGACACACAGATGACAGACAGGAGACAGTTTTCCTTTTATCTTTGTCTTCCACAATTCTCCTGACTACTACAGTATGTCTTCTCTCTTCTTTTTTTACAGGAGTGTGCTGTTGATCCTCTTTTATTCTCCTTGCCCATCTTATTCTGCATCTCATCTAAACAGACAACTTCATCTGTCTTCTCTGTACTGATTACCTTGAATCTACATCTCCAAACCTTTCCTTTGGACTTTGGTCCAAACAAAAATACTGTCCTATGTCTCTAACATTTCTTTGTGGATTTGTCACCAGCATAGCAAACTAGACAGGGCCCAAGGACAGCTCCTAATCAGTCACACAAACCTCTTTGTTTCTTGTGTTCTTCCTTAACCACTGCAGCAGTCTGAACCACCCTGCCAGTTAAGCAGCAAATCACTTTTCACGTCCAAATTCAGATCTAGGCTATCTTGCACATTCCTTTGCACTGCTGTTCTAAAATGCTGTTTCCTACCCACCAGCTATCTTCATGTATTTTACATTAAACAGTCACCTTAAAATAAACATAAAATTTGGGGGAGGAGCAAGCAAACCTCATTCTTTGCCATCCAAGTACCTTAAAGACTAAGCTATAGGTAGATTCTGTCCTGGTTATATTTTTACTGTCACTTAAACTCCTGCATTCATAGCCAGAATGGAAACAAGAGGAGTAAAGGACAATTCTAGCCCAGATTACTCTATGCCATAAGAAGTATGAGACTTGGGACTTAGTTCCCAAGGACGAGAATATAATGTAACTTATTCCTCCTGGAATTTAGGACCAAACAGGTCCATTTTTATCCAGGTGTGGTCCACAAAATAGTTTGTAGTCCACACATTTTTCTAAAAGCCTATGCCCTCTTTCCTCAGATGGCAGCCCATAAAACATGCACTGCATGCTCAGAGTGAATAGAAACTGTTACAGACTTAGCAGAAAAATAAAATTAAAATTAAAAAATAATAATCAGAGATTTTGAAATTTGAAACTGTTCTTGGCTTACTGAGGAAGTGAAGCTAACTGTTGGCACAATCTGTAGGCACATTCCTTCAAATATTGTACTATACTGTTGCCCAGTATCAATCATATATAAAAGGTGGTAAAATTCCCAAGGTTAATAGAAACATGTTTTTTTCCCTAAAAATTGTCAAATGAATGGAAAAAAGATACTCCAATTAGTATTTTCTGCCCATATGAAAGGAAGATTGTGCAGAATTTATTTAATAAGGGGTTCCTTTTGGCAAAAGCCCATTAGACTGTGAGCATATGCATGCTGGCCATTCAAGCTGACTTGTGTAGAAGCCATCGATTTGCTTAAGTTTGTCTCCAGCCCAGCCATAGCCTTTCAGTCCCTTGGACAGTGGAGTATAATAGAGGAAGTCAGGAAGAGGGAAGCTGGTATTGAAGTGGCAAGGTGAAATAATTTCTTAGAAAATCAGGCTTTTTTAGTTCCAGTGCATGGAAAAACATGGTCTTTTTGCAGGCTGGTCTCAGCTTTAATCATGTGTTATTGCCACGTTTTAGAGCTTAACTTCTGTTGAGTCAGTATTGCAAAACTGTCCCTGAAAGAGCTTTTGTTCTCACAAAATTACAGACTTACTATATTCAAGGGCACAAAGTGTTAGCAGTGGCCAAGAAATGTTTGATGTAGCTGAGGGTATATGGGATAAGCAATGTCCAAAACCACTCATCACACCCTGACACCATGAACGTAGGTCACTACTACTGTGTAGAAGGAAACTATTTGAAAACAATTTTGTTTCGTACCAGCTGTCTGTGATTCAAACCTCATCTCCTGGCTGGAGAAGAATGGCACATTAATCATTACAAAAATCAGGATGAGTATTTTCTTCCTCTGAGCTGTCGTAGTAGAGCTGGCAAAACGCCCACCTCCTCAATTCACAATGTCCTTTGTCAGTGCATTGGGTTTGCATGGCAAGGTTTTGGTAGCAGAGGGTCTACAGGGGAGGCTTCTGTGAGAAGCTGCCAGAAGCTTCCCCATGTCCAACAGAGCCAATGCCAGATGGATCCAAGACAGACCCACCACTGGCCAAGGCTAAGCCCACCAGCAATGATGGGGGTGCCTTTGGGATAAAAACTGGTGCAAAACCACAGCTGGAAGAGAGGAGTGAGAATGTGTGAGAGGAACAGCCCTGCAGGCACCAAGGTCAGTGAAGGAGGAGGGGGAGGAGATGCTGCTGGGGCTGGAGCAGAGATTCCCCTGCAGCCCCTGGTGCAGAGCAGGGTGATTCAGCTGTGCCCCTGAGGCCATGGAAGTTCATGGGGGAACAGAGATCCACCTGCAGCTCCTGAAGGACTCCGCTCTGCAGCAGGTGGATGCTGAAAGAAGTCTGTGACCCTGTGGGAAGCCCGTGTTGGAACAGTTTCCTACCAGGACCTGTGACCCAGGGAGAGAGGAGCCCACACTGGAGCGGGTTTGTTGGCAGGACTTGTGACCCTGTGGGACACCTGTGCTGGAACAGCCTGTTCCTCAGGGACTGCACTCCCTGGAAGGAATGCGTGCTGGAGCAGTTTGTGATGAACTGCAGACCGTGGGAGGAACTCACATAGGAGATGTTTGTGGAGGACTGGTTCCCATGGGAGGGACCCCACACTGGAGCAGGGGAAGAGTGTGATGAGTCCTTCCTGTGAAGGAAGAAGGAGTGGCAGAGGCAATGTGTGATGAACTGGCCAACCACAAGTCTCATTCCCTGTTCCCATGATCTGCTGGAGGGGGAAAAAGTAGAGAAATCAGGAGTGAAGCTGAACCTTGGAAGACGGAGGGGTGGGGGGAAAGTGTTTTAAAATTTACTTTTCATTTCTCATTATCCTACTGTGATTTGATTGGTAATATCTTAAACTAATTTCCCCAATTTGAGTCTGTTTTACCCGTGGCAGTAATTGGTGAGTGATCTCTCCCACGAGCCTTTAATTGTGTTTTCTCTGCCCTGTCCAGCTGAGGAGGGAGGGAGTGACAGAGCAGCTTTGGTGGGCACCCAGCATGAAGCCAGAGCCAGCCCACCACAGGCAGGTGCTTCACCCAGACTTTATAACCTAGTACTGCTGTCATCATACAAGTAGGAGGCTTTGCTGGGTTTTAGTGTCAAACATAGTGTATAAGTAAAGCTGCAGGAAAAACAGACCTGCATATTTTGTAGATGCTATAAAGAACAAATACTCATGTTCCCCAGCAGTGAGAAGTGTGCTATCAATCTAAAGCTTTTTGTAAAGTGGCAATCATTAAAATGTTCTGGGATGTAATTTCATTGCAATCACTGAAAATGACAATCAAATAGAAATGCCAGGCATATAAGTCTTGTTAGGAGTTACCAACCTGAATACTAATGGAGGGAGAGAAAAAATAGCAAGAAATGACAAAGCTTTTATTTTCCATGTAGTTAGCCAAACACAAACGATGAACTTTCTGAAGAATGACAGTTTGTTCCCAGGTTGAGAATTTATATGACTTATTTAATGGTTTGGCTGTAAAGTCAAAAATAAAGTGGTTTGTAAAGGAATTCAGTCATTGGCTGATGCTTTTGTTATGAGCACAGTTCCTCTAAAAAAGGAATCAGATTTTAACTAATGGAAAAATATAAGAGAAAATAGAAAGAGATTGAGGATTAGAACCACAATTTCCTGAACCTCAGTGCCAGTTCTAATACATATACACCAGTGGAAAATGAGCCTAGTGGAGCTCTAAAGCTAGTTCTTCTCAGAGCTGGCCTCATTGTCTCTCCCTTTCTCACTAAATAGAATTATTTGTATATTTTAGCTTTATTTTTCAGGTGTTGTGCTGAAGGGTTAGACAGTCTTAGGTTTAAAGCACCTGGAGTTCTATTTGGGACTCGCTAGTAGATAAAACCATGGGCATATCACAGTAAGTCAGCAAAGGATGACTAAGATAATTAAGGGACTGGAGCATCTCTCCTATGGATAGATGGAACTGTTCTACCAGAAAAAGAGATGGCTTGGGGGAATTTCATCAGTGGGTGAATTAGCTCCTGGGGAAATAAAGTAGATTGAGCCAGGCTTTTCTCAGTGGCATCCAGGGAAAGGAGAAAAGACAGTGAGCACAAACTGAAGTATAAGAAAATCCACTTGAACATAAAGAAAAATTGATATACTATGAGGTTGTGGAATTTATTTACAGAAAGACTGCGGAACTTCTATCCTTGGAAATATTCAAAACCCAACTGAACATAAGCCTGAGCAACCTGCTGTAGTTGACCCTGCTCTGAGTAGTGGGGTGGGACTAGACAATCAAGGCCTTCTAACTTCATCCATTCTGTGATTCTTTGAAATGTTTACTAAAATCTGTGGCACTTTGATTTTTTTTTTAATTGTTTATAACAAAATCACTACTACATATAATTCATCTCCTGAATAATGCCTCCAATCTAAAGTCCTCAAAGTATCTTGGAAACATTAATTTCAATCAACGTGGAAATTATAACTGTAGTTAAAAAGATATGCATCTCAGTGAGATGCCCACCCATTTTGCACGTGGACAAGAGATGTCAGACACTAAACTACTGGAAGGGATGGGAACAGAACGCTGGAGCTGAGCTCTAATTCTCCCTCTTCATCAGCAGAACATACTTGTGGTTTCTGATACTTCTGTCTTTCAGGCTTCTGGAATGGTACCTGGAAGACTTGGTGTTCTCCATGATTTTCTGCCCTTGACTTATTTTTTTTCCTCCTTTTATGCACAGATTTCTGCTCCAGAACCTGTCCTTCCACTGTGGAAAATACTACTAATATCAGGTCTTACGCAGCAGCAGCAGCAGCAGCAGCACATGTCTAAACTGAGACCCTCATTTCAAAGCTTTTGAACCAATGAAGATTCCTACCAATTTTGCTTGCAGGCAACCTGCAGAAATGCATCTGATTTTAACATTTACTCCCTGTATTTCTGCACTGTTTTTTAATATAATTGTTGTTCTTACTGGTGCTAGCAGTGCTTCCTACTGCTTGTTTAGATACCAACTTGATGCATTTGCCTGAAAATCTAGAGTATTTGCCCTGTCATAATACCAAAAGGACAAACTGTTTCCTATCCCTTTTAGTTTCTAGTAATGGGTTGATTTTATATAAGTATTTAATTTACTAAGTGAATTCAGTGATGTACAATTGATTTCATATCAGAGAGTATACTAGTGAATTTAATTTCATAGGAAAACTGACCTTGAGAAGCTGCTACTAAGCTTTCAGATTCCTGCAGGAAAATGCTTGATTCCCGAATAATTTGAGCAAAATTTGTGTCAAATCAGGAATCACTCCTTTAGTTTTTTTCAATAATTCACATTCATTTAGAGTGATACTATTTTAAGACTCCAATTAATATTATGTATTTTAATGTAGGAAATCATATTTTGTAGGTATTGTATTTTAAAAAGTCCTCAAGTGCTATGATACTTAGGGTTAAAAAAAAGTCTAAATAAAGCAGTGTGTAACTTCCATTACATTCATCCCAAAGACTGAGAAATCTCAACAAGTAAGTTTAGATCAATGGGACTCTCAAAGAGTAAAAGCATCCATACAGTGAATATAGTAAAGGACTGAGGCCATGTGCTTGGTTGCTGAGCCTTGTGAAGTAGAAACAGGCCTTGTGAAGTACAAGCATATGTTTCCTAGAACACCTCCATCAAAAAATACATCTGTATAGCCTGTGAAATTCTCATATGAGTGAATTTTAAGAGGTGGAATTATCAGATGTGGACCATGTAAAGAAAATACAGTGTTAAATATCTGAAAATCTATCCCATGATAAAAAATACGATTACAAATTGAACGCCAGTGGTCTCAATAACCTTTCTCTCAGATGAAGAGTCTTGCCTTTTCGACATAAAGGATTCTAAAACTGCTTTCTTCTTTCCTTTGCATTTGTCCCGTGATCACATCATTGACATAGAACAGAGCCTTAACACTCTGTTCAAAGAAAATATGTATGTATATCTAGTTTCACAAATGTATCCGCTCAGAATGTGATCCTGTAAAAGGAATGACAGCATTTGTTTATGGTTTTGAGTGTTGTAAGCTATTTGAAGGACAAGGTGATTGAAGGTTGAGTGTTAAAGTGAAATTGAGTAAGCTTAAGCTGTTAAGTAAATAAGAATAAAGGGTCATACTTACTATAGCAAAGTAGTTGTTACTATGCACTTGTTGACTTGAAGATTAACTACCTACACTGTTTTATACACATAATTGTGAAATTTTTCTAGGTGTGCACAGCTATAAAAAATAAGGACTCTTGCTCAAATCAGAGGTTTTGAGACCTAAAAAAGAGCCCGTGACTTTTTCCTTTCATATTCTTCCATGCGTATGCCAGTATTTTCAAGTACCAGTTTCACCTTTCAAAGAATTAGGGGTGTTTAAGTGATTAAAGAGCTGATCAGTTTAGAGTGGGAAACTGAAATAGTGAAGTAGATTTTGAAATGCAATGTGCATTAAGAACTTGTAGAATCATTGTTCTTTTGCACCTCTGGAGGAGGAATGTTCCAGAAATCTCTATTAAAAGCACTGTCCCCTTCATTTGGTTTCCATATCAAAGATTAAATGGGCTGTGAGAAGTGGCTAGAAGGTGCTGTGTTTATTTAGCTTTCTGACAACTGTGTGCTCTCTCTTATCTGTATAGGGTAACGCATCATTCTGAGTGCACTGTTTACATCTAAAGATTTCAAAGTGTCTCAATTGCCCATCCATACTGTCTGAAATGGATTTGTCTTCTTAAGGTGCTATGGCTATTTGTGCTGTCTGGAAAGACCACCTTGAGCCAACCCTCAAAACCTGTTCTTTATCCAGATACCAACTTTGCAAGCTGAGTCTCCTGCTCTCTCTGAGCTGCATCTGCAACAAAACTCTGTGGGGCAGAAGGAAAGTTGCCTCTCATTTGCACTTTCCTGGTTGGTTCTTGGACCCCTAATATTTCTTATGTTCTCAAGTCCAGAGAAGAGCAATGGAACTGCAGAAGGGTCTAGAGAGTAAGTCTCATAAGGAGTGACTGAGGGAGCTGGGGTTGTTTAGCCTGGAAGAAAGGAGTCTCAGAGACCTCATCACCCTCTACGACTCCCTGAAAGGAGTCTGTACCCAGGTGGGGGTCAGTCTCTTCTCCCAGGCAGCCTCTTCCCAGACATGGCCTCAAGCTGTGCCAGGGAAGGTTTAGGTTGGACATCAGGAAGAATTTCCTCATGGAAAGAGTTGTCAAGTGTTGGAACAGGCTGCCCGGGGCGATGGAGGAGTCTCCATCCCTGGAGGTCTTCAAGAAACTACTGGATATGGCACTTACTGCCATGGTCTAGTGGTAAGGTGGTCAAAGGTTGGATTCGATCTCAGAGGTCTTTTCCGACCTAATTGATTCTGGGCTGCCTCACATCTGTTTTGTTCTGTGTGCTGATGAGGGTCACCCAAGACTGGTCTATTGGCAGTCTTGTCATAGGTGTAACCATCTGCAGGATGCACAGATTTCAAGTGGAAGCAGACTTTAAGAGATCTGAACTCTTGTTTTGACTCAAGGTTTCTACCATGCCCAGTTAAAAAACAAAACCAAAACCAAACAAACAAAACCAACCAACCAAACAAACAAAAAAACCACAATCCAAATTGGATTTGGAAGTCTGCTGCCAGTATCTTTAACAGTGTCTAATCATACATTCAACATATTGTCAGTGAAGCAACTCAAAGATTAAAAGAGGAATTTAAAACATAGTTGTGTTCAGTGATTTCTATCTTTAAATTATATAAAATATACTGTTACCTAGGGCCAATCATATTCAGACATACAAACAGAAAAGGCATTGCTGAAAAGGCAACTTGAAAAGATGCAGGTAGCAATAATGGCTGAAGTGTGGATCCAAGTTTCAACAGAAATTACTTTTATATCAACTTAAAAGGTCAGCCTTTATGCAAGCAAGGATTTAAAAGCCTTGTTGTTATTACCTAAACTAATACCCACAGTTAAAGCATTTTTTCCTCCTGCCATTTCATAAATGTCAGCATAAGGTTTTTATTTCAGGGATTGTGGAAGAAATATAGTGGATTACACACAAAATGAATGTTTCTACCATTTGAATATAATAATATAATTGAGTAACTGGGTGCCTACAAAAAAACCTACAAATTAAAGTTGACTGTATTGGAATATGAAACAAAATGGGTTGGTTTTAATTACAAAGGCTGATAGTTGACTTCTAGTGATCTAAATTACCATGTTTAAAATTATTTCAGCAGTTACTAAAATGTCCTAGTTTGTTGTAATGTCCCATGAAGTCCACCCTACAGAGGGCAAGCATTAGTGTTCCTGTTGCCTATACCTTTTCTGTGATTCCTTGCAAATATTAAATGTTTCTAAAAGAAATGCCATTGTTACTTCAGATTTATTAACTTTAAATATGGGTGGGATTTTTTTATTTTTTGTGAGATAGCCTTTGTCCAATTAAAAGATGGTCTGGTATTTCAGATGCTTGAGCATAAAAAGGAATTCATCTTTGTCTACCTGCAGTTATGGAAACTTTTGAATTTTTGTCCATTTCTTTTAGCTGAAAAGCAGGTGGATTTGCTTGCAAGTAACTCTGAAATTATCATTTCAATACCCCACCTTCACACCTTCCCCTTTGGCCCCTACATTGAATGTAGTTTTATAATCTTGATGAAGCAAGTCATTTCAAAAGCAGAGGACTCCAGTGTTGACTCCAGTGTTCCAAGGTTAAGTCATTACTCAGTATAATAAGGCCTATAAAACTTGGTAATTGCTGCACTCACTGTAGATCCAATCTGAGACTGAGTGCAAAGATGGAGAAATTTCCCAGCCACAGAGGCTATACAATATACAGTGAACCAAGAATATGTGCTGAAAAAACAGGTGTAGCCTGATGCAGTGATACATGCTATAACCAAAATTCCTTTCTTTCTTTCTTTCTTTCTGAGTCTTTTTTCACCAAATAGCAGAAATGTACTGAAGAAAAGTGTTGAAATAATTTTTGCTCTAGTACAGAATATATTTTTTTAATCCTTGAAATATTTTCTTCTCCAAGTTCTGTTAAGTAGCTGTTTCATTATTTCACCAAGAAGTGTTCAAACTCCACAGAGGAGTAGGGCAAACTGTATTATTCATGCTAAATCTTACTGGGCACATTTGGTGTTGCAGGAGAGGAAGGGGAGAGGCATTCTTATGTCCTTAGTTTGCTAAAACTAAACACTGTCCATAATCTGAAACCTGATGTCCCATACTTAGTTGATCTATTTGTGAAGTTATTTGTTTGCCTTTGCTGCACAATGAAGATTTCCCTTGCTTTGCAAAATTAATTTCTTCAAATAGATTCTTGGCAGATGCTTATTTACTGTCAGAGATGCAAATATTACCTGTCAGAAACACATTCATCAGTAAGAGACACAGTGTTGTCACTGCAGTTTGTAAGGAGCTGAGTGAAAGTTAATGAATGAATGGGTTAATGGATGAATATATTAATAAATTTACCTTTAACCTCCAGAGACTGCACTGTTACTTTATTCTGTAAACAAGCACATAAAAATCTCACAGTCTGCAGCGTCAGGGTCATTTCCTTATCCTGCAAAACAAAAGAAAAATCCAAACCACAATTCACTGTGGCTGAAAATCTCCAAGGAATAGCAGTCTGGGGTGAAGATGGGGAGTAGATCAGGTTAGTGCTGTACTTCATTCAGTTTATATATTCATCATGAAGAAATCAGAAGGGAAATTTTTACTTCTGTTCAAAGGCTGAATTAAATTCCCTCAGAATGCACTTCTCAGGAGCTTCAATATTCTTCCACTGCAAAACTAATTTTATTATTACTATTTTAATTTTTTTTTTTTTTTTCCTGGAAGATAACCATCTGTGTAGAACTTAACAGGGTTGTGACAGAGCAGTATTGGTACTATTAGTGGTTGTGTATGTAAGTTTGAACATTTGACTTTCTGTAGTAAGTCTCTCCTTATGAGGAAGCTGTATGTTTTCTACTGACATTAGAGATTAATGCCACCTGTCTAAACTCCCACAGAGAATGATCTGTTTATGAAATATGTTAAACATGAGTCTACTCAGGAGTTAGGTGGTGGAGGAGATCCAAAAACTGCCACCAAGATTTGAGCTAGGTATAATAAAGTTTCTTCTCTGCATATCCACATAGTTCAGCATCAAAGGGGGTATAATGCTTTAAGAGTGCCAAAAGATTAATTATTTTAAGCTAAATAAACTGAAGGCTGAATGTTTAATATTGTTGTATTCCCATTATTGTCAGCAATTTCTCTCAAATAATTAGTTTTAGATTACCAGGATAACATTGTTTCATTCCTTAACTAACCAGTGTGCCACTTAACTGTACATAGCAATAGTGGTGGCCTTTAGCATGCAACCACAAAGCTCTTTTATCAACAAGTTTGAAGCTTGGAGAATATGTTTGAGAAATGTTCGTGTTCACAAATAATAGAACGTTGAGTGTTTTTATCAGTTTGATTGGAGTAGTAATTTTTGGCCGTTGTGTTCTTTTACAGAATAACTCTATAGTCACTTAAACAATTCAAGTGTAAATGTACTATATATACTTGGGAAAAGACAAAGAAATAGCTACTTTTGCAACCTCATACTGAGGACCTCCTGAAAAAGAGAACACAAGCAGAAAACAGTTATTAGTCTCTGCTCCCACTGATCTTGCTAATTGCTGAGGACACTTGCAATTGAAGAACATTTGCTCCCCTGCAGCCAGGTTCTTTATCTTAGGGTCTTACCACAGTCACAAAGCTTTGAAGGGAGATTCCAGAGCCAGACTCAGACAAAAATGGGCTGTGTCAGTGAGAGGGACTAAAGAACGTGCTCTAGAGTTAAGGTCACATCTTTCCTCAGTATTACCCCACTGGTGCTTGCGGGCACTTGGATCCAGGAGGTGCGTCTCCTCCACCCCACCCCATCACCTGTGTTCACCAAGAAAGGGCTATTTTGGGGTGGGATCCAGTGGGTTGAACTTTCCAACTCAAACAGAATAATGGAATAAATTCGAAATGACAAGTTCATCTGACGTTGTCTGCCTGGTGCAAACAGATTATTTGTTCTTTCCCCCTTCTGTGTCCTTCCTCATTGTCTTATTCTCTCTAATCTCTCACACTTTTCTCTGTTACTGTGTTCTCTTTACTACTTTCAAAGTTCTGTTCCTTTACTTCCTCTAAAGTTTTCATAATTTTAGTCTCTCTGGAATAAACCTCCTCACCTCTTCACCCACATCTTCTCCCAGAAATGTCAAAATAGCAAGAGTTTCATGCCATTGCATTACTCATTGAAATTCTGTGCATAATTAAAGATTATCAGAAATTTTTCATCACAACATGATGTCATTGAAAAAAAGTTACAAAAACCCTGAAATTATTTGATTAGATTTCAGAAAATATTCTACTGGTAAATTTCAAAACTGAGTGCTTTATGTTGATATCTGGTGATACTTTTTCATTTTGGAATTTTGAAAATTTGCATGCATTGGCTTTGGTTGAAAAAGAATTAGTGATATTCTGAAATGAATTTTCTAAAACTGATCCTTCATAGGCAGTTCCCAGTTTATGGGATATTTAGAAAATATTTTACAAAAATGTAGGTTTTAGTCTCAAACAAAAATTATTCAAGTTTTGACCTGCTTTTTAGATCCTTTCCTTCCACTCTGTATTATTAATTGGCTACTTATATTTTTGGATCTTAAGAGCAGAAACGCTTCTTTGTACAGTACCTAAGACAGTGGGATTCTGTCTTTGTTCTCAGGACTACCACAACAAATATTATTTGAATAATGATCATCTTATGTAGAAATACTTGGATGACAGGCATTGTCCTGGTTAATGTAGACAGTTAAAGTCTGATCATGATCCTTTCCAATCAGTGATACAATGAAGCCAATGTCAGTCATATTATGTAGGGATGTGTCACTAGTTCATAAAATCACTTCTGATGAAGAGAGTCACGAAAGCAGGAAAAAAAATTGCTACTGGGATAGAGCTGTGTGTTTTGATGTAGTACCAAGAAGCAGAAATCAGAAAAAGTGTTGCTTTTATTTTGTGATCATAACCATGTATTTTCTCTGAGAACTGTGCTCCCCTTTAAGTGTCAAACAACTGCATTATTTTAAAAATGTCTTTGTGAAGTGATTTGAGATCTATGAGGCAGAATTTTGAGAAAATTCTATTTACTCAGTTTCGAGTCAAACAGTGCTCCCAGCATGCACACTGTCAACCAGATTTCTGTCCTCTCTATAGCAGGAAGCATTTATTGTGCTCCATCTTTAAACTATATTTCGTCTTATCTCATGGTTGAGTAACTGCAAACATTATTTCTGCCATATTCGGTTGTATGTTATTGATGCCATTTTAAATATGCACATGAAAAAGAAACCATTTATCGCCCTCAATTAAATCCGTTCCTCTGTAATGGCATAATGTCTGGCTGCCAAATAACTTCATGGTATTTTTATTGCTCTCATTAGCTTTACTGAAATGGAGCCAAACAAAAGAGTACCTTGGTAACTGAGTAATATGTCTTTCCACCTGGTCTCCAGGAGATAACAGTATGTTCTTAATGTTAGTTAGAAAATATTCTACTTTTTTTCAAATTGTTTACAGGGAGATTTTTGTAAGCAATAGAATTATGATGTTAGTAATTTAAGTTATAAATAGGTTTTTTTTTCTCTGGCAGATAAGTTGCCCATTGAAGTTCATCTAAATTCTTTCTTCACACAATAGTGTACTTGGATGGGATGACAAAGAGCCGGTAGTTAAACAAAGTAGTGAGGTTTTTTTTAAAACATTACATGTAAGTCTGTTAGAGCCAGCTGACTCAGGTACCCCATAGATGTGAGGCTGCTGTAGGTCCATATCCTCAGTTTCCTCGGCAGCTGCTCCCAGTGGGTGGGTGCACAGACACAAACACCATGCAGAGGCCACACACATCAACAAAGCTGTAACATTTACATATAACTCACGCATTTACACAGATGTGTGTGCATTTGCACACGAAGAGTGGATGGCTCTAGTAGCTGCTCTTAGATGCTCTGCTGACCCAGTAGCTGGCCCCAAATCCTCTGGTCTCCCCAGCTGTGGGGTAGGTGTATCTAAGCCTGGAGTTTTGTAATCTGTCTCTTCTTCACTGGGTAATCCGGCTGGAAGCTCACTAGCATGCAAAAGTACCACTCAGAACAGTCCACCCAGACAGAAGGTAGTTACAAGTAGGATTTAATGAGGGCATGGGGTAGACCACAGTGATCAGGCACACATTTCAGTCTGACAAGTTTACACTGGACTGATCTCTCTATTCCTCTGATTTTCCCATGCTAGTTTCTCCCCAGTCCACTTTGATCCTTTCCTCCCCAAATTCTTTTCCCTGCTGCATCTCTTAATGAATACCATACCTCCTTCAGCCAATGAGACATGGGGAAGGGGATTTGTTTTGTGGGTTCCACATGAGGACTGTGCTTTGGTAGACCTGTGGAGCTCATTCCCTGCTCCCAATTTTCACTGATTAAGCTGCTAGAGTGCCTCCCCCGGCCCTGTCAGTCTTTATCTGCTCCTGACCTGGCCTGTGTAGATGATTAGCCTTCGAATATCAAGAGTCTACCAGTAAGTTTAAACAGCATCCAAAGTTGCTACAAAGTTTTGTGCTTTTTTTCAAAGAGATAAAGGAAAGCATGTACAGTACCACAGTATTTTGCCGTAGTCTCTATTTCTCTCAATGTTTAAATGTGTTGACTTTAGTCAATATCTTTTAAGTATATACAGCAGCTAATACAAAGAGTGACCTTTTTTATCTTTATGTTTTAGGAATAAAGTAGTGATATGCCAGATAATATGCTAATCCTGGAATTCTTTTTCTTTTGCAGCTTATCAAGTGATCTGACATTCATGAAAGAAAGGAATAAAAAGCTTCCTCACATACATGAATCCTTTAGGTAGGAAATTCACCTTTATATTTCATGATTATGCTATATATAAAGAATATTTCAAACTATTGTAGGAAGATAATGACTGTGGAGTTGGGCTTTGTAGTTGGTTGAGAAGAATTTCCATCATATTTCAAGTTCTAATGTAAATTCTAGCTTTCAGACTCTAAAATTTTACTCTTTGGATCTTATGTTTTGCTTTTCTGTAAAAGATAGCTGTAAAAATAATAATCCTGCAATTATGGCTAAACATTCAAACCACCAGGGAAGAATTCAGGAGCTGTGAGACTGGTTGAGAAAAATTGCTATTGTTAAGTAAATTGTGTTTTAGTGGGAAAACAAAGGCAGTAGGGGTGGTCTAAGAAAAGAAAAGAAAAGAAAAGACAAGAAAAGAAAAGAAAAGAAAAGAAAAGAAA
>JAWWTY010000088.1:61981740-62004484 GCA_035222235.1 Margarornis squamiger
AGAGGGGCACTCTGTGCTGGGTTAGGAACTGGCTGGATGGCCGGGCCCCGGGAGTGCTGCTGGCCGGGGCTGCATCCAGGGGGCAGCCGGGCACTGCCGGGGTCCCCCAGGGGTCAGAGGCCACTCCTGTTTAATATCTTTAGTGATGATTTGGTGAAGGGGATCAAGTGCACCCTCAGTCAGTTTGCAGAGGACACCAGGTAGGAGGAAGTGTTGATCTGCTGGAGGGCAGGAGGGCTCTGCAGAGGGGTCTGGGCAGGCTGGATTGGTGGCCCAAAGGCAATGCTATGAGGTTCAACAAGACCCAGTGCCAGGTCCTGCCCTTGGGTCACAACAACCCCAGGCTACACTATAGGATTGGAGAAGAATCCAGTGGAAAAGGACCTGAGAGTGCTGGTCAGCGGTGGCTGAACGTGAGCCAGAGTGTGCCCAAGGGGGCAGGAAGGGCAATGGCATCCTGCCCTGTATCAGGAATAGTGTGGCCAGCAGGACCAGGGCAGTGATGGGGTACTGCTGAGGCCCCAGCCCTGTGTCCCGTGCTGCACTCCTCGATTTAGGAAGGATACCGAGGTGCTGGAGCAAGCCCAGAGAAGGGCAATGGAGCTGGGGAAGGGTCTGGAGCACAAGTCCTGGGAGAAGTGGCTGAGGGAGCTGGGGATGTTTATCCTGGAGAAAAGGAGGCTCGAGGGGACCTTATCACTCCCTACAACTACCTGAGAGGAGGTTGTGGTGAGAGGAGGGTCAGCCTCTTCTCTTGTAACTGGAGACAGGATGAGAGCAAATGGCCTAAGCTTTGGAATGAGCTTCCCAGGGAGGTGGCAGAATCACCATTCCTGGAGGTGTTCCAAGAAATGTCTGGTTGTGGCACTTATTGTCATGGTCTAGTTGATGTTGTCATGGTCTAGTTGACAAGGTGGAGATCAGTCAAAGGGTGGACTTGATGATTGTAGAGATCTTTTCCAGCCTATACTGTACTGTGATCTTGCTGAAAACAAATTAATCAATACTACAGTCCTCTGCCATAGGGCCCATCAGGTTAATTACCAGGGTTAATATGCAAAGAAGATATTTGGCAACACTTCTTATTTAATCTAAGTGAATGTCTTTGATTTCCCTTTTACTTGCTTAAAAATATTGTTAAGATTGCCTTGTGATGTCTCTGGAAATTTCTTTTTCCATTCTTTTATTGGCATATCCCTATGTATAAAAAAGGGAGGGAAAGAACTCATCGAGAAAAACTGCAGTAGAAATAGCAATGAAGCATTTATGGCAATAGCACTTGACACCAAAATGTTTCCTAGAGGTGAGATTATATATATTACATACCATTATTATCTTATCATGTGATATAATTATATATTTATATAAATAATATTAGCTTATATATAAACATTTCAAATTTCTATGCTGAACCTAGGCCATTACTAGAATATTATCTGCTTTGCTTTATTTCCTAAACTTTTAACTTTTAAATCATTTTATTTCAGTGAAGGAAAAATCTATGAATGTCCAGACTACCAAGCATCAGGTCCCAATTCCTGCTACTTTGATAAAAACCACACTAATCCCTGGAGAACATATATTATCACTGTAATGGCAACGAATGAGATTGGAAGTAACAGCTCAGATCCTCAGTATGTGGATGTAACCTCCATAGGTAAAAAGAGAAGAATAAAATGGAAAACAAGCTAGTTGGAGATGTATGCAGTTTTTAATGCCAGAACAAGTAGTGGTGAAAGATTTCTTTCCTCATGATGTGAAAGTTGATATGGAGAAGTGTTTATCTACAGATGATCTAAAATATGCATCTTAACTTTATGTGAAAAATGCATTTTTTTTTTATAAATTAAGTAACTACATATTTTATTGTCATTTTAACTTTGGCTTAGAAATTGGCTTCAGTTTCTAATTGTCTACAGTATTACACTTAGACTCAATGCACATTATAAAATTTTCATTATGTTAAGCTCCCTGAATTTTCCAAAGGTGAGCATCTTTATGGCTGCTGACACTGAAGTCTCAGGAGGGTAAAAATAATTGCCTGAGCATTTTACAGGCTTTTTGTAGTATTTAATATTCCTCTGTTCTGCTTTCTGCATACACATAATATACACATTGTAATGATAATATACTTAGTCATTTTAGCTATGAAATATCTGACATTTTAATTTTTCAGTAGTTGCCTAATGAAATTATGATTAGTTTTTCCTTAGCCTGACAAATTCAGAGTAAAGTCTAAGATTTGCTGATACTGTGGTAGATCAGTAGCTAGCTAAACTTTCTAGGGAGAAAGGAAAAAGAAAAGGTATTGTACTGTGCCCTTACAGACGTGCTGAATGATCTGAAATTAATGTGATGAAATACAAAACCATAAAGGAGGTGCCTCTTCTGAGAGAAAATTAAATTATTAATGGCACGCTTTTCATTCATTTGTACAGTTCAGCCAGATGCTCCTGTGAACCTCTCTCTAGAAACAAAAACATCTGCTAGCATAACATACCTTTGGGCAAAATGGTCTCCACCTCCGTTAGCTGATGTCAGCTCTAATTCACATGTATATCACTATGAGCTACGACTTAAACCTGAGGAAAAGGAAGAGTGGGAGGTAATGGAAAAGTATATTTATTGTATAAATGCTCTATTCAGTGAGTTCTTGTGTCTCAATTTAACTGGTATTATAACAGTTCTAGTTTTTGTAAGGATAGAAAAACTTATGTAACCAAATCTGATAAAGGAAAGAAAAATACTCTAGTGGTTTGTAGAGACAATGAAATTCAATGTATTTGCATAATCATCCTAATGTCATATACTGCAAAACCCTAATTAGTCCACTGATACAATATTTATTTGTAATGTTTATCAATCCACCTAATCCCAAGTGTCACAGTAAAAGACTGTGCAGTTCATGCAGTTTAACACAAATCAGGATCAAAACAGTTTAACGTTTCATTAAATTTAATTAACAATTAATCACTTAGCTATGCAGCAATGTAATAGATGAATCACAATACTGGCCACTTAAAAATGTTACTAGACATCTGTGAATTTATAAACACATTTCTGTAACTAGTCCCAGACATACATGTGGTACATTCAGAAGTTCCCCTCTCCCATGAAGGGTACCCATTCCCCCTGGGAATTCAAGCTCTCCTATTTATACCCACTTCTGCAGGTGACATGGATGCTTTAGTACAATGTGAACACATGTCCCTTCTTACAGGGACATGTAACCCTAAGACCCACATCAGTGAGAAAGCCCCCACACAGTCGCATGCAGACACCCAGATGTGGCTTCCTGCCTGCTGCTGCCCACACTGTCTGGAGAGCAGCAACTCACAGCATCAGGGAGGGAGGGTGCTCTGACTGGTCCAGGCAGAGGTCATGATGCTGGCAGAGCAGTTTCTGATAGCATCAACTGTGTTTCAGCTCCTGCTGAAGTTTCCAGTGTCCCCCCCCCCACTATTACAAATGTTCATGTTTCTTTATTACTACTTTTCAAGTTTGAAAAACTTTTTTTTTATTCTTTTATTACTACTTTTCAAGCTTGTTTTCTCACCCTTGAGAAGTCTCTCAGTTGTTCCCTAATTATTTTTTATTTGGGCTGGGAGTTATTATCATCCTCTCCAAGATAATCAGTTGGAGGCAACATGCCACTCAGAAATTTTGGTGTCCTACTCACACACACCATTTCCGTTGATGCTCCCCATTGTTGCCAACTGGCTAGGAATGAGCCACAGTATTCCCACAGCTGAGGGATAAAATATCATTCTTAAGGTTATAGTCAGGGGGCCTCAATGCTACCGAAATTGTTGATGCTTTAACGATGGGGAAAGCTATGTGTTTTGAAAGAGTTCTGAAGAGAAATTCAGAGGACCTGAGAAAGGCACTTAAAGTCACTGAGAAGAATTACACGGAGAGTTTATATGTGAGTTGGACTCCCCATAGTGTTCCTTGTGTTGTGGATCTGATGGAGTACTAGGAAGTCTACAACTAAGCATGTTCTTGAGTATCAGAATCTCAGTGTTGCTAAAGTGAATTTTTCTGCTAAGTCACTACTTTGGCTTCTTTTTTTTAATTCACATCTTATAAAATACCGACTGAAATTCTTGACTTTCAGAACTCAGTAACTCAGGCCTATTCCTTTATGGCTTATTCGTTAAAATGGCCCAATTCTTTATTATTTTCCCAGTCCATTTTCTCTTCCAGACAATATCTGTGGGAGTGCAGACACACTACAAGGTGACGGGGCTACAAGCTGGAATAAAGTATGTTGTTCAGGTCCGCTGCATGTTAGACATTGGAGAATGGAGTGAGTGGAGCTCTGAGAGACACATCCAGATCCCCAGTGGTGAGTGGATGACTGCTGTTCTGTAAATAGTTTTTAAATTCTGTCAGTGCCAATGACAAGGAAAGGTGCCCAAATGGCAGCCCTGAAAACCTGGCTTCTCACACAGATACCTTGTAGTGCTGGAGGAACAGCTCAGTGCATTTTACGGTATTTTCAATCTAATTGCTTCTTTAGCCTTTTTGATCCACTCAGGATCCTCTGCTGAAACTGGCTATGACAAAGTGGTACTAGGAAGTCACGTCTGTTACAGGTGTGCCTAAATAATTTATTGTTCTCATCCCTTTATTTAAAAACCACATAGATTTTATATGGAGTTACAGATGTTGGGCAATGGTTTTTGTGTAAGAACCTGGACTGAAAGCACTGCTGTGTATGTTTTCTTGGATTTGAGTATTCACACTAAATATGCATGTCTTCAGATCTTGTTGCCAGACACTTTAGCCAGTTTGTCTCAAATCTTCTTCTGTTACTATTTGTATTATTCATTGTTTAACATTCATTATTTCTAATAACAGTACTGTTAATAGAAAAAAAATCTTTTTAATGTCTCATTTTCAGATCTGCCCTAGGCAATTAGACTTGGAAAAATCAATGTCTCTGCTCTGCATAGTAGAAAATATATATTATTGATGTAATAGAACCATATTTTTGCCACAAGTGCATAATTGCAAAAGTTTCAATCATATCAGGGTTTTGACTAGCATCATCCTATTCAAAATTTAAGCATTTTTCTGTGCCCTACTTTTAAGCGCTTTGCTTGAGTCTATAAAAACTTTCTTGGCAGCAATCAGGAGAGCAGCCAGAGTACTGAACATAACAATGCTACAAGGAAATATGAGAGCTGCTTCTTTGTATCTTTGGAGTCAGATCATAGGTACTTCAGAAGAGAATTACTGGCAATGACATAAACAAATGGGCAAATATTTACATTCTTAATTTTTCATACCTAAAAGCCAAAATAAATGACAGCATATTTTTTTTCTAGACAATCAGAATGATCTTAAAACAAAGTTTGTTAATTAAAAAAATGGTTTCTGTATGTTGTGGTTTAAGCCCAGCTGGCAACTAAGCACCACACAGCTGCTCACTCAGATGCCAGACCCCACCCCACTGGAATGGGGAGGAGAATCAAAAGTAAAACCTGTAGGTTGAGGTAGGAACAGTTTTGTAATTGAAAGAAAGTAAAATATAGTAGTAATGATAAATAATGATGATAACAAAAAGGACAAAACAAGTGACACACAATACAATCTGACTGATGCCAGATCCCATCCCTGCACCCTGAGTGACCCCACTTCCAGGTAATTCCCCAGTTTGTGTACGGGGTGTGGAATATTCCTTTAGCTGATTCGGGTCACCTGTCATGCTTGCTCACACCCTTTTTTGTCTGTTTTGTACCTCCTCACTGGCAGAGCAGGAGACACAAAAAGGTTCTTGGTTTAGAATAAACACAACTTAGCAACAACCAAAACATCACTGTATTGTCCATATTTTTCTCACACTGAATCCAAATCACAGCTCTATACAGGTACTGAGGAAAATTTAACTCCATCCCAGCTGAAAGCAGAACCATGTAGAAAAATGGTTTGGATAGCAAAGTGTTTTTTAAATAATTTTATAGAGCCTGCTATGACAATATTTGAGCACTCCTTGTGAGACTTTGGGGCAGAGAAGAGCCACAGTCAGAGAACTCAAACAATTCTTTAGCATGGATACAGTGAGAAAGGATTCTGAATCCAGGTGAAGGTATCAGGCTGTTGCCTGAACTACTGAACAGTTCCTCCATTCCTGTGCTGCTATGAAGCAAAACTTTTCGTTTGTATTTTCTTGTGCTCTGCTTGACATTGTTTTATGAATTCAGGATGGACCTAATGCATTAAACTTACTAATTAGTTCATTTCTTTATATCTTACAGGAGAGTCACCTCCTGAAAAGCCTACAATAATAAAGTGCCGCTCTCCTGAAAAGGAAACATTTACTTGTTGGTGGAAACCTGGTTCAGATGGAGGACATCCTACTAAACACACTTTGCTTTACAGCAAAGAGGGGTAATAAACTGTGTATAGTTATTCAGTGTTTTGTTGAAAGGACCTGGAAAATCCATCCTGAATGGTTTTGCATTTAGGGAGATGTCATTTTCTGTAGTACATGATTTTTTCCAGTGGCATATTCTGGAACAGCACTAGAGCAGCAACATATTTAAGATTGAAGTAACATCTCTTTATAATGGTGGTGAATTATTGTGAATTACTGTGAATTCTTCTGCTCTGAAAGATGGATTGCCTTGAAAATTGCCATTGTGCAGCAACTGCATATTACTAAGCAATAGAAATCACAGTCCTGTAACTCTTTAGCCATGCAGACCTAGAAATAAAACTGCCCAAAATGACCAGATACTAAAATTTTCATCTTCTGATGATGCTTATTTTGCACTAGTATTCATAGGCCATGAATACCTCCTGGCTTCT
The DNA here is from genome assembly GCA_035222235.1 of Margarornis squamiger. Taxonomy (NCBI): domain Eukaryota; kingdom Metazoa; phylum Chordata; class Aves; order Passeriformes; family Furnariidae; genus Margarornis; species Margarornis squamiger. Next base: position 61,988,557 of record JAWWTY010000088.1, read on the forward strand.
GCAGCAATATTTCCTTGAAACTTAGATCAAGTGCTAAACATGCATTTTAAAGAAACAGTCAATATTTATATATATTTTAGGTCCTGTGTACTATTTTTGGTTCACCTAGCATGACTCAGCCTTTCACTGACCTAACCAAATGCTAAACTCTGTTCAGCTGAGAGCCAGATCTTAGTGGAAAAATTCAGCTACTGATCCAGACAGGTAGGGCAGAGTATGAGGTCCAGATCCACAACCTTCTCTTTTGGCATTGTGCATCTCAGAGGAATGTGGACACAAGTACTACATACTCAGCTTTCTCTCCTATCCCTGCTCTGACTTTGGGAAGCTTAGGAATGGATTTGGAGGACAGGTACAAAGTAGATTTTTTTTTTTTATTTTTTTTTTTAATGAAAAAATGATAAAAGACCAAAATAAATTCTGAAAGCATATTAGTGTAGTATGCAGAACTCCTGCAAGTGTGAAATGGACACTGGAAATATGTAGTTTTTAATAGATGGATTAGACAACTTCAGCAATCACTTCTACTCACTCTCCAGAACATGTAAGGGCTATGCAGTGGGCGATGGCTTTCTGAGAAGTAAGAGCTTTATGCTATTAGCCTAGTACTGCATCTACAACAGGCTAAATTCTACAGGCTTTGTAGTCTTTATTTTGTGGAGAAAATGTTTACTGCAGTCTCTGGAACTGTTCCATGACTGTTTAGTCTGGAAGCAGTTTTCTGATTTTCTTCACATTGCCAGGCATTAAAAATCAGATCCAGCCCTAAATAATGGGGGCATACTAGTAATCAAAGTCAGGTGTTGCAGTCTGTGTAACCTAATCACTGTGATTCTTTCATTTCAGAGAAGAAAAAGTTTATGAATGTCCAGATTACAAAACTGCAGGCCCCAATTCATGCTACTTTGATAAAAAGCACACTTCTTTCTGGACCATATACAACATTACTGTGAGGGCAACTAATGAAATGGGAAGTAATGTCTCTGATCCACATTATGTGGATGTGACTTACATAGGTAAGAGTTAAAAACTATTTTCTGTGGAGCCAAATAATTCAGAATCATGGGTTTTGACAAAAGAATTTTAATTCCAGATCTTCTTATATATAGTATTATATCCAAGTGAAAAACTTCTACAAATAAAATCTTCTCTGATGTAATAACAAATCAATATTCATCCCGTTACCATTTTATTTTCAAATGAAGCATAAAAATGCTAAAAGCTTTAAAAGTGTGTTCAGATAACCATTTATTGGTTTTCCATATTTCTTTCAGTCAAGCTCTTTAAAAACTTCATTCAGCTAAAATCTTTTTTCCACTGTACAAGCAACTGAAATCAAATTGATCTTTTAACTAATAATACTTAAATTTGATTACATAAAAGTAGTTTCCAGACCCAAAAGAATCTGCATTAGTGCTTTTTATAGCAGTATACTGATAATCTCTTTCTTAGACTTTTTCCACAGAGTGGCTGTGAACAAGTACTTGGGGTTTTTTTCTAACGGAATGGAACATTATCATTAATAACCATTTTATTGTCAAAGATCTGGCTGCCAGGAGTCTGGCAACTGGAAAAGTGCTGCTGAAGAAGAGGCTTTATATTTTATCTCCATACCATTGGTACTTACTTGATGAAGGTTTGCATCAGACAGTGGTAAAATACATGCACAATATGCAGAAGCTCTGCCTCTGAACCAAGGAAGCTGCAAGCCTGACAGTGGCAGAAACCTGTGTTCCATTTTGGTGTATTTTTGAGATATAGACAGAGCTTTAATATTGCTGTTTTGGTTTACTCTTAAATATCCCTACATATGCATGTAGGGATTAGGCTGTTGTGTTCTCTGAATGTAAAAAACGGAGGGGGAAAGTTTCATCAGCTACCTCTGTGTTTTCAGCATTCCTAAATATTTATGCCAAATTTTGGTAAAACTATGATAAAACACAACTGCTATAACACAACATTAGAGATGCTAACTTTGAAACACAGTTGTGGGGGAAAGCAACAATAAATGGTAATGTAAGCAAAAAACATTTTTGCTGCTTAATGATTAAAGCAAATCGCAGCATGAATTGAACATATTTACTGTTCCTGAGGGATTTTTTTCACATTCATAAATCCATACCTACTTTATCTGTAAACTCTTGATTCCTGTATTTCAGCATCAGTTCTAAATTACTAGACACAATGGAAGTGTTGACTCTTCACTCACATCATTTTATATTTCTTTGTAGATGCAGGGAAAAAATTATTTACACTCTCTTTGACAGTTATTTTATTTTAACAGTACAGCCAGATCCTCCTGTGAATATAACTCTGGAATTAAAAAAGTCAGTAAATAGAAAACCATATCTGGTCTTGACGTGGTCTCCACCCCCACTGGCTGATGTCAGATCTGGGTGGCTTACTCTTGAATATGAACTGCGACTAAAGCCTGAAGAAGGAGAGGAATGGGAGGTAAGGATGCTGACAAGTTTTTGCTCGATAGTATTTTTGGTTCAGTTAGATTTTTGTCAGCCAGGTTCTGTGCCTGAATGTAATGAAACAGACGCACTGAATAGTTCATCATTTTTCAAAAGTGCTTGTGTGATCTGTGATTTCCCACTGAGAACACTGGCATCTCAGATGTTCTTGTATGATAGCAGGTAATAAAATACTTGTTTTTAACTGTGGTTGTTATATATTAATCATATTGGCATGACAGTTTAAATTGTTTGTTCTGATTTAGTCAGGTTTCTCCTGTGATAATTTGTTCTTACCCATGAGCACTTCTTAGGTAACAGAAAGCTCAGTGACACTGTGTAAAATAATTAAAATTTATATAAATGGCCATTAGGTGGTTGTTGTAATGGCCACATAATTGTCTATAGTCAGGATCTGCAGCTCAGACAACTGAGTGGCAAATTAGAGACTCCAGCTATTGGTATTGGACTGCATCCTCTTCTTGTCTGCAATACTTCCAAACCATCTCTATATCTCCTCCTTCCTACCCTCTGTCTCTGCACTTCCCAGGCCCCTGGACACTGAAGGACCTACTTTTTACTACCCTGTGCCTTTCCACCAACTCCACGTTCCCTCTTTCTCTCTGCATTTTCTTCCCCCGTCTCTGTTTCTTGCCTCCTTCTCTTGCTCTCACCATTGCAGTTCCCACCATTACCACAGTTCCTCTCTATTTGCCATATGCTTATCAAGTGTTTTTATAGTTTATGAGCCAGATCTCATTCCCACAATGTCAGAAAACTACACTATAGAAATAAAATAAATGTATTGTTATTCCGTGCCTGCTTAACAATTATTAGGAAATGCTATCCAGATTCTTCTATATTCCTGTCTTGGTTACCAAAACCCTAGCTGTGATTTTTATTTAATTTCCAGACTATTTTTGTTGGACAGCAAACACAATGTAAAATGTTTAGTTTAAATCCTGGGAAGAGGTACATTGTTCAAATTCACTGCAAACCAGACCACCATGGATCATGGAGTGAGTGGAGCCCAGAAATGTATATTCAGATCCCTACTGGTGAGTTGCGAGGCATCCCTTCAGCAATTGTTACTACATACAACTTCATGTTATATTTTTGTTTGTTAGCTGTTTGTGGCACCCATGCAGATCCCATAGTTTCCCTAGGACAGGCAAGAACATCATTGAAGGTAACTGAATTGTTATCTTTCCTGCACCATACCAAATTAACTTTCTCCTTCATTACTTTATGGTGTTAAGAAGGTGAACAAATATCTTTATTTATTCAAGCCATGCCTTTTCTGCCTGTTGCATCCTTTATTCTCATGATGGTAGTTTTTAATTAAAAGAAGACTATTAACTCCTTTAAAACTGTGACACAGGCCACAAAAAGCGACTGCCTTCAGAGAGGAATAGCTCTTGATCTGGAATTAATTTGAAATCAGCACTTCAATATAAAAGGTGTTATTTTACAAGAAAAATCTTTTAAAATAGTTAGTCCTAGCCTAGGGCATTTAATGTCCTATTTAATTAATTGTGTGATATGTGTTTGACATGGTTTTGTTAAAACTGGGTTTGCACCCAATTGCTATAAAGGGGTGTGACAAAATTTTCTTCTTCATGCATTTTTGTATCATTTGTCCAAGACAGTATCATTTTTCCTGGGCAGTGCCATTACTAAGAATTATATTTATTATTAGATATTACAGTGATTGTTGAGATTCATCTGTGGTGGTAGAGCCCTCTATACCAAATTTGGCAGTTTAGGCCCATTTTTAAAATAAAAGTAATCTGTGGTTTTTTTGCATGCTGACTGTGCTTATGCTAGATGTATATCCTTAAATAATTCTGTTTGTTTCTTAGATTTTAGAGTAAAAGATATGGTTGTGTGGATCATTGTTGGTGTACTGTCATCTCTAATATGTTTAATCATGAGCTGGACAATGATTTTGAAAGGGTACAGGTAAGTCACCAGTTTCACAGTTGCATGGAAAATCACAGAAAACTTTTCAAATATAGACTTCTACTATTTGACTCAATTTCCTGTAGCATTTGTGTTGTCTTATATATAAACAGTTACACTGATAAAGAAGTATTTCTGCACCTTAGGGAAACCAGGCTAAATCTTCAATTGATAAAGTCATGTCTCTATTAGATCTGACAATCCTTGTTAGCCATGTAAATAATTCAGCAAACACCACTTGGAGTATCCCTGCTCCTGTAGAAGATATGCCTTTGGGTTTTGTTATAATTTCCTAAAGTAAACAAGGTTGTATTACAAGATTGTCTTTCTGTCCACCTGTCTGCGAGTTCCCCAAAGAATTTATTACAGTGTTGGCTAATTTCAATCAAATGTGAAAGAGAAAGATGTTGCCAAGATTATCACTTTTGTACAAGTCTTACAAAAGATATGGGCTGAGTAGAAGAAAGTCAAGTCATTCACCATAAATCCTGTTTAGTAGTAATCAGCTGACAGTCACATATGCACAGACAGGCTCACTAGTCCTCCTGAACTGTGTCCCATTTCGCTGTTTCTTGGCCAGTGATTAATTTACAGGGTATAAGAGAACTGGTGGTTAAAGGACGAAAGACAATGAAAGGACATTAGCAGTGTTACTTTTCCAGTTGAATAACTTTTGTACTGTTCTGTTTCTTATAAATACCTCTGAGGGTACTTTATGAAATGTAACTGGATGTGTGAATTACCTGGCTTGAGGGGTAGGCAGGAAACAGAGGTCCAACAGGGACATATCACATACAGGAGAAGCATTTAAAACCTCAGTCACATTCTGAGGAAATGGAAGAAAAAATAGCAGGTGAGGGCCCATACTTACACCTGGTGTGTTTGTTCTGGTTTTCTTTTTAGAATGATGGCCTTTATCCTGCCACCAGTTCCAGGACCAAAGATAAAAGGCATAGATACACATCTGTTAGAGGTGAGTACCACAACTAACAACAAATTACTTACTTTTCCAACTTAAGTACTAGCAACCACAATTATCCTAGTAAGTTGTGCATCTGCTTCAATTAATCAATGATAAAAACAAGCAACACTTTCAGGTTGATCATATGGAACGTAGGTGTGAGACAGAGTTTTGCCTCCCACTTGCAGTAAGAGAGCGTTTGAGGACAGGGTTTGTGACCACAGCTGTTTCCTGGGACACAAGAGGAAATGCCTCTGTGATCTTCCTAACACTTCTTATGGAAGCCCTAGTAGATCTTATGAAAGTTGCTCTCCACAGTCTCTTGCCATGTTGAGGTGGCAGGACATGGCTGCACTATTTCCATTTCCTTCTTGTTAAAACCAGGAGACCCATACCTGCCAAAACCTCCCAGGTCCTACCATTTTACAAACATTAATTCTGGGATTGTGTCTCCCGACTGAGGGAACTCAATAAATTTTCTTCCCTTCTTTTGGTATTTTCTGCACCAGTAGAAATCCAGTTAAGGCCTATAGTGATATAGTTATTGAAGTGTTTGTATAGCAGATATGTAGATTGTTCACAATTGTTCTAGTCAGATAAACCCTAAGACTGACAATGAAAAATTACATCCTATTTATTATGCCCTTAGACAGGAAAATCTGAAGAATTACTGAGTGCTCTTGGTTGCCATGGTTTCCCTCCAACATCAGACTGTGAGGAACTACTGATAGAATATCTGGAGGTAGAGGACAGTGAGGATCAGCAACTCATGCCAAGCCATGACACTCCCAGTAAAAATACAAAAATGATACCCAAGGAAACAGACAGTGACTCGGGCCGAGGGAGCTGTGATAGCCCTTCTCTGCTCTCTGAGAAGTGCAGGGAGTCCCGCGCCCTTCCATCAGCACTGCAAACACAAGATGTAAGAGCTGTTCAAGACAATACTGGAGCAAAAAGGAGCCGGGAAAGTCAGTGTATAGCCTCAGAGCAGAAAACACTACTGTTTAACAGTGAGAGTGCAAAGTCATCCACATGGCCTGCAGCTCAATTAGCTAATAATCACCTTCCTATGTTTGCCTACCACAGTACTGTGGAGGCACATAAGATAGTACTGAGTACCACAAATGTGAACGTTTCACCAGTTTTGGTGGGAAATGAAGAAAAGCATCAGTCACAATATCCTATCACTGAAACTGTCCATGACAACATGGAAAAGCAAAAAGAGATGGAGAATTCCAAAACTGATCAAACCACAGTACAGGTCAAACAAAACAGACATAGTGACAAGCCACCTTTCTTGAATCCTAAACTAATGGACTATGTAGAAGTTCATAAAGTCAGACAAGATGAGGAGCCAACAGTATTACTGAAACATAAAGAAAATACTGGAAAGACCGAAAAATACACTGTTCCAGGAACAAGCAAAGAATATACCAAGGTCTCAACAGTTGTGGACCATAATATTCTAGTATTAATGCCAGATTCACGCATACAGCACACACCTGTATCTCAAGAACCTGCTATGGAAACATCTCAGAACCTTCAACAAGGTCAAGCTGAGAAAAATATGAGCTACTGCCTGACAGTTCCAAGCGACTGCAAAAGAGAGACCAGTGGATCAGAGTACATGGACCCATCTTCCTTTATGCCCTCCTTTAAATAACCACTTAGTACAGTACATACTTAGCAGTATGTCTAGTAAAACAAAATCACATAACAAACAGTTCTTTTAAAAAGCCTAGACTATATGCCTCCTGTATGTATTGTACAGACAATAAAAATAGACTGTGGGTTGACATAATAATCATGGGAGTAAACCTTGGATCATTAACACACGTTTCTGACACGGTAAAATGAGGAAATAGATATTGTCTGCTATGAAAAATACATAGTAAAATAATTATTTGGTTCTGCAAATCTTCTGTTAATTGATTAAGGCTGAGGGAATACTGCAGACTCAAAAAAATGAAAATTGTTACAGGTCAGTCAGCACATCATGGTGATCTGAGCGGTTCCTACATTAGATAAATCGTTGCACAACAGTGTTGTTATCTATAGTGTATTTTCTTCTGAATGCTTTCTGAGAGTAGATTTTCTTTTTATTTTTTTCTCAATTCTTGAGAAAAAAAAGAGCTCTTGTGTATGACAAATATATAAAAAGAATATATTCTACAAATTACAGTAAAATAACAAATTCTTCTAAATATATTTTTGCTTTGTTTCAATGTGACACAAAACTTTGCATCCCATTCATATCCTAGTCCAATCAAACCAAACATGAAAAAAATAGTGGGATAATATTTGATATACTGCCTTACTGTACATAATATACAATTCTACTTTAGTATATGCCCATATGTTTAACAAAGTATTTTTAAAGGCTATTTTTCTATTACCAAAAAAAGAACAAACTAAAATATTTTTTAATTTCCCAATGTTATTTAGCTACTTAAAAACTTTTCTGTTTCCTTCTGCTGAGACAGCAGTAACAAGTAAAGCTACAATTTCTATACAAAGCATGAAATTAAACTTTATACTAATTAAGAATATGAAGACATTTTTAAACTATATTTCTAATATATTACAGATATATTACTATTTTAATTGTAAATTATTTCTTTCACATGTTTTTTATCACCTGTAATTATATAATTAAAATAGAATCTAGGTTTTGAGAGCAAAGCTTCTTTCCCTTTGAATTTGTAGTCTGATGCCAATTGTGAATGGAATAGTGTTCTCCTTCATCCTTAGTCATTGCACTTTTCTCTGAGTCTGGAGAGAAGCTTTGAAGTCAGATTTTTCACAATGAATTTATGAACTTTAATTTTGGAACCCAGCCTCCAAAGTCAAAGTTAAGAGGCATAAAGTCTGAGTCATAGTTCTGCTGAAATAGCAGTGAGAAAGAGGAAAGGAGTCCAGGTACTAGGGCTGGACATAGGTCCCTGGAATAGCAGTGGAAACAGTAAGAATTCATCATGTCCCATATAACCAAAGACAGAATGAAAATGTAGAGGCTATGAACTTACTGTGGTCCTTCCTCCTTGAAACAAAAGTTTAATTTACTCCAGAAAAGTACAACCAAGTGATGACTGATTAAAAATAGGCCAAATATTTAATCTCTATCACTAGCTTCAGGGCAAACTGGAAACATAAGGTAAGGTAATAGCTCTGTTCATGTGAAGGAAAGTGTATTTGATAAATAGGCTCCCTTTTGTTCTTCTTCCTGAACAGTTTTACATTTCTCCATATTTTCATGATTTTACGCACTGAGCCAGCCTTCCTGCAGTATCGAGTACCTGCTGCAGAGCCAGCCAAAAGAGAATTTCAGATTTTGAAGGTCCCAGAAGGCCACATCTAATTTGACAAATCAGATTCTCACTCTTTATCTTCAATGCCATGGAACTGCTCACATACAGATTAATCGAGCTGTCTAGCCTTTCCACAGGCAGGACTTTACAATTTAACTAATTATCTATATGTCTATAAACATAGGTGTTAGTGTGGACTTTAATATTTGCTTTAGGCATCAGATTTGGGGATACTGGCAGTGCAGTGCCAACTTCCAGAGGCTGATCAGAGCAGTCTGAATGCTCTGATAAGTGTGTGGGGAGGTATCTTAGATTCTTAACTCATTCACATATTTAACACTTGAGGACATGAAGTGGCTACTCCAGAGAGTAGCCAGACATAAAACTTTGTTAAGTTATGGTGAACAGATACACTACAGGTATACTACTATATCTACAGATGTAGATATACTGTTTGTAGTATATCTTACAAATTTCTAGAGATGCTAAAAGTACTGCAAAGAAACCATTGAGTTATCAGGAAAAACTAGAATGTTTTGGAGGGCAGCAACTTGTCTGTGTGCGAGTATGTAAGCTGATAATACGCTATGTCTGACAGTGTTTTATTTACACTTCAGTTTTCTGACTGAATCTGACAGAGCTAATCCAGATCAGACACCTTCTCCTTCTTTACACAGTCATATCTGTGTGGTTTTCTACACCTGATGCCATGCATGAAGAGATGCTGCTGCCGGCCTTCTGGGATGTATCTAGTGATGCACAGAGGGTGTAGAATCTCATCAAGCCACAGCCTAAAGGTGTTCCTCATGAAGTGGATTTCTTAGGTTAAAGCGCATGAGACTACACAGATCCACAACAGCAGCAGACTGCCCCTGTGGTATCAGTTACTTTGCACCTGAGGCAAACAGGTACAACTTTTAGCAGATATAAAGTGTGGGATTCAAACCACATAACTGTAGGCATGTATGTATGCCTACAGTAATCCACACAGAAGGAGCGCCAAAGAGCTTCAATGCTTTGCCACCAGCTAGTACTGAAACTACAGAATAGCTGTAGCCTAATGTACATCATGTGGTGGTGATTGTCTCCCGCCTCTGCTGATGAATGTCTCAGTATGCCAAATCATCCCAGCTCTCTGTGAAAAGGGAAATTTGGCCAGAATGGAAAATGGGCATTTGCTCACTGGACTGAAGTTTTGAGAGATTTGTTAGCTGAATATAATCTAAAAACAATTTTCATAAATATATTTAATTCTTTAAGCTGGACAACTGTGCAGATTGATTATTTTTCCCTTGGATTTGCTTATATTTTCTAAAACACCTATTTGTCCCAATGGTGGAGCAACACCTTCTGAAAGTGACCTTTAACATCTGAAAGAATATGAAAAAAATTATAAATTAGTGTTTTGTAAAATCAGAATAACCTTCAGCTAAGTGTTTGGTCCTTTGAATTGTAAAATATTTAATTCTTTTTGCTTGCAACAATATTTTTGCTTCCAGATCCTTAAGGTTTTATTGAGGAATCGATGAGCTTTTGCAGCAGTTGCACAGTCAAACGGTGTAAAATTATGACACACCAGTGGGGAATAACAGGCTCTTGACACCTCCTTTGATAATCAGAGGGATGAAACATGCAACAGAATTTGCCCCAGGAACAGGGATTAGCCCTCTAGCTCTTGCAGCATTAGTCAAATTTCTCACTTGGAATAATTATTTCAAGAGTGCAAATGATGTTTTCAATGTCAAAATTATTAATGTGTCATCTGTAGAGTGAACTACTTTATAATAGCATAAAAGCCCTAAAATGAAGCATAAAGACTCTTCAGGATAATTAGTTTTATAAAATTCATAAACTTGAATATATATTTTTTAATTAATTACCTTTCCTTTTGACTCAGACTAGTTTTATTAGCATTTTTTCTTCAGTACTGGCAAATATGATTCATTATGGTAAATTTTCTAACTACTTTTTTTCTTAGCAAAGACATATTTGATGTACTATTTTAGTATCTCTCTGTAATATTCCAGACTATTAAAGAACTACATGTTATTGAATTGGCACATGTGCTCACAAAGCTCACTGTCACAAATAATGCAGGCTTGAAGAATGGTCTTGACAACACTATGTAACTACAAAGATTATTTCATAAAAATGCAGTAAACTGATCTTATACAATATTAGTAAGAGGATATATGTGTTTGTGAAACAAACTGTAAAACAAATACGTAATGATGATTTATGTTAAAGCAGTGAATTCTGTAGTATATCTGTCTATGTGTCTATGTTTAAATGGCTGAAAAATAGACAGTTGCTTTAAATGTCATTTAAGTATTTAAAGTGTAGTAGCAGCAGGTGTTCAAAATTAATAAGCAGAATTCTTTTGTGCTCTCTGAACCATTGTATATGTAGGGTTCACCTCATGAAACCTGTAAATGTATTTCATAACTTTATAGTAACTGTCAACTATTTGAAGGTGTTGCGCAAGGAAACTGAAGCAATTTAAGCCAGTTGATAGATATCAAACATCTTCTACAAAGCCATAAGACAAATGAAACGAAAAGAGTGTCATCATATTTTCAAATAATTGCTACCTCAGATTTTTTTTCTCCCTTTAAAAGGCAGGCAAAAGCATTTTGTAAGTTCAAATTATTTTTGTTAACAAACAGCTTGTTGTGGAATCATCACTTGTGTTGCACTGGTAGTATGAGGATGGGATATTTGAGATGTGTGGCTAAATTAAATGTTTTTAATATGAAAAAAAAAACTCCACTGAAAATTCCATTCTGTAGGAAAAGCCATATTGCCCAGCCTTGCAGCTAAACATTGGAGTCCCTTTCCTGATCTGAAAAGTTTATTGCCACTACCTGTGTTCTCAGCTTGCTGGGACTGAATGAGCCAAATTTCCAGGGATGCCCTCATTCTGGATCTAAGCATTTATCAATACTTGCTATTGTGAAATACCTGTTTTCAACTGAGTTCCTAGTAAGTAAATCTTCAGATTCTGTCTCTCAGTGAACAAAAGTGGAGAGCCCTGCTCTCAGCTGTCTCAAACCCTCATACTAAATTCAGACTCCAGTTCCTGTGGGTGTAGAAAGATGGACTGAATTACATTAATTTGAACAACATTGTGACGCTGCCTTGAAACCATTTTGAAACAAATCAGGGAATTTCTTCATCTTTCCTCTGTGTGTCAAGCAGGAAAATAAATGTAAGTGGTTACTTAAATACATAATAAATGGGGATATAAAGAGCTTAATGATCATAGAAGCATAGAATTTTTTAGCTTGGAAAAGACCTATAAGGTCATAGATTCCAAATGTTAACCCAGCACTGCCAAGTCCACCACTGAATGACGGGAAGAGGGACAAGGTTGCTGCATGTGGCAGAATGGAAAAAGGAGTACAGTCACTATAGCACAGTACATGGGCATGATGAGAGAAAAAATGAATTTTGACTACTGCTGAGAAGAGAGGGAGAACAGAAAATGGAAGTGAAAGAGTCAAATGTCAGAGTAGACAGGGAAAAAATGAGAACTAGTAGAGCTGAGAGGAGTGATAAATGAGTTAGTGAGAAAAAAAAAAAAAAAAAGAAGAAAATACTTTTATATCCAAAGTGGGAATAAGCACAGCTACCTGATACAGTCCACAAAAGTAGTAAAGCCTTATTAATTGCTAAAGAGTTGGCAAAATGCTGAAGTAGGCTACTATGGGTCAGCTATTACATATGAGCAAAAAAGTCCTGTATGTGAGAAGTTGTTATTCATCTTCTGCCAGTTGCAGGATTTTCTTGTACATACCTGACATTGGTCCCAGACAAACACAATACTTGAAGAGCTAGACTCTGCATCTGATGTGCTGTTACATTTCCTACATTCCTGAGGAAAAAAACTCCAGAGAAATAAAGTGTACCACACTGTTTTTAAGAGCAACCTTCAATTTTTCAGACAGATATACAGATGAGGTGTGTTTATCCATTTACTTTGTCCCACACATATGCCTACCATTCTGAAACATTCTTCTGTTTTTACTTACTAAACATAATGCAGTGACCTAGAAGCTCCAAGAGAAAAAATACTTTGGGGATATTTAAAGAGTCTCTTGGCATTTCTGGCCATTGTTTTCATTTGTACCTGGGACAATGTTTCTGCTAATATTTTCCTTAATAAGAAAGTCCTTGTCTTGGTGATAAATTTGGAAATTTACCAAGTTAGGCTTAAAATACATCTCTTCAGTGTAAGTTGAGCTTTTAAGAGACACTACTATATCTGTTGAAAGTAAAGAAAAATACCTGAATTAGTTGTGTGGCCTCTTGAAGTGCTGATATGCTAAAAGATGATCTTATACTCGAAACGTTGGTATGTAGAATAGTTAGATATAAGAAAGTCTTTTTTTATATATTCTGCTTTTATTTTTGAAAGGTTTAATGTCCTTTTCTACTTTGTGATGCTGCTTGTCTTGGATCTTGTCTTTATTTAACTTTTTTTGGACAATGCTGCTTTTGGGTCTATTTTTGTGAGCTGCTGAGTACCTTCACCTCATTTTGATTGACATCAATAAAAATTGAAAGATTTCACTTCAGTTCCTGCAATGGTCAATTTTACAGATATGTAGCACTGAGTTGAATTTTTACAGGATGATGGAAATCTTTGTGCAAGTCACTTGTAGAAAATACTCCTTCAAAAGGATGGAAAACTATACATGTCTGGGAAGAGGCAGATTTTCTACAGGCAGAAATATAATGATGTCAGATCCTATATTTTTAAATTCACAATGCTATAGACTACTCTTAATTCTCTTCCATGTGTCCTTCATTCCAAAAGGAAGAGGAAACTACTGCTCAGCTATATTCAGAAAGAGCTCCTGGACTGCTATAGTGTTTATTTTTCATCTTGGAAAGTAATTTTTTTTTATTCTGACTACAAATACCATTCACCATCTGAAATAACACAACCATTAGTTCCATATATACAATATATTGCTTGGAGATACTCAGCACTATCTCAGCTTCTGAAATCTTTATATTGTGCTTTGTATATTTTTTTTAGTCATTGTGTAAAATATAGCAATACTGAGGGCACTGGTATGAAAAAGTACAGCCCAGAAAAAATATGTTAGCAGTCATTAACTAATGGTATTTTTTTCAAAGTTTTGCCATGCTTTTAAGTGACAGTAAAGGTCTCTGGAACTTTCTTGCCTTTAATTGTGCCAGCAGTCTCTCAAAGAAACATAAGTTGAATCTTCTGAATAATATACAGAATAAAGAGTATATTTTCAGTAGAGAAAGAGATGATCCAGTATTTAAAGCCAACTTGTTTCTATTTGCATAAACCATTTCGTTCGTAGCCTTGCAATACAAGCTACACAGTTTTCCCACTACAATTTCAGAATTTGTATGCAATCTGGAACATCAGCATTATTGCAGTGTCATCACTGTAGCAACAGAATTACTTTAAGCACAATTATTCTATGAACCAGATCCAAATTTTTTGTAAATTTCTAAAATACAAGAAATTGTAAGAATTAGATTTCACATGCAGAATGTACATTGGTTGGGGGATACTGGTATAAAAATAGTTGCTCAGGAATTCTTCATTGTTTCTAAGTGTATGTGAAGGAAAATGCTTTGAAATGCATTTTTTAAGTTCTTAATATTGAAAATGCTGGCTTTACTAAAATCTGTTAGTGTTTTCACTTGTAAGATCAATATTGTTCTGAAGTCTGTAGCTTTCTGATGGAATTTTCAACCTTTTGTCATTGTAAAATCTCTTTGCAATGGTGTTTGCATTTCAATTTAATAAAACTTCTTGAATAAAATTCACAAATTCTATCTTTCTTCATGATATGTCACAATTCCAGTATTTAATATATATAAAGAAAAAGGAAAAGCCAGACATCCAACACAGTCTGTAGGATGGGATCTTGCTGTTCTGCATATTAAAGGCCCCGTGATAGATAGGTTTAACCTACTTAGCATGCACTCAACAACTGAACCAGTTTAACACAGATGGCTCACACACCAGGTCACAACGTTCATGCTTCTTTATGGCTCTTTGCATTCATGAAAATTATCTTTATTACTGAAATTAAGGGATTTCAAGTTAGCGCAAGTAGAGTTTGATCAGGAAAGATTGAGCATTCGGGCGTTCTAGAGTATGTAAGCACTGCCCTGGTTAGTAGAAGGTACAAATCTCTGATTCATTGCAGCAACATTGGGCACTTTTCCTGCAAAACTGGGATTGCCCTTCAGGATAGGTGTCCTCAGCCTTCTGCCTTGGGAGCAGCCAGGTTCAACCTGTGAAATACCTCTCTCTGTCAACTGTTTCTAGTTACAGTGTATGACAATTACCATTCCAGGAAACCCATCTCAAGCCCCAGTACTTTTAGTATTATGAGGATGTGCTGGTTTTGGCTGGGGTAGAGTGACTGGTATGGGGCTAGGTTTTGGATTTGTGCTGAACAGAGTGGCAATAATAGAGATGTTTTTGTTATTGCTGAGCAGTGGTTACACGAAGTCAAGGCCTCTTCTGCTTTTTGTACTGCCATGCTGACAAGGAAGTTGGGGGTGCATGGGAAATAGGGACAAGACATCCTGGGACAGGGGATCCCAACTGATAAAAGGAATATTCCATAACATATGATATTATGCTCAGTGTATAAAGGGTAAAGGGGGACTGAGTAAAGGGGGGACATTTGGAGTGATGGAGTTTGTCTTCCTGAGTGGTGGGGTGTGATGGGGCCCTGATCTCCTGGAGGTGGCTGAACACCTGTGTGTCCCTGGGAAGCAAGGAATTAATTCCTTGTTTTGCTTTCCTTGTGTGCATGGATTTTGCTTTCCTTATTGAACTGTCTTTATCTCAACCCATGAGTTTTTTAGCTTTTACCCTTCCAATTCCCTCCCTGATCCCACTGGGGGGTGGGGAGCAAATGAGCAGCTCTGTAGGGCTTGGCTGATGGCTGGGGTTAAACCACCTCTGTTACTGGAAGGTAACGGAGCAAGGCAATAGACCTTCCCACTTCTCCCACCCTTGCTGGAGGTTGTGCTTGGCCTCTTTGCTGATGAAACACAACGAAAAAAGGGAAGAAATGGAGCTACCCTCTCACAATGTCTCTCAGTTTCTCCTCATCCACTCAGCTGTATTTAACATAACAAAATCACACAATGGGTAAGGTTGGAAGGGACTGCTGGTCCAACCTCCCTGCTCAAGCAGGGCCATCCCAGAGCACAGGGTGCAGGATTGT